>OX104125.1:50353345-50953345 GCA_944474755.1 Limnoperna fortunei
ACGAATAAGAGCATTTGGAATTATTATTAATATTAGATACTTTCTAAGGATCATTTAAAGATGGTTTAATGGTTTCACGTGTCAGAATGGCTTAACATCTGAAATCCAGATATAAAACAAAGTGGATACATGTGATACATGTGATACCACAATAACACAAGTTAGTTTGAATATTGTTTAAAGCCACTTTCAGCAATTTTACAGCTACATCGTGGCATCCAGTGATTATTAGGGGGGAAGCCGGCGGACCCAGAGAAAAACCCCTAACTTTAGGTAGGGAAACTGGCACTTGTTAATTAAGATTGTAGTCAAGCGAACCCATCATAGTGAGACTCGAACCAGCAATCTAGGTTTTGACAGACCATGTGATCAATAGTGTATGAACTACTCAGCCACCAAGGGACCTTACACAAGTTAATGAAGATCTGATATATTTGACTGATAAGTGTATGTTTAACATACATTAAATCAATGTGCATGCACAGTCTATATTACAGACAAAACATTGGATATGTTGGTCATCTGGGTGGTGAAGTTAAATAGATTTGATCATAGACCAGCACTAAGTCATGCTAACCATACCCCCACTCAACCATTTTTATGACTAATCCTTATATAATAACACTGTATGGTTTTAGGAAGTAGATAACTGAATGACCTGGAAATGGGAGGCTCGGTACAACTCATCATGCTAAAGGCTTTAGCTGTATACAAATTTTGAAATCAAGCCCTATAGTAGAAGCTGAGAAATCTCTTACAAAAAATTTTCCTATTTTGACCCTGGAAACAGTCTTAGTCTGCTCGGAAGTAGATAACTGACTGGCCCAGAAAGAGGAGGCAAAGTACAACTCATCATGCTAAAGATGTGCACCAAATTTAAATTTATAATAAACACATGGATCCAAATAGAAAAGTTGTTCCAGAG
Source organism: Limnoperna fortunei (assembly GCA_944474755.1). NCBI lineage: Eukaryota > Metazoa > Mollusca > Bivalvia > Mytilida > Modiolidae > Limnoperna > Limnoperna fortunei. The sequence goes on from OX104125.1 coordinate 50,354,271, forward strand.
GAGAAGATTAAAAAAAAGAAAACTGGATGGCTAGATATTTAGGGGAAACAGGGTATGTGATGAAAATATCTCACCTTGATATTTAACAAAGCTAACTAAAAAGAGAAACATTATTTGTACCAGACTTCTATTTTATCTAATTTTAAAGTTTCAAACCTCCAATTTTATCAAAGCCATCTTCTAAACTAATTGGTTTTACTTCTTTCATGATGTTTGCAACCAGAATATGTAAGGCATTTTGATTAAGGAATATTGGGTGAGTGGCATAGTAATCTTTCTCTCCAGCAAAATCCAAAATTCCACATTCCACAAACTTATCAGCTGGTACATCCACTTTTTCTATACCATCCAGTAAATCACCCAGACCATGTAAAATTTTGTCAGTCAATAATTTAGTAATTGACTTGGAGTGACTATCTATTTCCACTTCAAAGTGTTCTGAAAAATCAGAAGTTGTTGCAAATGACTGGTCTTCACTTGTTCTTATCTTTCTTTTTCTTAGAGAGTCATCTTCCCTTACATCATGGCTAGTCTTTCTTTTTCTTTCTGATCTACGATGAGAAACATTGAGAGACTCTCTATTGCTATCCTTGCCGCCATTATCATCTTGTAAACCAATGGTATTTAAACTGTCAGCTTTGTCTTGTAAAGTCTCGTCTTCTGCAGTACTTGAATGACTAGCTGCTTTAATTCTAGTCAACAATTCTTTCTTTTTATCTGATACTGCAATTGAAAATCCCAAATTTAGTACATAAAGGTTAAGACTTGGTGAACATATGCATAAAATAGACTTACTGTCCACTTCTTATGTAAGACATGTATCATAAAAAAATGAAAAAAAACTTGTTGTAGAATCAACCGTTGCATTAGTCCCTCTGTGATCGAGATAAAAGAATGACAAAAAATGTATTGTACATATTATCAATCAAGACTTTGGAGCCTCAGTGGCCAAGTGGTTAAAGTAGTCTAATATTGGGTATACTCGACTCCACTCTAATTGAGATGGATTGCCAGGTTTCCTACCGCAGGTCCCGGGTTTTCACCGGGTACTCTGGCTTTCTCCCCAATAAAACATGATATTGCTGAAAATTACTGTAAGTGGTGTTAAACACTATTCAAACAAAACAAAACACTTCATTTGCATTTTAAGTAAATGACTGTTGCTGAACACCAAATTAAAATACTAAAAAATAATCTAAATAAATCCACTGCAGGAATAATGTATTACACGAAAATAAGTGTGTCACTTTCAATTGTACCCAAATCATCAAAATTAGCACATGCAGAGTCTGCCCAACGTTAGGACAAACATACCTCAATGTTTTGTCAGTCCTACCAAGTAACTGTCAGACCCATAGTTTTCATTATTTTTATAGATTGAAAAAAAAGGGAAATAATAAAGTCAGCATGGGTCGCCACACTCTAAAAAAGTAGGGAGAAGTTGCAACCAAACAGGGAGTAGTGAGGCCCTGATAGGGAGATGCTAGGGAAAAGTAAGAGAAACCATAAACATACTTAATTTTGCAGTCATTATATAATTTTCCTAGTATTTACACACAATTATTAATAATTGTGGTTTTTCAGAATGATTCTGCTTGCATTTTTAAACAATAACACACTAAGATTAGGTTTTTTAATTATTATTCATGGTAAGCAATATCATCAACAGGACATACCTTTACCATTAATCATTGAAAAAAGCACCAGATATAGCAACTATTTTGATGTCTATTAGTAGCCATAAAAAGGTATTTGCTGATAAAAATAGATCAACATCATCAGTAATTGTATACATCATAATTTTACAATCAGTTTATCATGTACATGCCATTGCATAAACGACTGTGGCGCAGTAAATGATCAAACGTTAAACGCGACGTCAGAACCAGAGAAAATTTGGAAATTGCAGGAGGAAGAGCACATGGCTTATGTCATTAGGAAGTCCCTTTATCAACACACCTGCTAAAAATGTAAACAATTTTATTAAAACTCAATTTTACAAAAAAATATTTAAAATTAGGATTTAACTATTATTTCATTTACATACAAAGCAAAGTTTTAATTTTTACACTTTAACCCATCAATTAAAGAAAATTTACTGCACCACAGTCTTTTATGGCCGACTCCCTGAAGTTAAGAATGTGTTTCAGTCCAAGAAAAAGTTTGGCTATCGCAAAAATATGGATCTATTAAAGGAATAGATGTCACAATCTTAAAGAATAAATGTCCGTGAGTACGTTGAACACCTACAATCAGGTTGGCAGTGCAAATTTCCAAAGAGAACTAAACAAAAAAAGGTAGGGGGTAGGAATTGTTTGTTTTTGCATTAGACTCATTCGGTCACTTCATTAGTGACAATACTTTTTTTTCTATTTCAGGCCATATTTCGCCCTAAATGATATGGGGTCAAATTCCTGTGGTCGGCCATTGACCTATGAATTAAATTTTAATAAAATATATGCCGCTTGGAGGGAAATCCAGGAAATGTGGCAATTTGATTGGTTACAAAAATAACCAATCGGTCATAACTATATTTAGTAACAGGGAAATTATGTGGAATGTAGAAAGCAAATCGGTGGTTATAAATAAAAAAAAATCAATTTTGATATAAATTTTCACAAAGTTCAACAGGACGTGAAACAAACACTGTAGTACATTCAAGAGTAAAATAGACTGCACTATGCAGGCACATGGGTTCAATGTCTCTCTGAACAGTTTTCTGATCATATGCATCAAATATGCATCAAATGGGCATGGCGCACAACGTTATCACTGTTATATTATTTTGGGAATTCCCAGATCTTTATTTTTAGTTTTTACAATGTTTATGTTACAGAAGGTATCATTGTTTATCAGACAAAAAAAGTTTGCTGGACCTTGCTATGAAATTTTTTGATAGGACAGTATAGGTCCTACACGATAATCAAATCAACTGATCCGTAAGATAATTTTCCGGTCAGGACGGGAGGTGGGACGATTTTTGGCAACTGTGCACATGCAATTGAACCAAATAAGGCAAATGACTATCACCCCAATACTATTATGTAATCTGAATCACCATAACCATCAAGTTAGACCACTATTGTTATACTGATCCACATAATTTATTAAATTAATATATATGAAAGGTGGTTATCATTTTTTTTATCATTTAATATTTTTAAAGTGAAAGTAGTACTAACCTCAACCAATAATGTTTATTGTCTTATTTTTTTGTGTGTTTAAGGTTTTATCCCACTTTCAGCAGCTTTTTGTTGGTCAGACACACCTTGCAGTCAGACTAATTTAAATCCAAGTAATTTTCTTTTTAAAATAATTTGTCTTAAAGGTTAATACTGTCAAACTACATCTTTTATATAATTACCCTCATCAAAGATCCATTTGCCATCCCTAATGCGAATTTTACATCGATGTATATCAATCCCGTCAGTACTTTGGACTCCTGTGGTACTCTGTTTTAGTAGCCGTCTAAGCAAACAGGTTTTGCCTACACCATTTTCTCCAATTATAACAATTCTGAGATAGTACCGTGTCTCAATACCAGACTTGATGATTTCATTGTAGAGCACTTTATCTTCTTCACTTAAATGTTGGATAGCAGTTGGCATTTCTATTATAAAAAGTTAATAATCAAACAGTCCATTGCTCATTATTTGTAAATATTATAATACAATAAATGTATTTGTTTAAAAATATATTAATACAACTTACTACGAATAGTTCTGTAATAAAGGATATTGAACTATAATTGAAGAAAGTATACAGAAATGCTACACATACAATTAAACTAAAAGTCACACCTCTACATGGAGTGCGGTGTTCTGCTTGTATTTTTTTATTATTTCATATTGTACCTTTTTATTATGAAAATCTTGAAGGAAAAATTATCCTATGATGACAGGTCCATATTTTATACAATGCCTCCATTATTTAATTGTCACAAATCGTCCTTGAATTTTGCTACTGGAATTTTAAATGTAAAGTCAGCCATTTTGGTTCATAAAGGGATATCATATTGTTTACAAACGTTTGTCTGCTTTCCTGACGTTCAATGGACAAACCACGAGATTTTTACTCCTCAACTGCAGACGACATTACCCTAAGGATTTCTAAAAGAACAATCGACGGTACCTTCTGTACACTTTCTTTCTAGTCAAAATTTACTAAAGAAAAAATGAAAATACCTTTTTGGACCTACAAAAGAAGCATAAGCTGGACCACAGTAAGCAGCTTTTATTTGTCACTCTGCCAATGTAAACCGACTTTCACTATAATCTACTGTTTAGCTTGTATGCAAAAGTGATACTTTGCTTCAATTGTGCATCCTGGCAATTTAACAATCCTAATTTACAGTACATTAAACCAGCAGTTGGACAAAATATAATTTATAATTATTTTTTGTCAGCAGTTGGAAAAAAAAAAAAAAATAAGTCATAATTCTTGTTTTTGTGTGTTAAATGTCTTACTGACATATAAATGTCTTACTGAAATATAAAATTTCTATGTACATGTATAATCCCTGTATTTCTTAAACTTACCTTGAACAATAAGTTGAGAACATCGAACACAATTTTTTATCTTGACAGAGTACTCTCCCTTATCATCAAGACTTGTTTTGATTACAGCAAGCCTGTGAAGTCTTCCATGCCTATCTGCTTTATATTTCTCTGATGTGCTTACTTCAGTGCCATCTTTGTACCACAGGGCAGTTTGATTGTCATCCAGTACTTCACATTCAAACTGAACATTTTCACCCTCTCTACATGTCATAGTAACCAATGGTTTAGTAAAATATTCTGTGGAGGAAATAGGAAATGTTTTGCCATTTTATAATATTAGTAAAGTCTTGCTAATATCTGTAGTACCAACATAAATAGTATTTGCTCTAAAACTAGTAAAAAGTAAAACATATAAATCATCCAACTTAATATAGCCAAGAAGGGTAAAAAATAATCTCACACTGACCTTAAATATGCTAAAGGTTCATTACAGTAAGTAACACCCTGGCAACTCTGAATAAAAGTACCTCATTAAAATGATTCACAATTTATTTTGAGATCAAAAACACACATTATAATACACAGTGTCATCTACTCCCCAACCACCCATATATATTTTTGAGAGAGTAGACCAAACTTCAATTATATGGGCACTGCTTCTATAACAAGGTAGAAGTTTGTTTACCTATCACAACAAGAGATGTTTCTCTGACTCTGTTGTTTATACTGACTGCGTAATTGGCTGTATCATGTAACTCACAATTCTTAAAGGATAGTCTGTGAATTTTTCCTGCTTGCAAAATTTCATAGTTTTCTTTAAAAGTCAAGGGGATTCCATTTTTTTTCCAGCTAGCAAGTACGATGTCTTCTTTAACTTCACATGTGAATTCAGCTCTCTCTCCTTCAATACACTTCACACTTTGGAGGTTCTGTGTGAAGTATTCTATACAAAAAGTAAAAAGTAAGTTATTATTTACAATATTCCATCTATCATTCTATGTATAAAATATCCATGGTTTACAGACCACATCAATGACTATCGAGGCTCTATAAAGAAACGTTAGTTGCTCGATAGTGTTGCAAATTGGAATTCAGTATTTTTTTATTAGTTTCCATCTTGCAGTTTAGCCCTGACACATATAAATTTAAAAGAGGAATATTCAACTCCATATTTATCTATGCCAAATATTGTTCATTTCAGGAATCAGTTTAGACATGCATGGTTCGGTGATCAACTTTGGTACCTACTGCAGTATTGATAATATGAATGGTCCTGACTTGAAAATTGGCCTTTCCACAGATATGGTGATCGAGTTGACCCTGATTTTATGGCAGCATGCAGACCTTTCCTGTCTAATGAACCATAACAGTCACACAAAGCTTCTAATGGGAAATTCCAAAAGAGCAGATTTTGCTGTAATTTATGTGATGTTTGTAAGTTTTATAGTATTTTAATGTTTACAAATTTAAATTCAAATTATAAAATTGTTCACCTTCTACATATAGATGTGCCTGTCTTTCAACGTCCTTCACCCTGACGGTGTATAGTCCTTTATCAGAGGGTAAAGTGTTTCTTATGTCCAGACTGTGGATTTTACCAGACGTTCCTGCTATAAACTTCTCAGATCTTACAATCTCCACCCCATCTTGCAACCATAATGAGCACAGCCCACATTCCTTTGTCCTGATCTCAAAGTGAGCGTCACAACCTTCAGTAACAGTGACATCACATAGATCTGTGGTCAAACATTCTGGATAGATCAAAATGATATTCTTAAAAAAAGATCCCTCAAAACACAGCAAACATATTCTTTAAATCATGTATATTTTGCAAATGTAAACTGTAACGAGACAAAGTTGATCTTGTCAACTGGTGACCTTGACGATTGATGGAATTCCTGCAGCATCAATAGGCATCTGAGTTTTTGTCCAAAGATTTTTTTTTTTGTACTAATTTCTAACATTTTTTGCCAACTGTGTCCTTGAAATTGACAGATTTCCCCAAAAATCGATAGGCTTCTGATTATTTTTATTATTATTATTACAATTCTTATAAAGCGCTCCATCTTTACAAAATAATACTCAAAGTGCTGTACACTTATAATTAAAAACAAGAGAAAGCAATATAAAAAAAAGTTACGATAATATACACAAAGACCAATACAAAAATAATTATATCTAAAATGGTTGAATAAATAAATTATAAAACAAAAGAAGAATGATTGGGTAACTGTTCAAATATAAGTTTTGCCTGAATTCATTAAGTGACTTCAGAAGGAAGCCTTTTTAAACTTGTTTCCCTATGGTCCTACAATGTATGTTAAACTAAGTCCCGAGGTGGTGGCCATTTTGAATTGCTGATTTGCAAAAAAACATGACCTTTATATAGGACCATCTAATAAATACTTATAGGTTTTGTTTTTTAGATAAGTGGCCTTTTAAAACTTTTTTCCCATAGGGTCCTATGTTTAGCTCAGTCCTGGGCTCAGGTTGCTGCCATTTTGAATTTTCAACGGCATTTACTGACCCAATTCAAAAACCTTAACATGATCACTTGCATCAAAATTAAGGTCAAGTTAAGATGTCAACTTCCAGACTGTCATGCACTATTCATTTTAAACCCATATGCCATCCTAGAATGTATGGTAACTGAGAAACTCACTTTGTAATAAAACTAAAATTGTAACTGGACCGTGAAATAGAGATCCAGGCCAAGTGACAGGTGACTAACTGACAGGTATTCATTATAAGCTTCCAATGCCTCAAAATCGGTGGGGGTGGAACCTACATTTTGTATGGCTTGAGTTTAAAAACTAGAGGCTCCCAGGAGCCTGTATTGCTCACCTGAACCTGAAACCAAACAACCCATTTTTGTCCAGCTTTTCCTTCCTATAAGGAACTGCCCATGCAACACTTCTGCAAACGTCATTAATTTTGACCTTTTAAGGGAAATAACTCCTATAAGGAGAAAATTTTGATGCTTAGAGGGAGAAGGGAGGTTCACTTCAAATTTGTGGTACCTGTTATACTTTTTTAACTATCAGCCGAAAACTCTCTTGACCCCCACCCCCCCTTTTCTATTTTATGCCAACATAGCCATGTAGGTAGTCAGCTGTCATGATTTGCACAATTTTGGTAGAGGACATCTTAAAGACGATGTGTGCAATGTTTCAAAGCAGTCCTTTCATTGGCTGAAGAGGAGAAGAATTTTTAAAATGAATTAAAATTGATTAAAAAAAATTGAAGAATGTGTCCATGGGACACGGATGACCCGTGAAAGGAAGTCCCAAACAGGAAGTAGTTGTCCAACAGGTCTGAAAGTCGCTTAGGGCGTACTACTTGTGATACTTAACCATTCTGCCAATTTTCCAATTGTTCTAACGTACGGTTTCTGAGTAAAGCTTGACGGAAATTTTCATACTCGTGTTAACACATTTTCAAATCGGCCCAGTCGAAAACAGGAAGTAGTTGTCCGACAGGTCTGAAAGTTGCTTAGGACGTACAACTTGTGATACTGAACAACCCTGTCAAATTTCAAGTTGTTCTTGTGTATGGCTTCTGAGAAAAGCTTGATGGAAATTTTCATACTCGTGTTCACACATTTTCCTATTGGCCCAGTCGCAACAAGAAGTAGTTGTCCAACAGGTCGGAAATCGCTTAGGACGTACAACTTGTGATACTAAACCACAATGCCAAATTTCAAATTGTTCTCATGTACGGTTTCTGAGAAAAGCTTGACAGAATTTTCATACTCATGTTAACACATTTTCATATCAACCCAATCGCAAACAGGAAGTAGTTGTCCCACAGGTCTGAAAGTTGCTTAGGATGTACAACTTGTGATACTGAATTACCCTGCCAAATTTCAAATTGTTCTGATGTACGGTTTCTGAGAAAAGCGTGACGGAATTTTTCAAACTCATGTTAACACATTTTCATATCAGCCCAGTCCAAACAGGAATGAGTTGTCCTTCAGGTCTGAAAGTCGCTTAGGACGTACAACTTGTGATACTGAACCACTCTGCCTAATTTCAAATTGTTCTGTTTGGTTTCTGATAAAAGCTTGACGGAAAATCGTACGGACGGACAGACAGACGAACGCACATGAGTAAAACTTAATGCCTGGCGTAAAATTGAAGAATGTGTCCATGCCCCCGCTAAATGGAGTCCTAAACATGAAGTAGTTGTCCAATAGGTCTGACAGTCGCTTAGGACATAAAAATTGTGATACTGAATCACCCTGCCAAATTTCAAATTGTTCTGATGTACGGTTTCTGAGAAAAGCTTGACGGAATTTTTCATACTCATGTTAACACATTTTCATATCAGCCCAGTCCCAAACAGGAAGTAGTTGTCCTTCAGGTCAGACAGTCGCTTAGGATGTACAACTTGCGATACTGAACCACCCTGCCAAATTTCAAATTGTTCTGATGTACGGTTTCTGATAAAAGCTTGACGGAAATTCGTACGGACGGACAGATGGACGGACGAACATGAGTAAAACTTAATGCCCCTGACTTGTCGTCGCGGGGGGCATAAAAATCCATGGGAAACAGATGCCCCCTCTAAATGAAGTCCCAAACAGGAAGTAGTTGTCCGACAGGTCTGAAAGTTGCTTAGGACGTACAACTTTTGATACTGAACCACCCTGTTAAATTTCAAATTGTTCTCATGTACGGTTTCTGAGAAAAGCTTGAAGGAAATGCGCACATACAGACAGACGTATTTACGTACAAATGAAGTCCAAAACAGGAAGTAGTTGTCCGACAGGTCTGAAAGTCGATTAGGACATACAACTTGTGATACTGAACCACCCTGCCAAATTGCAAATTGTTCTCATGTACAGTTTCTGTGAAAATCTTGACGGAAATGTGTTAGTTCGGACATACATATATACAAACGTACATACGGACGGACAGACATGAGTAAAACTTAAAAACAGTTCAAGAAGAATAACTGAACTCTTAAACGGTTAATCAGACAATCTTGAATCTAAAGCTATTTTTGTAGCTCTCATCATGCTCATAGAGCACCACAATTAAGCAATGCTAACGTTTTCTCAAGTTCTAATAATTTTCAAGATTTTAGGGCAAAAATGGCAAAAATCATCAATTTTGACAATTAAAGGGCATTAACTCCTACAAGGAGTCATCATACAACTTTGACCTAATGAAGTGTTTTGTAGAGCATTTGATGCTGAAAAAGGAAGGTCTCTTCAGTTTTCCTATATATCTGTTATACTTTTTGAAATATAAGCCAAAAAATTTTTATTTTGCCCCCCCCCCCCTGTTCTATTTTTAGCCATGGTGGCCATGTTGCAGGTTGTGCAAACTTGATAGAGGACATTTTACTGATGATGTGTGCAAAGTTTCAAAGCAATTCCTTCAATGGCTTTGGAGAATATAAAGTGCATGCAAGTACATGTACATACCTGGTAATGATTTCTCTGCTAAAAGTCTTTTAATTGTCTGAAAATATAACTAGTTTTCTTTATTGGGTTATAAAGACAAATCAATTACATATTCCAGATTATTGGCTTATAAATTGTCAGCAAATTCATAAACAAGTGATAGTAAGGTAATGTTAAGTTGTTCATTGTTACTTTGTAGCAATGTTGTCAAAGATACTAGTATGTTACAAAATTGACTATCGTAGACAGGACTTAACAGTGCACTAGCATTCAAACAAAAAATATTTAAATCCAAATGACTAAAATATATTGTAGAGCTTAAAATATCATCACAAATGGAAAATGTCATACTCAATCCAGCTAAGCCCATCATCAGTACCAGTGAGTGTACCATGCTAATAGAAATTATTATCATTTAAAACATTTTCAAAAATAATAAAGCAGTAAGTTCAGACAATGATCACTGAAGTAATCAATGATATTGCTGTCAGCACAAAAATGTGGTGATACCCATGGGACTAACAGTTCACCAGCAGAGGCATTGACACAGTGGTTGGTGGTGATACCCATGGGATTAACAGTTCACCAGCAGAGGCATTGACACAGTGGTTGGTGGTGATACCCATGGGACTAACAGCTCACCAGCAGAGGCATTGACACAGTGGTTGGTGGTGATACCCATGGGACTAACAGTTCACCAGCAGAGGCATTGACACAGTGGTTGGTGGTGATACCCATGGGACTAACAGTTCACCAGCAGAGGCATTGACACAGTGGTTAGTGGTGATACCCATGGGACTAACAGTTCACCAGCAGAGGCATTGACACAGTGGTTGGTGGTGATACCCATGGGACTAACAGTTCACCAGCAGAGGCATTGACACAGTGGTTGGTGGTGATACCCATGGGACTAACAGTTCACCAGCAGAGGCATTGACACAGTGGTTGGTGGTGATACCCATGGGACTAACAGTTCACCAGCAGAGGCATTGACACTGGTTGGTGGTGATACCCATGGGACTAACAGTTCACCAGCAGAGGCATTGACACAGTGGTTGGTGGTGATACCCATGGGACTAACAGTTCACCAACAGAGGCATTGACGCAGTGGTTGGTGGTGATACCCATGGGACTAACAGTTCACCAGCAGAGGCATTGACACAGTGGTTGGTGGGGATACCCATGGGACTAACAGTTCACCAGCAGAGGCATTGACACAGTGGTTGGTGGTGATACCCATGGGACTAACAGTTCACCAGCAGAGGCATTGACACAGTGGTTGGTGGTGATACCCATGGGACTAATAGTTCACCAGCAGAGGCATTGACGCAGTGGTTGGTGGTGATACCCATGGGACTAACAGTTCACCAGCAGAGGCATTGACACAGTGGTTGGTGGTGATACCCATGGGACTAACAGTTCACCAGCAGAGGCATTGACCCAGTGGTTGCAAATATAATTTCATCAAAGATACAAGTGATACTCTACACTTTAAACCAATATCAATATATATTTTCTTATAAAAAATGCCACTGAAGCTACCAGTAGGCTAGAGCAACAATAACAAGAACAAAGGGGTGGATAACAAGAACAAACGGGTGGATACCAAGAACAAAGGGGTGGATAACAAGAACAAACGGGTGGATAACAAGAACAAAGGGGTGGATAACAAGAACAAAGGATGATAACAAGAACAAAAGGGTGGATAACAAGAACAAAGGGGTGGATAACAAGAACAAAGGGGTGGATAACAAGAACAAAGGATGATAACAAGAACAAAAGGGTGGATAACAAGAACAAAGGGGTGGATAACAAGAACAAAGGATATCAAGACCAAAGGGGTGGATAACAAGAACAAAGGATGATAACAAGAACAAAAGGGTGGATAACAAAAACAAAGGATGATAACAAGAACAAAAGGGTGGATAACAAGAACAAAGGGGTGGATAACAAGAACAAAGGATGATAACAAGAACAAAAGGGTGGATAACAAGAACAAACGGGTGGATAACAAGAACAAAAGGGTGGATAACAAGAACAAAGGGGTGGATAACAAGAACAAAGGATGATAACAAGAACAAAAGGGTGGATAACAAGAACATAGGGGTGGATAACAAGAACAAAGGTTGACAACAAGAACAAAAGGGTGGATAACAAGAACAAAGGGGTGGATAACAAGAACAAAGGATGATAACAAGAACAAAGGGGTGGATAACAAGAACAAAGGGGTGGATAACAAGAACAATGGATAACAAGAACAAAGGGGTGGATAACAAGAACAAAGGGGGTGGATAACAAGAACAAAGGGGTGGATAACAAGAACAAAAGGTTGGATAACAAGAACAAAGGGGTGGATAACAAGAACAAAGGGGTGGATAACAAGAACAAAGGGGTGGATAACTAGAGGCTCTTAACAGCCTTTATCGCTCACCTGACTTACAAAAAAAATGCAAATTTTGATATTAAATGCTTAATTGTTTATGTGAAGATGCTGTTTCTATGAATGTTGCCATGTTGAATTTACAATCAGCAGTAAGAGAGTTTCTGAGAAGAAGCAGTTTTTATGTTTTTTCATAGGTTAGTTTGTTAAGTGTGATGTTCCATGGTGGCAGCAATCTTGTCTTTCGGGACAAAACAAAAATTCAAAATTAGTAGAATACAATATCACATATCCTAAAATCTGCCTAGCGCTTTGAGAGAAAACGAATTTTGAAATCTCAGCCAGTCAGATAGCATTTGCAGCTCTGGCAGCCATGTTGAATTTCCTATCGGGTCGAAACATACTTAAAATAATAAGATTACTATCATGACTATCTAAGATTATTTGGTTAAATTGTGTGAAACTGAGTTTCAGAGAAAAAGCTGTTTGTATGGTTTTCCCAAAGGGACCCATGTTAAGATGTGTTCTACTGTGTCCACCATCTTGGAATTTGGATCACCACAAAAAACTCAAATTTTGTAGAAGACCATCTAAGGTACATTTGTGCAATATTTCAAATCAATCTGCTATGCAGTTTGTAAAAAGAAGATTTTTGAAATTTCAGCCAATCAGAACCCATTAGTTGCCCTGGAAGCCATGTTCAATTTGCAATTGGCTCAAAAAACTCAAAACAAGTGTGGACACAGAAAAACGTCTCGCCTGCATTCCGCATCAGTAACGAAAATAAATTTCGTCATAAGCATTACGTAAATAGCATTAAATATCAGCAGCGGCCTGTATACAAAATATTGTCACCATACCCTGCATAGTTACAGGGGAACAGCCGTAACCCCAAAACTTTAACATAGTCGCTGGACCGTGAAATTGAGGTCAAGGTCAGGTGGAACCTACCAGACAGTCATGTACTATTCATCAGCAACCTATATACCAAATATTGTCATCCTACCATGCGTAGTTACAGAGGAACTATCATAACCCAAAAACTTTAACGTAGTCGCTGGACCGTGAAATTGAGGTCGAGGTCAGGTGACACCTATCAGACAGTCATGTACTAGTCATCAGCAACCTACACACCAAATATTGTCATCCTACCATGTGTAGTTACAGAGGAACTGTCGTAACCCAAAATCTTTAACGTAGTCGCTGGACCGTGAAATTGAGGTCAAGGTCAGGTGACACCTACCAGACAGTCATGTACTAGTCATCAGCAACCTATACACCAAATATTGTCATCCTACCATGCGTAGTTACAGAGGAACTGTCGTAACCCAAAAACTTTAACGTAGTCGCTGGACCGTGAAATTGAGGTCAAGGTCAGGTGACACCTACCAGACAGTCATGTACTTGTCATCAGCAACCTATACACCAAATATTGTCATCCTACCATGCGTAGTTACAGAGGAACTGTGGTAACCCAAAAACTTTAACGTAGTCGCTGGACCGTGAAATTGAGGTCAAGGTCAGGTGACACCTACCAGACAGTCATGTACTAGTCATCAGCAACCTATACACCAAATATTGTCATCCTATCATGCGTAGTTACAGAGGAACTGTCGTAACCCAAAAACTTTAACGTAGTCGCTGGACCGTGAAATTGAGGTCAAGGTCAGGTGACACCTACCAGTCATGTACTAGTCATCAGCAACCTATACACCAAATATTGTCATCCTACCATGCGTAGTTACAGAGGAACTGTCGTAACCCAAAAACTTTAACGTAGTCGCTGGACCGTGAAATTGAGGTCAAGGTCAGGTGACAGGTGACCTAGGGCTTGGGCTCACAAAGATATGAAGCAAGATGTCAAGTGTTTACGCCGCCGCCGCCGCCGCCGCCGCCGCCGCCGGATTCCCATACATATGTCTCGCCTCCAGCGACTTTCGTCGCAGGCGAGACAATAATAAGATCAATATTCATTAATCATTTCTTCATAATTTGGCTTCATTGTGTGGAACAGTTTCAGAGAATGTTGTTTGTATGTTTTTCACGTAAGGTTCTATGTTAAACTAAGTCCTGCAATGGCAGCCATCTTGGATTTTGGATCAGCACAAAAAACTCAAACTTTGTAAAGGACCACCTGAGGTACATTTCTGCAATATTTCAAATCAATCTGCCAAGCAGTTTATGAGAAGAAGATTTTGAATTTCAGTCAATTAGAACGCATAAATGGCTCTGGCAGCCATGTTTTATATTTGATCAGCACCAAAAACTCAAACTTTGTAAAGAACCACCCAATAAACATTTCTGTCATGTTTGGTTCCAATTGGCCAAGGGGTTTTGGAGAAGAAGATTGAAATGTGAAAAGTTTACAGCCGGCGACTAAGACAGAGGCAAAGTGATGAGAATAGCTCACACTGACCCTTTGGGTCAGGTGAGCTAACAAGAACAAAGGGGTGGATAACAAGAACAAAGTGGTGGATAACAAGAACAAAGGGGTGGATAACAAGAACAAAAGGGTGGATAACAAGAACAAAGGGGTGGACTAGCAAGAACAAAGGGGTGGATTACAAGAACAAAGGGGTGGATAACAAGAACAAAAGGGGTGGACTAACAAGAACAAAGGGGTGGATAACAAGAACAAAAGGGGTGCACTAACAAGAACAAAGGGGTGGATAACAAGAACAAAGGGGTGGACTAACAAGAACAAAGGGGTGGATAACAAGAACAAAGTGGTGGACTAACAAGAACAAAGTGGTGGACTAACAAGAACAAAGGGGTGGATAACAAGAACAAAGGGGTGGACTAACAAGAACAAACAGGTGCATAACAAGAACAAAGTGGTGGACTAACAAGCACAAAGGGGTGGATAACAAGAACAAAGGGTGGACTAACAAGAACAAAGTGGTGGATAACAAGAACAAAGGGGTGGACTAACAAGAACAAACAGGTGGATAACAAGAACAAAGGGGTGGACTACCAAGAACAAAGGGGTGGATAACAAGAACAAAGGGGTGGATAACTAGAACAAAAGGGTGGATAACAAGAACAAAGGGAGGGACTAGCAAGAACAAAGGGGTGGATTACAAGAACAAACAGGTGGATAAAAAGAACAAAGGGGCGGATAACAAGAACAAACAGGTGGATAACAAGAAGAAAGGGGTGGATAACAAGAACAAAGAGGTGGACTAACAAGAACAAACAAGTGGATAACAAGAACAAAGGGGCGGACTAACAAGAACAAACAGGTGGATAACAAGAACAAAGGGGTGGATAATGAGAACAAAAGGGGTGGACTAACAAGAACAAAGGGGTGGATAACAAGAACAAAAGGGGTGGACTAACAAGAACAAACAGTTGGATAACAAGAAGAAAGGGGTGGATAACAAGAACAAAGAGGTGGACTAACAAGAACAGGTGGATAAAAAGAACAAAGGGGTGGACTTACAAGAACAAACAGGTGGATAACAAGAACAAAGGGGTGGATAATGAGAACAAAAGGGGTGGACTAACAAGAACAAAGGGGTGGATAACAAGAACAAAAGGGGTGGACTAACAAGAACAAAAGGGGTGGACTAACAAGAAAAAAAGGGGTGGATAACAAGAACAAAGGGGTGGACTAACAAGAACAAACAGGTGGATAACAAGAACAAAGGGGTGGACTAACAGAACAAAGGGGGTGGACTAACAAGAACAAAGTGGTGGATAACAAGAACAAAAGGGGTGGACTAACAAGAACAAAGGGGTGGATAACAAGAACAAAGGGGTGGACTAACAAGAACAAACAGGTGGATAACAAGAACAAAGGGGTGGACTAACAAGAACAAAGGGGTGGATAACAAAAGTGGTGGACTAACAAGAACAAAGTGGTGGACTAACAAGAACAAAGGGGTGGACTAACAAGAACAAAGGGGTGGATAACAAGAACAAAGGGGTGGATAACAAGAACAAAAGGGGTGGACTAACAAGAACAAAGGGTGGATAACAAGAACAAAGGGGTGGATAACAATAACAAAAGGGGTGGACTAACAAGAACAAAGGGGTGGATAACAAGAACAAAAGGGGTGGACTAACAAGAACAAAAGGAGTGGACTAACAAGAACAAACAGGTGGATAACAAGAACAAAGGGGCAGATAACAAGAACAAAGGGGTGGATAACAAGAACAAAGTGGTGGACTAACAAGAACAAAGGGGTGGACTTACAAGAACAAAAGGGTGGATAACAAGGACAAAAGGGGTGGACTAACAAGAACGAAGGGGTGGATAACAAGAACAAAGGGGTGGACTAACAAGAACAAAAGGGATGGATAACAAGAACAAATGGGTGGATAACAAGAACAAAAGGGGTGGACTAACAAGAACAAAACGGGTGGACTAACAAGAACAAAAGGGGTGGACTAACAAGAACAAAAGGTGTGGACTAACAAGAACAAAAGGGGTGGACTAACAAGAACAAACAGGTGGATAACAAGAACAAAGGGGTGGACTAACTAGAACCAAGGGGTGGATAACAAGAACAAAGGGGTGGACTAACAAGAACAAACAGGTGGATAACAAGAACAAAAGGGGTGGACTAACAACAACAAAGGGGTTGATAACAAGAACAAAGGGGTGGATAACAAGAACAAAGGGGTGGACTAACAAGAACAAACAGGTGGATAACAAGAACAAAAGGTGTGGACTAACAAGAACAAAGGGGTTGATAACAAGAACAAACGGGTGGATAACAAGAACAAAGGGGTGGACTAACTAGAACCAAGGGGTTGATAACAAGAACAAAGGGGTGGACTAACAAGAACAAAGGGGTGGATAACAAGAACAAAGGGGTGGACTAACAAGAACAAACAGGTGGATAACAAGAACAAAAGGTGTGGACTAACAAGAACAAAGGGGTTGATAACAAGAACAAACGGGTGGATAACAAGAACAAAGGGGTGGACTAACTAGAACCAAGGGGTTGATAACAAGAACAAAGGGGTTGATAACAAGAACAAAAGGGTGGATAACAAGAACAAGGGTGGATAACAAGAACAAAGGGGTGGATAACAAGAACAAGGGATGATAACAAGAACAAAAGGGTGGATAACAAGAACAAAGGGGTGGATAACAAGAACTAGAGGCTCCCAGGAGCCTGTATCGCTCACCTGAACCTGAAACCAAACAACCCTTTTTTATCCAGCTTTTCATTGCTATAAGGAATTGCCCAACACTTCTGCAAAAATCATTAATTTTGACCTTTTAAGGGAAATAACTCAGATAAGGATGAGCTTTTGATGCTTAGAGGGATAAGGGAAGTTCACTTCAAATTTGCTGTACCTGTAATACTTTTTTAACTATCAGTCGAAAACTCTCTCGACTCCCACCCCCCCCCCTTTTCATTTTTTTTATTTTAAGCCAACATAGCTATGTAGGTAGTCAGGTGTCATGATTTGCAAAATTTTGGTAGAGGACGTCTAAAGATGATGTGTGCAATGTTTCAAAGCAGTCCTTTCATTGGTTAAAGAGAAGATTTTTTAAAATCAAGTAAAATTGAATAAAAAAATGTTCAAGGAAAATAAAATAATTCCTAAATGGTTCATCAGACAATCTTGACCCTAAAGTCATTTTTGTAGCCCTCGTTGAGCAGAACAATTAAGCAATGCTAACTTTTTCTCTAGTTCTAATAATTTTTAAGATTTTGAGGCAAAAATGTCAAAAATAATCAATTTCGACAATTAAAGGGCAATAACTCCTATAAGGAGTCATCATACAACTTCAACCCAATGGAGTGTTTCGTAGAGCTTTTGATGCAGATGAAGGCATGTCTCTTCGATTTTCCTGTATCTGATACACTTTTTTAAATATAAGCCAAAAACTGTATTTGACCCCCCCCCCCCTCCGTCCTATTTTTAGCCATGGTGGCCATGTTGGTTAATCTGCAGCCATGGTTGGTGCAAACTTGGTTGAGGACATTTGACAGATGATGTGTACAAAGTTTCAAAGCAGTACTTTCAGTTGTTTCAGAAGAGAAGATTTTAAAAAATCAATTAAAACCGATTAAAAAAACAGTTCAAGGGGAATAACTCTTAAACAGTTAATCAGACAATCTTGACACTTAAGTCATTTTTGTAGCCCTCATACAGCAGAACAATTAAGCAATGCTAACTTTTTCTCTAGTTCTAATAAATTTCAAGATTTTGAGGCAAAAATGGCAAAAATCATCAATTTTGACAATTAAAGGGCAATAACTCCTACAAGGAGTCATCATACAACTTTGACCCAATGGAGTGTTTTGTAGAGCTTTAGATGCTGAAGAAGAAAGTCTGTTCTGTTTTCCTGTATCTGTTATACTTTTTGAACTATAAGCAAAAAACTGTATTTTGAGCACCTGTTCTATTTTTAGCCATGGCAGCCATGTTGGTTGGTCTGAGGTCATGATTTGGGCAAACTTGGTAGAGGACATTTTACTGATGATGTGTGCAAAGTTTCAAAGCAATCCCTTCAGTGGTTTTTGAGGAGAAGATTTTTGAAGAAAAGTTAACGACGAAGACGGACGACGACGGACGCCAAGTGATGGCAATAGCTCACATTCGGGTCAGGTGAGCTAACAAAAGGGGTGGACTAACAAGAACAAAGGGGTGGATAACAAGAACAAAAGGCTTGGACTAACAAGAACAAAAGGGGTGGACTAACAACAACAAACAGGTGGATAACAAGAACAAAGATGTGGACTAACAAGAACAAAGGGGTGGACTAACAAGAACAAAGGGGTGGATGAGAACAAAAGGGGTGGACTAACAAGAACAAAGGGGTGGATAACAAGAACAAAGGGTGGACTAACAAGAACAAAGGGGTGGATAACAAGAACAAAGGGGTGGATAACAAGAACAAAAGGGGTGGACTAACAAGAACCAAGGGGTGGATAACAAGAACAAAGGGGTGGACTAACAAGAACAAACAGGTGGATAACAAGAACAAAGGGGTGGACTAACAAGAACAAAGGGGTGGATAACAAGAACAAAGGGGTGGACTAACAAGAACAAACAGGTGGATAACAAGAACAAAAGGGGTGGACTAACAAGAACAAAGGAGTTGATAACAAGAACAAACAGGTGGATAACAAAAATAAAGGGGTGGACTAACAAGAAGAAAGGGGTGGACTAACAAGAACAAACGGGTAGATAACAAGAACAAAGGGGTGGATAACAAGAACAAACAGGTGGATAACAAGAACAAAGGGGTGGATAACAAGAACAAAGGGGTGGATAACAAGAACAAAGGTGTGGATAACAAGAACAAAGGGGTGGATAACAAGAACAAAGGGGTGGACTAACAAGAACAAAGGGGTTGATAACAAGAACAAAAGGGGTGGACTAACAAGAACAAAGGGGTGGATAACAAGAACAAAGGGGTGGACTAACAAGAACAAAGGGGTGGATACCAAGAACAAAGGGGTGGATAACAAGAACAAAGGGGTGGATAACAAGAACAAAGGAGTGGATAACAAGAACAAAGGGGTTGATAACAAGAACAAAGTGGTGGACTAACAAGAACAAAATGTTGACCGCAAAGTTTTTGGCACGAAAAGAGAATGTTACTTTTAACTAAGTTCAGTGCAAACATATACATGTACATGTAATGATGTTGACCAACATACACAATAGCATACCTGCATCATTTCAACATTTTCCATCAACTTTGTTTGATACATTCTTAGGATTGTTTCATCTAAAGGACGTACTGCAGCATCACTCAACTTTTGTTTAAATTCAGATTCTCTCCCCTGGGCCTTTGCTAGTACCATAATAGACTTTTCGATCTGTGCCTTGATTATCTGGTAATCATGATCTGAAATCTTTCCATTAGTAGCATGTCCATAGGACTCATTCCTGAACTTTATCAACTCATCAACTGCTAGGCGTTCTGGCGATCTGTCAGGAATGACAGTTGTAAAATTCAACAAGAGACATCTTGTTAGTGTCAGGTCCAACTGGTCATAATTTATATTGGGGTTGGCAGGACAACAACAGTGCTTTGTCTGACTGTTTGGGTTATGTCCTGGTAACTTGGCTGATGTATCTAGCAGGATGTCCAGTTGAGCAGGATTGAGGATTCTATTAATATGTCGGAAGACTGGTGCCCTGCTTCCTGGTGGACACATACAACATGGCTTGTTGTTATAGCATAAATGGTATATCTCATGTTGTTTTGCTTGTACAAGTTGTAACAGGGTGTGTCCTTGTTTTGTCAAATCATGGTGCAGTAACCCTGTAAAGGCTTCGTTAGTGTGATCCACTATCAAAGTAGAGTTACGATAAAAATTCTCCCTTTCTCTACACGTATGTGTCATACTGCTGCAGGCTTTTGCATACACTGAAACATAATAACATTACAATTATACTGAAACATTGACTTTCTTATAATAGGAATCAGACTCAAATATTATTAATATATATGCTAGTAGAGATTCTTATTAAAATCTTCAATCGATATCTATTATTAAAATGCTGTGATTTAAAAATAAATTCATTATCTATAACACAATTAAAGACTTTATAACTGTATTGTTCATACATTTTGTGTTGCTTTATTGAAAATTTCAGGCAGAATAGTGTTTGTTCAGGCACATTATTTACAACTTATGTGAAGACTGCATGACTATTATAACTGCTACTACAGGTTAACTATCACAGATTCAGTACTTGACATGGGCGAGTTTTAATGTCCAACACTGAAGTACCTAATGCCCTTGGTCAGAGAGATATTCAGACCTCAATTTTAAACTTAACAGTTGCCAGGGCAACCCAACATGTTTACTGGCAACTAAAAATCAATAACCAGAGGCTCCCAGGAGTCTGTGACCACTCACCTGGAACACAAATGACCTAAAATATTCATGTATTTTAAATTTTTTGCAATTCAAAGTTTCAGTTTCAGTCTAGCTGTTATTGTACAGCAGTCCTTAATGGAACTAGAGGCTCCCAGTAGCCTGCAATCACTAACCTATAACACAAATGACTTCAACTATATTTTTGGCAATTAAGTTTCAGTCTTGTTGTTTTAGTTTTTAAGTTATTGGGCAAAAACTAAACATTTCTTCAAAATTTTGATAAAGTACAATAACTCCTATAAGCTACCATCAGACAATTTCTGAAAATTAAAATGATTTGCAGGTCTTCTTGTTTTAGGTAAATTTATTAATTTTTAGTTTTACTCTAGGTGTTAAAGACTTTAATTTATAAAATAAAAACTTTTTATTTTGTCCTAATGGTTATTAAAGGGCAATAACTCCTGAGAGTCATCTGAACAATTTTAGACTAAGCAATGACTTGGCATTGCTAATCATTTTTGTAATGGGTTTCACTTTACCTGTTATGGTATTTAAGTTAAAGGTCAAATCTACAAATTTCACCAAAAACTTTAAGGGCAATAACTCCTATAAGGAGTAATCTGAAAATTTCAGACACAACATTGATTTGTTGGCCTTGTCCTTCTGATAATTTTTAAAATTTACATTATTAGGTTTTAATTTCTAAGGCAAAAATTGGTAATATTGTTTTTAATTATCATTAAAGGGCAATAACTACTATAAGGATTCATCTGATAATTTCAGACCATCTCAGTGAATTGTAGAAAATGTATGCAATTTACAGTTCACTTTAGCTGTTTAAGACTAAAGGTTACAGGACAAAAATAGACAATTTCATAAATAATCGTAAGTTAACGACAATAACTCATACATGTATAAGGAGTCATCTGACAATTTTAGACCAATTATTTTCAGTTCACTCTAAATGTTACAGTTTTTATGTTAACGGAGAAAAATGGAAAATTTAATCAAAAATGATTATTAAAGGGCAATAACTCATATAAAGAGTGATCCAACAATTTTGAACCAAGAATGTGTTTATTGTAGGCATTGTCTTTCTGATTATTTAAGCAATTTACAAATTAGAAAGCAAAGTTATTCAAAAAGTGCACAGAAACAGAAAATTTAATTAACTTAAGAAATAACCTACACTTTTACTGCAAACTGTAAAGGGGTGTTGCACTGATGAAGAGAATGTTTAGTATTTAACAAAAATTGACAAAATTCATTTGTTTGGAATTTTACATTCCTCTTTCTCTAAACAGTTGAATTTTTGATTCAAAAAGGTAAAATTTTGAACTTGCAAAATATATTTGCCATACAAAGCCTAGGAATTTGTATCATGTACCCCAGAGCTTCTGGCCCCAGACCTCCGACTGTGTAAGTAACGTGCATAAGTTTTTGTGTGTTGGGCAGGAGCTGTTTTGTGTGTAAGGCAAGTAAAAATAAGGAAGGGCAACTAAATATTGGAATTGACTCAGGCAAGTTAGCTGACTGTACTTATTTTCTACCCCTGGCTTTCTGACACAATTTGAGCTGACACCCTTAGCTTTGTACCATATTTAAGATTGTAGTTAAGTACATGTATGAAATGTGGGTATGTAGCGAACATGGCTTAATTGACAACGATTGTCAGTTTTCCTACCACAGGTCAGGGGCAGGGAAGAAATTGTTTGGAAGAAATATTATATCCAGGTAAGACAAGTCTCTCTTTAATGGGCAAACATGTTTCAATGAATGAATGCAGTTCAATCATACTCCAAAAGACTTATAAACTCAGCTTCTAATGATATAAAATAGCATGGGATAAACATTCTACATGTACAAGCCATATTATATCTTTTTATGAAAAGACATTTAATGGGTCGGTCATCAAAGAAAACGGTCGTATGCAAGCACTTAGCTGGACTCATCTGCGATATGTGGGACTCCTGAAAATTTTTTGAAACTCACCACTTTCAAAAGTGATGAGTCCAGGACTCACCATAAAAAAATCCTACAAGTATCACTGCAGGGGTATTCTATGGGTACTCCAGCTTCCTCGCCCAATAAAAATTGACATGATATAGCTGAAACCTTGCTTAAAGTGGCGTTAAGCACCACACAAACAAATAATTTTACACAACTGTCAAAATACTTCAGTGCTGACAAGAACTAGATATTAAATGATTTGCCCACTTACCGGTAATAAACAACACCATACTAGTACTTTGTTGTACTCAGAATGACTCAAACTTAAGTTGTTATAATACATTCACAAGAACGGTAAAGAGTTAAAAAAAAATACAGTGATAAAACAATATGTGCAATTACTGAACCGTTTTTTTTTATTCCACGTAATGGTGAATATCAAGGTCAGCAGAGAAAAAAATAATAAAATTCAATTGAACAACTTTTATTTTTATTAATATTTTGGCCAAATTGAAGTTGGGCAGACCTGTTAAACAGAAAATAAAAAAACTCTATCATGTCTATCTATAGACTAAAATGGAATTGGAATGTCTTATTCAGATCTAATCATGACATTTTGATATTGACATTATAGTACCTTAAACATTTCCTGTATTTGCCTATGTTAACATGCGTTTGTTTATCTACACTGACCTTTTGACCTACTTATATCGTCTCCACCTTGGTTTCTTGCTCATGTGTAGTGAAAGACTGCAAACTCACTTATTTGCAAAATTAATGAAAACAACATTTTTATTTTGTTTGTTTGTTTATATGATGTATTGACCACTTTGAGCAACTTTTTCAGCTATGTCTGGGCATCCTGTTTTTATTGAGGGTGTAAAAAGGGGTACCTGAAAAAAACCCATCATGTGGTAGTAAAGCTAGAAGAATGGGAGACAACTCAGACCATAATAACAAGTCAGACCGTATTATTCATAAACGGTCCAAATTGACCTACACATTGGTTCGAGTTGTCCTATAATTTACATATGTATGGTCTGAGAAATCTTTATTGTGTTTGTTAATTGATGTTTATTCTATTAACTGTACAGCAGTTGACAAGAGTGAAGTTTGTTGTTTATGTGAAATTTTCAATATATCAGAAAAGGAAAAAAACAAAAAAAGCTTCAACATACTAGTATTTATTTTAAAATAAGGAATGGAGATATCAGAGTATGGGTATCGTGTCGTCACCAACTGAAAGACATGTACATTTGAAATCACAGAAGCTTCTTATCCAATTAAGTTTCACTGAATTCACTTCTTTTTGAAAACACACAAGCTCAAATTCTTTCAGATCTTAAAATTATTTAATTATTAATTAAACAACATGATTATACAGATCACATTAACTGAAGCCACAATTATTAATGATATTTATGTAAATGTTTTCTTAATTCTTAAGTTGTAATGTTGTTAATTGTTTTGCTTTTCTCATGGTATATTATTATTAACATTCAATGTTTATATAATTAAATATAATTTATATTTGAGTACAACAATTGCAATTTACTAGAAAAAATTATAAAGTTATATTGTTAAATATGCTAAATAAGACTATTGTATTTTAATATTTTAATCCCTGAGTATTCAAAGGAGTTCCATTAATAAAATTAATTCATGTTTATTTTCAACATTTCTTATCAGATATTGATATTTTATGTTTTTGGTGAAATTCGAGGTTTCATCTTTAAACGCATTTTCCCGTGTGCAAATTCCGCAAGAAAATCGTGCGGAATGTTTAAGTTAAGTTTGATATGAAAAAAGTTTGTACAACTATGCAAACTGTGCTAAACTTAAAGAAAAATATCTAATGTTTCTAAAAATTGTCTTACCTTAGTATATCAGGGATTTTTCAAGTCCTGTTTAAAGCTTTATTTGAGGTGTCCCTTAACTCCCAATCTATCTTATGGCTTCGTTTTTGACAAAACGAATTTTCCATGTGTTACAATTGCGACAAATTGTATTCGTTCCGCCATTAAATATAACTTGATTCCGTAATGTTGATTAACCGTTAAATTCAAAATGTGAGCTCGCAGAAAAATTTCGTCTCGATATTTCTAACATGGATTACTTAACTGAGCATAGTTTAATTCATTGAAAACAGGTATAGTCTTTGTGTTTATGTAAGTTTCATGATATTTCACATGTTAAAATATGCAGAATTTCTGAACAAAATTAACTCCGAGAAAAATCAACTGACAGATAAAACCTCACATTTCAATAATAATAAAAAATGTAAAAGTCAGATGAAAATGATAAATATAATCGTGAAATGTGAGGTTTTATGTTATAGTAGCGACGGAAATGTAAGGAAAAGATAACTCCAGATTTTGCTTATTTTATGATTCCAATTGTGTTTGGGTACCTTCTGATTACGGCCTTACTTTTTACAGATAAACCCAGAAAAGTTTGAATCATTCTTAATATTAATATCAATAGTTTAAAGAAAAAGAGGCTGTAAAAGGGAAAAAGAAAACATACTAAAAATTTCACTAATATTGAAATTATGCTAAATCTTGTTATACATATTGTTATACATATTGTGTATTTTTGACACTTAAAATTTCATAATTTTAGAATAAAATAAACTTAATTTAATCAAAGATTATAGCCGTTTTGATTGCAAAATATTTTTTTGAAATCTGATAGGTTTTTCAATATCATGCTTATCTCCCCTTATTATGCTCTTCAACAAATTGTTTTGATGCAGAAACTGGTGATACATAATCTTTGAGAAAACTTCAAAAAGCAATTTTATAGAAGTAAGCACTTACTTTTGTTACAAATTCTTGAAAGCCAGACAGAATGACTGTAATCAGGTTAAACTTGATAGGTTTTTTCAATATAACGCTTATCTCCCCTTATTAAGATCTTCAAAAGATTTTGTAAAATATAATATTGGATCGGGCACTGATCTGGACTAGTGTTATAATAGCTGAAATTTCTTTTCTTTTTTAATCAGAGCAATGAGACTATTATTGGTTGGAATTAAAAGATATTTAAAAGTGTTTGAAATGCAGTTTTTGACTCAACATGTGCAAGGTAAGGCTGAAATGACATTTTTCTAAACAGAATAATGAGAATCATTTTTATAGAAAACGACTCCAATTGGATATTTCGTAAAATGACTGTTATTTTGTTATTTCTCAAGATAAATTAAATAATTTAAATGGTTTCTATCTTGTTTTATTAATGGATTCCACATTCCATTGTTTTTTCACATAAAGAGTGGTTTTAAAAAATTCATGTTCCATCCCTAGTTATAGAACTATATTCAAAGGAATATATGCGGTCCATACTATGGTCCGAGTTGTCACGATCCAAGTTGTCTGGTTACGAGCTAGAAATCAGTGTCAACTAAGATTCAGGGCTCGCGTTGTAGGGCGACTCCGGCGAAGAAGTCGCCTTATCATGGTCCCACTTCGCCGTCAATCATCTTCAAAAGCAAAGTGAAGTCGCTCTTTCATTTTGTAGAATCGCCTTATGTCGCCTTTCAAATTTTATTCCCTTTTGATAAGAAATCTTCATATTTTTGATACGGCGTCATATTTATTATGTTACTGTACAGGCCTCGCGAATTTTAATTTCTCCGCGCATCCCGGTGGAGGAAATTTGGGTCTCCGCGACCTCTCCGCGGTCATCTCCACCGCGACTCGCGATCGCGAGTTGCCGGCGGAGAGCCGGTATCGGGTGGAGAGCCGACGACTCCACCGTGTATTCGCGGTGTATCCACTCTGCAAACATTTGAGGATACATTGGCACATTCGGTAACTGTGCATATTATCGTATAAATGACGTGAAATTATCGTAAGTCTAATCTTTCACCTTTTAAAATATATGACACTTTTGTGAACCTGTTTCAGATCAGTTTCATGTGTTATCCTGCAAAAACATAGAACAGAAAGATCGTGTAGAATACTATTTCTAACAATAGTTAGCAAAGTTGTGTTAAGATTATTTATTGTGTGTATGTTTGTATTAATTTATTAATCTTGCATCGTTTTATTTATATTTCAGGTTGTCTGTGAAGATTTATTACTTATCTATATTATCAATTCATGTAGCTAAAAAGCTAATTATCTTATTTATGCATTTGTTATTCTTTCTTATGTAGAGGTCAACTTAGGCTTAGAGGTGACGAATATGCGGTAAAAAGCTTACCAACTTCCATATATATCTTCCCAATATATTTATTTATTAATAAAGTTAACAGTTGTTCACATTCTCTGCAATGACGAAGTGACAACTTGGTTTATTTGTGTTACGTATTCCGTTTAACAGCAGGCTGCAATAAACAAATCCATGGACACCTGTTCGACAATATGAATCGTCAAATAACTCGCATCCACTTATTTAAAACTGAGAGCTTTGACACTGTTCAATTATAATTAGCTTGTTTGTAAACTGATGGTCAGTCTGTGAGTTCAAAGGTAAATAACGACCTAATTATCGCTAATTCCATCAGACAGTATTACCTTTGTTACAATTAATTGAAAATGTCCAGGAAGTGTCAGCGTACTAATTAAGAATTAGGCAATCATTTCTGTATAGCAAATATTGCTTGATAAGTATTTACCTTCGTATTACATGCTAGTTTAATCCGTGCCGAAGACAGTTATTACCTTACACAGAACACAGTTTAGACTATATTGTTTGCAAATCAACAATATACTACATGAATATATTACATTATGTATAACTAAAAATTCCGCAGTTTCTTTGTATTTCTAAAATATTCGGTAAAAAAGCACGTGCCGATAATTGAGGATATCGTCTGCTTGTCAATCAAAGTTTTACCGCTTTCACAATAGCACGTGCAAGTAGTGTTTTTTTACATTATTGTAACCGGATATTTTAAAATGCTTAAAAAAAATCTGCAAAGAAAGATGGATTACCGAGAAGCATCATTAGTGGTATGGGGTTTTCTTTTGGAGTTGTGAATATATTTCCTCCGTAGACATTATGATTCAGAGATTCTACAAGGTTTATAAAAAACCAAAAAGACGCTTGTGATTTCGTTTTTGAACTGTAGTTCAGGATGTCAAATGATCACAGGTACGGCCTAATTAACGCTAATTGGTTATCATCTGACAGCATTACCTGTGTACCACTAATTATGTAATGAAAAGTGGTCTGAAAGTGTCATTGTGCTCAATTTACAAGGGATTGTCCAATTAATTTGAAGGGAGGATTAATTTTACAACAAAAAATATAAAGTTTGTTGTATACACACTCGAGCATATGACAACAATTTCACTTACATTTATAGACGTAAACGGCACTATAGACGATCTTGTTTTGTTGATGTTTGTCAAATTTGAAGAAAATATATGACAGTAGAACACGATAATTGAGGTATCGTCTGCTTCTTGACTCAATTAATTTACCGCTTGTAAAATAGCACGTGCAAGTAGTGTACAAATATATACCTGTGAAGTGGTTATTATTTAAAAAAAACGATGAAAATGAAATGACAGACAGTATATCTTTATTTATTCCACCACTATTTTATCTATTAATTATTTTATAATTATACCTCCGGTTTTGGTGACGTAAACAAACAAGCTGTTAATAGAATTCAACAATTATTTTAATTTATTGGATTGAAACTGGATATTTTAAAATGCTTTCAAAAAGAACGTGGATAAAGACAGATGGATTACCGAGAAGCTTCATTATTGGCATAAGATTTTCTTTTTCTTTTGGAGTTGTGAACGTATGTTTCTCCGTAGACATTCTGATACCCAGATTCTACAATGTTTATAAAAATCCAAGAAGACACTGTTATTTATTTAAAACACAGCTTTGACACTGTTCAAATATAATTCAGCTTGTGAGTTCGTTTTTGAACTGTAGTTCACACTGTCAAATGATCAAAGGTAATTAAAGACACAATTAACGCTAATTGGTTATATGACAGCATTACCTGTGTACCCTTAATTGTGTAATCAGGAATATGGTCAGGAATTGTCATTTATTATGTATTATGCACTTAATTTAAAGTGATAATTAATTTTATAACACAAGGTATAGTTTGTTGTATACACACTCAATTCAAGCATATGACCACAATTCCACTTTCCTATATTGACGAAAACGGCACTGTAGACGATGTTGTTCTGTGATGTTTGTCAATACTGAAGAAAATATAAGAAGTAGAACATTTTCTGGAGAAAGGAAACAGAAACTTAACATGCATACCCATTGTTCTGATGTGATTTTACGATCTTATTGGCCGGCTATCCACCGCGACTACGCGATCGGCACTCCACCGCGAAAACACCGCGACTCCACCAAGGAGAGTTGAGTAACAGTGGAGGAAACTGTCTCTCCACTCTCCTCCACCTCCACCGCGATGGGTGGAGAAATTAAAATTCGCGGGCCTGTACAGTAACTCGCCAAAGTTTAACTGGTACCCTTTTAACTTTTATTTGGTACATAAAGGGTAGGTTTAAAATATGACCGGAAACCAGTTCAGAGAACAAGAGAAAATTTCAGGAGCGGATATGAATTTGGTGCCAGAGATTGCAAAATATACTACGCTAAATGAGTTTTGCAATGACAGAAGCGTGGTAAAAATAGTTTGGCAATTACTTAAACAAAGTTAAGTTAAATACATTGTATGTTTAAATTTTATAATTTTACATAATATATTATGTGTCACAATGATGTAATATTTTACTTCTAGAACTAATAGTTCTTCATTATAAATCAATCAAATCATGTATCAATGAAAAAAAAAACATTTATTTTAATGAACAGTTTTGTGACAGTTGATTCTTTTTTTTTATTGTTATGTTTAATACACGTACATGTATTTATGAAAATGTGGGAAATAAGTACACTGAATATTGATTGATTGATACTTTATCCTCAATAAATCAAACTGCTTAAAAAAACATATAACAATAAAAATCCAAATGCCAATATTAGTTCACTTATTTACAAAAAACAAAGTAAACAGGACGCTTGCTTGACATATAATGCAACTTCTCCCTGTTGTCCACCCACTTTTCCCCGTCAGCCACCCAAAAGAGAAGTGACTTCTCCCTATAATTTTGACCCAGCGTGAGCCCTGAGATTGGTGTAAAGTTCAATCTGCTCATAGTGAGACTCGAACCTGCAACCACAGTGTGATCAATAGTAGATGACTAACTACCTTAACCAGTCGGCCACAGAGACCCCCAACATAACATTTGATTTTAACAAAGGAAATAATTATGTAAAAAAAATTCTACAAGGTATTTTCAATTAGATGCAAAATTGACAACTTTCCAATTTAAAAAACGCCACCTAGCGTTCACTTCTGGTACTAAAAACTGCGGCTATAACTGCATTTTGTCCTGTTGAAACCTTTTGAAATGGACAATTGTTTTTGATAAATTTCGAACTTCAGTTGAATGACAGGTGTCAATATCTGAGCGAGGAAGGTTATTAAAACTGCCTGCTGTGTAAACATGGTCGTTAATTAATTAACCTATGCTCATTACCCTAGTTACATGATGCTAATTGGAGGTAGAACCCAAGCTGTTTTATAGCTTGAATAAACATAATTACCAGTGACGCCGAAGGGGTCATTGTCGACCTGGGTACTATATCAGCGTACCCAGGGTACTTAAAATTTGAGAAATGGTACTCAGGGTACTGTCGCTTAACATAGATGTACCCGGTGTGGTAAGTATCGGGAGATAACATTCATTTCCTTCCCGTATTTGGTCCACAATTATAAATAGAAGAATGGCGGTTTGTCAGGGGCTGCTCTGGCTTCTAAAAAGCTGGCGCCAAAAAAATCACCAACTGCAACTTTCCGTCGCCAGTTTTGTAAAAGTGTCGCCATATTAGAAATCGCTAGATTACTATATGACATGGCGAAATTGTTTAACACTATGTAGTATGTGTGACATATTCTGTAAAGTCGGACGAAATCCAAGTTTGCCGGACTCTTAATTCAATTTTTCAAAAGTTTGGTCTCGAGCAGCCCGTACACTAATTGTATTTTAATCATGAAAAGGTGTGTAAGTGATTTCTTGTTGGCAGAAAACCAAAATTTTACAGTAATTTATTAGAAACATCTATTCCCGTGAATGAACTTAAAACCGGAAATACTGAAAATAAAACTACGCATGTGTAAGAGATTTCTAATTACGAAATTAAGACGGACATCCGGTCCGGAAATCACTCAACAACGATGTCAGTTTTCATACCTGTATTTTATTAATTACATTATAAAAAAATATTACTACAAAAATATGTTTGTTTTGTTATTTTTTATAAATTAATTAACAGCATCAATTGTTTTATCACACGTCTACTCAATGTGATGCAGGTAAAGCTGCTTTTCATCAGACAACTTTGTTGATTCATTTATTGCCGATTTCCGTTTAATAACTCCAAATAACACACATGTCACTGGATACTACACAATACACGTGTATTTACGACCATAGAAGCCGACAAAGGATCTTTTATGATGCAATCGCCGATTACAGATAAATTTAAAACGTGCATGCATCGTTTAACACTATAAAACCTTGGCGCCAAAAAAATCGCCAGACGCAATATTTTGTCGCCAAATGAAAAAAGAGATTGCAATTGGCGACATTGGCGAAGCCCAGCGTGACCCCTGTTTGTTACAGTTTACAGTTACGTTTGTTTTGATTATGTGCATGTTTATGAACACTGTTGAAAATTAATGGATTTGATTCAACAATATTGGTCTGGGTACGTTTATTTTAAGCGACAGTACCCTGGGTACCATTTCTCAAATTTTAAGTACCCTGGGTTCGCTGATATAGTACCCAGGTTGACAATGACCCCTTCAGCACCTGTGACATCCGTGTTGTATTCAAATCACATGTTGCCTATGGCTATAGTGACATCTACTAATAAGGTTAATTAGACGAAAAATTTAATTGGCATAGACAAACAATTTAAAAACAATCTTTATTTCAATATGATTGTCTTTTAGTAATGATAGCCGTAGTTTTTTTTTTAACTGGAAGTAAAAGGGGAGATAAATCATGTAAAACTGGAAATGGGTCAACTAACTATGAAAACTATGTTCCCCTGTCACTTAAATGTATACCAAATACTATAAATGTGTATCAAAGTTCAAACATGTTATAAACTTGAGTGTTTGTGGTACCCTCGGTAATGGCGGCATGCAACAACCTGAACAGGTGTGGGCCAGTGGCCTGTGGGATTCATAGGTTTAGTTTACAAACTTTTGATACAAATCATGTGATAGTAACTACAATATAAATCTACCTACCTTATTGTATCATTATCTGTAGTTTCATACAGTGTCGTTCGTGATATGACAACTTACAATAAAATAAAACCCACTACTTTCGTTTTCGGAAATTTTCCACCTTGCAGATTTTGGTCACGTGATCAAGGGAAGTAAATCCATAACAACACAGATAATTTCCTAAAACTATGCACTGAATCCCGACCCCATTATCTTTTTTGAGTATTAGTGTTGAGATTTTTCCAAACTACCATGACAACTGAGGAAATCAAAAGTTTTGATTGGAAGAAATTGAGAATAGAATTTTCAGCAAAGAATGTGTTTATGGCACATTGGACAGAACATTTATGAGGCAATCCAGAGAAACTATTTTGTTTGTTCTTAGCTTGAAAATAATATTTAAGGAATACTTCAAATTTCTGAACAGATTATACGATATAATATGGTTTGGGTCTGTTTACGCCTAATAAACCGCGAAGCGGTTTATGAATGGTGTAAACAGACCCAAACCATATTATATCGTATAATCTGTTCAGAAATTTGAAATATTCCTTATAATTTAATTTTAACTATAAATCTTATCAATTTTTGCGGTAAAAGCGGCGATGACGTCGTGGAACTATTTGAATTTAACGGCGTTAGAATAGGTCAAAGGTCACGCAAGTTATTTCTTATAATATGGTTTGCCCGATTTGAATTGACCAATCAGATTTCAGCTTACAAAGCCAATTAAATTATTGTAAAATATAAAAGCAATATAGTAATAGAAACCTTGAAGAGTTAATAATGGAATATCATAGTTTCCCAAAACATTGACAGTAGAAAATTATCTGTAGAAAGTACCCGGAAAAACATCTATCTCGGTCTCTCCTTCTTTGTGTTTACTTAATTAACTTAAAAGCAAAGTAAAGTTTTATTTAAAGTCGGCATATTTATTTATACAAATAAACACTACAAACTTGAATGGTAACGATATTGAGCTATATTCAGGACGAAAACGTAATAGTTTAAACATATTTTATTGTCAAAAACAGAAGACAATCGGATCAGGCACAAATTATAACAATTTAGAATCGCCTTCTCCGTGATTTACACAAATACATGTATTGACATTAACTGATATCGTATAAGTATATTTTACAAACAACTATGACAGACATGGGTATAAACATGACCTAAGAAATCAATATGAACATTCACTTGAGTTGTACATTTCACATAGTACATAGTACAAAGTAGTTAGGAAACAAAACAAGAAACAGAAACAAAAGGGAAAAGGGGGGGGGCGAAAATTGATGCAACTCCGTTTTACAATGAAAGCTTAAGTACTTGTGAATCGTCCGGTTTCTTTGATATATAACCGAACGTGCTGAAATAGTAAGCAGTTGTTTTCATAGCTGTAATTAACCACTCCATATAACAGTGTGTTCAAATCGAAACGAAAATTAATCAATAGTAAATTTGTTTGCAATTTAAGTCTAGGTATATGGTAGTTTTTGCAGGACATAAAATAGTGTTCTACAGTTTCAGAGGCGTAGTCTGGTATGAAGAATGTTTAAATGTCTATTGCCAATGAAGTAATAGGCCGGTGGTTTTTTGTAGCGGCAATATCTTGCTCTCAATGAACACTTGAAAATGTCTACTGAAGGCGAATTTCGTAAAGATATGTCTAGATCATTCCAAAGTTTTAGTGTAGCTGGGAAGAAGGATTGTTGGAATAAAGTAAGACGTGTTAATGGAACAGAGTAATTTTGACTACTACGTAAATTATAAACTGTGGTTTCAGCGACAAGTGGCGGCATTAGATCAGCTAGATATTCCGGACATTGACCATGGACAATATTATAGAAAAGGACAAGTTTTTTCCGTTCCCGTCTACGTGCAAGGGGCTCCCATCAAGTCTCTTGAAAGATAGAGTCTAAACTGGCATACATAGTAAGTCCAGTGACAATTCTCCCAGCTTGAAGATGAAGTTTTTCTAAACGTTCAGCGTTAGCCTGACCAAAGTTGTCCCACACCTCGCAGGAATATTCTAGAATTGGAAGAATAAATGTCAGATAAATCCGCTCTAAGTATTCTCTATTTAATTTAAATATGAGTTTTCGCAAAACGTTGAACTGCTTGGAAGCTTTATCAATAATGCTATTAATGTGCATAGTCCATTTGCCATCGAAACTGAATATTAAACCCAGGTGTTTGTGAGACAACTGGGTCGATGAGAACGTTGTTTCAATGTAAATCGCAGTGTTGAGTGTCGACCTTTAGTGCTGAATACCATTATATCAGTTTTTTCTGGATTTAATTTGACTAGCCAATCATTAGACCACTTAGAGATATTTTCTAAGTCAGTGTTAACCATATTAACAAGAGTTTGTTCATTGGGAGCAGTATGCCCCATTGAAGTGTCGTCGGCATACAGTCGACATAGTCCTAATACTTCATCAGCAATATCATTAACATATACGAGGAAAAGGAGAGGACCAAGTACTGATCCCTGAGGTACACCAGCTTTTAAGTATCCAAGATCAGATAAGCCATCTTCTAGAACAACTTTTTGTTTATCTTCTAAACAGGACTTCACCCACATTAGAAGGGTTCCTTTTATACCATAATTCTCTTATTTAAAAATGAGACCTTTGATCCAGACTCTGTCAAAAGCACGACTTATATCGCAGAAAGTTACAGCTGTGTTGTGCCCATTATTTAAAGCTAATAAAATTTCGTGATATATTTCGACAAGTTGATGGCTAGTAGAATGTCCTGGCATAAATCCAGACTGAAACTTATATAGAAGGGAGTTCGAAAATAAATGATTATAGATATATTTATATACAATTTTATCTAAAACTTTGCTTATACAGCATAATAATGCAACTGGTCTGTAATTAGACATAAAAGATTTATCCCCCTTTTTGAAAATAGGAATGACGTGTGCGAGTTTCCAATCAGACGGGAAAATACCTTGTTTTAGCGATTTGTTGAATAACATGGAGAGAGGTGTAGCAATCTCGTGTTTTACAGCAATGAGCATTTTGTTACTTATTAGATCAGGACCTACAGCCTTGTTCGGGTTGAGTGTTGATATGATATCTATAATATCTTGCTCAAAAATAACAACTTTACAAAGTGTTTCTCGACCTCTGTCCTCAAATATTGGTAAATCCTTGTTCGTATCTTCCAAATTTGTGACAGAACAAAAGTATTTGTTAAGTATGTCACATTTTTCTTTATTATCATAAATTAAGTTCATATTATTTTCAGGACTATGTAATGGTGGCATATTGTTATCCGGATTTTCAATATGTATTAACATTTTAATGGTTTTCCAATATAATTTACTGTTCGAAGATTTGATGTCGCTAAGATTTTCATTAATATTAGAATAAAATGTTGATTTTGCGTCTTTCTTCATATTGTTTACCCTGTTGCGCTGTTTTTTTGAATTTATTGTGATTGTGAGAGGTTTTATTTTTCAAATAAATTTTTCGAAGTCTGTCTCTTTGTCTTATAGATTTCCGTAAATCCGAGTTAAACCATATCTTGTCATCTTCTCTGATAACTACTTTTTGTGAAGGAATGCAAAGTTTACAAATATTTAGAAATGTATCGATAAAAATTTTGCAAGCTATGTTAACATCTGTCTGTTTATAAATAAGTTCATACCAGTTTGTCTCCCTTACTTTCTTCCTCATGAGGTCGTAGTTACCTCGCTTGTAATTCCACACGTCTCTTGTAAAAGATTTTTTGTTATTGAAACCAGCTTTTATTGTAATGTATGTACCGTCATGGTCACTTATCAGTCTGTTTATAGGAACGGTATCGCTGTCAACCACTGGTACACTATCTGTTACTAGAATTGGGTCTAATAACGTCTGTGTTACCAAAAAAATTAGTTGGATTTACAATTATGTTAGTTAGTCCATTGTGAGAATATCCGACACGTTTGTAGGTAATCTTGCCAAAAAATTTTTGTTAAGGTCACCAAGAGATATAATGTTATTATTTTCGTCCATAGCTCTGAGAATCATTTGTTCAAACTCAGTCCAAAAAATTGGACCTGATTGACGTTCGGATCTGTATGAAATGTTGACGAGTATTGGGGATTGCTTAGTATGAAGTTCAAACCACATTGATTCAATATTAGCTAATTCTAGGTCTTACCGTCTATTAAATTTTATATGATTTTAAAAATATGCAATAATTCCCCCACCCGATGAATTCCTGTCCGGATAGGTTTAGCAAAACCAGGTAATAAAATGTTTTCTGAGTCAATAATATTATCTAAATGAGATTCGGTGAAAAAAAAACAACATCGAACTCTTCCACCGTATGTAGAATATCGCGGATTTTATTTCTTAAGCTACGTATGTTAAGATGGAAAATAGTCAAACAATTATTATGATCTGAGCTGGTGTCCCCATTGGGTCCCGGATTTCTTTCTATGTCCCCAGACAGTAGTAATAATGTATAAACAATAAACAATACAAAATAAATGTTCACACAGTAGCACCTGTATAGGTAGATAACTAATTCTTTACAAATGAACAAGTTATGTAATATGGCATTTAACACATTAAATGCATTGTAACAGTAGGTGAAAGTATGTTTCATGCATACTGGACGAGTCTTAAGGTAAAACAAACCAATAGCTACTCTGTGTGAAGTCAAATCATTACCCATTGTCAAACATCAATAGGTGCGAAAAATTGTAAAGATTTTCACACCTAGATAATTCCCGCAGGGCAGCCATTTCCTAACAAGAGTAGCTACAGGTAGGCAAATATACATTTTTACGGAGTTGCAGCGTATTTCATATGTACAATGTAATATAAAAAAGAAATGCAAAACTGTACAAATATCAAATGAAAAAAGCATACGTGATCTCAATTGTGAGCTTGTGGCATTACATAATAATTTCAACAAAGATTGTACAATTGGAGTACATTTTATATTAAACACACACACACACACTAGTACTATTAATACGCATGTAGATTGGTTAACATAACTTTGTTCACCACATATGCCCGTGTTTTATAAGAGCTACATGTACATGTCTGTCGTCTCTGGCACCATCTTGATCTGTGTATTATCTTTTTTGAGTATTAGTGTTGAGATTTTTCCAAACTACCATGACAACTGAGGAAATCAAAAGTTTTGATTGGAAGAAATTGAGAATAGAATTTTCAGCAAAGAATGTGTTTATGGTACATTGGACAGAACATTTATGAGGCGATCCAGAGAAACTATTTTGTTTGTTCTTAGCTTGAAAATAAAATTGTAAAATATAAAAGCAATATAGTAATAGAAATCTTGAAGAGTTAATAATGGAATATCATAGTTTCCCAAAACATTGACAGTAGAAAATTATCTGTAGAAAGTACCCGGAAAAACATCTATCTCGGTCTCTCCTACTTTGCGTTTACTTAATTAACTTAAAGGCAAAGTAAAGTTTTATTTAAAGTTCGCATATTTATTTATACAGAAAAACAATACAAACTTTAATTGGGAATAATATTTAGCTCTATTCAGGACGAAAACGTAATAGAGATTGAAGAGAACGATAACGACACAGACGTACGTGCTTGTTGATATGCAATTCCGGCATAGAGGATGAGCTACATCTTGTTTTGACATGCCATATATTAAGGAAGGACTTGATGATGCTTTCACTGAATATCATAAATTTTACCATTTTTCTCAAGCATAAGTTAAAACATGTAATGGCAGCCACATGACAAGAAAACAAGACAACATATATATAATTTACGGTCTGCGAAGCAACAACAAAGACTGTTTAATTTGTTTAAATTAGAATAGCTTTGGGGGCCTGGACCCCCCCCCCTTTTCCCATCTAGACAGGCTTTAGACATCTAACTGTATATTATCATGCTGAGACAGAGAATATACATGTACATGTAACGTCATGAGAATCTTGTCAGCTAGCCCTGGCTAGAACAATGCGCCAATTATTCAAGATAATATGTACATGAGGACAATATTGTCAGCTATTAATATGTCAGAAAAAGATGTAAAGGAATGTGGCGTCAGCGGGGTATTTTTGTTAGGCATGTCATTGCTAGACAAAAGACGCCAAATAAGAGAATGTACGTCTAAATGAGACTCCAGGATCATGCCAGGTTTATCTGGCTACCAAAAGATACAGAGTAAATAAACGTACATATACTGTGTAATATCTGATCATATCTATACCAGGACAAACTGAGGCTATGTAAATTGGCATACATGTACAAGTGACTTAGAAATCATGACTAGCTTTACATTGTACATAACCAGGCACTAATTAAGCTTACAACCTGACAGTTCGCACAAGACGTTAAGTATATATAAGTTAACTTGCTAGTACAGAGTGGAAGCGGCCAAATGGGAATCGGCAAACTGGAATCATTTTCTGAAAACGACAAAAGATTCTTGTCAGCTATGACATGTTCTGCAAAAATCCTCAGTACTTATTTCAACCTGGATATATTGTTCACACTTCAGCGATAGCTATACGAGAAGCTGTAAAGTAAATATATCATTTAATAGCAAGGGCAAAATGTATCCATCACCGAATCAACGATTTGTCGCGTCTGAATTGCCAGTAAATATCTGTTAATAATAGTAACGAAGTTGAGCAATAGACTTTCTGACTTGATATAATGTCAAGAATTGATGAGAGTTGTTATGGAAAAATTATAGTAATACATCGTCTTCCATTGATTTATGATAACATCCTCCGCAGCCATAATTTCAGTTGACAATCGGACTAGTCTTATTTTGACAAAGGTTATAACTGATCAGATTGTTAAATTTACATTCTCACGTAACTTATTAGCCGTAGAAGAAATGGACAGAAATTATACAGTAAAAGTAACTTAAAATATATGTTTAAAAATTCAATATATGATTAGGTCCTGTTTTATAACGTCCGAAAATATATGAATAGGGTGGGTTTTCGAATCTCCGTCCGCAGACAAACCTGTACCTAAAAGTATCATTAGTCCCCCCCTTTTCCGTGGTATTTCGATGCAGATTTAAAACGTGTAATGATTACACACTCATTTATACCTGAATTATATTAACCCACCCTCCCATTTTGTTCAATTTTGATCTTACGACTTTATTTAAAATGATTTATATATGGCGGACATTTGTGTCAAAAATGTTATTTATTTATTTATTCCTCTTATATTTAAACGTCATTTACACGAATGGATATATTTATGTACATTGTCTTATATTTATAGATATTTTTTACTTACATCAATAATCGATTTTTGTGTTTTGTTTATATTTATTCGCCTGATATTATTTGGAACACTTTAAACCGTTTATCACTGTGACAGAACAATTGTTAAATCACAGCATGCATTAAATGAAGAACTACAGTATATATTTATGAACTTAACATACAATAACGGAACTACGTCCATAGTCGTAGCACCCATAAAAATAATGGGCAGTCGGTTAAAATAGTGGCACGGTCGGTTAAGGGTCGACAACCCGTTTACCGTGAATGTTTAAATATAGATAGGGTTTTCCATAAGCTATTATTTGTCACTAACCAAATTGCACCAGAGATCGTAAAACGGTAGCTGCTTTATATTGAAAGTTATTTTTTTTAAATTGATTTATGTTTGAACGTTTCACAATTTAAAGATTTAATGCATTTCTATCATTTTTTATTTCAATTTACAAAAAAACTGGTACGGTTTTCCGTACCAGCAATTTAAAGTGGTACAGGCGGAAACGTACACGATGTACCGCTTGCTACGTGTATGACGTCGCATAATAACGATACAGCATCATGAACTGATCAAGCAGCAACAGTAAAAATAACCGCAGCGTATATAATAATGATGTAACTACAGCTATACAACTACCGAACCACGGCATATACATTTGTAATGACGACAAAAAGCTCACTAGAGCTTATGTTATTGTAAATGTTTTGCATAATCGACTATAAATAAAGCTTATTTGATTTTATATTTAATTAAACCACAATATATAATTATGTAACCACACTTTTTACGGACTTCATATAAAATCACAACATATTACTTTGGAACCACATTAAATAATGACGTCATATTTTGATGAGTCACAGACGGTAATAATGGAACATCAGCAACAAATAATGGGACTAAGTCAAATAACGAAGGAACCACAGTATACAGTGACCGACTCATATATTGATGGGTCACCGAAGGTAATAATAGAACATTAGCAGCAAATAATGGGACTAAGTCAAA
This sequence comes from Limnoperna fortunei, assembly GCA_944474755.1. Lineage (NCBI taxonomy): Eukaryota > Metazoa > Mollusca > Bivalvia > Mytilida > Modiolidae > Limnoperna > Limnoperna fortunei. The sequence continues at coordinate 50,394,867 of OX104125.1, forward strand.
TAACGAAGGAACCACAGTATACAGTGACGGACTCATATATTGATTAGTCACAGAAGGTAATAATGGAACATCAGCAGCAAATAATGGGACTAAGTCAAATAAAGAAGGAACCACCGTATACAGTGACGGACTCATATAGTAATGAGTCACAGAAGGTAATAATGGAACATCATCAACAAATAATGGGACTAAGTCAAATAACGAAGGAACCACAGTATACAGTGACCGACTCATATATTGATGGGTCACAGAAGGTAATAATTGAACATCAGCAACAAATAATGGGACTAAGTCAAATAACGAAGGAACCACAGTATATAGTGACGAAACCACAGTTTATAATAAGGCACCCACAGCAAATAATATGGAAACTACAAGATGTAAAAAGTGACTGAGCATGAAAACAGGAACCACAGAATGAAAGAACCACGGTATATAAGAGCATGAAGAGATTGAGAATTGACACATAAATTCCCACTTGATGGACGTCGGACTGTTTTTGAACTTCCCAACATTATTAACACTATCTGTTTAATTAACAATTATGTTAAAAAAAATAAAATTGGGGGAGACATAATAACGAGGTCAGAATATTTTGCAAAAAATTGTTGTTTTATGCATTTGGAATAAGTATTTTCTCAATGAAAGTTATTGATATTCATAAACTGCTCGTGAGAGTCATATACCTGTAAATCACATCTATCTGACCCCTTCAAGGGGGATAACATACACATGTAAATCACAGCTACATGTATCTGACCCCTTTAAGGGAGGTAACATATACATGTAAATCACATGTATCTGACCCCTTTAAGGGAGGTAACATATACATGTAAATCACATGTATCTAAGGGAGGTAACATATACATGTAAATCACATCTATCTAAGGGAGGTAACATAATGTTAAAATACTCAAATAACAAAATTTAAGTAAACCAATAATGATATAAAGCAAATGTGGTACATGTATATACCAAGACTACATGTTACATGGAAAAAGAGTGTGCAAGAGCTGGAATGGTGGCGGTTGGTTGTACGGAAGGCAAGAAAAAGAACATCCAACAAATATTGTATTAAAGTCGCCTTTAAAAAGTTTACTATAGATACCATTATAGAACTTACACACTACAGTAATGGAAGGAGGAAGTCTGGCATGCCATAAACCTGGTTTTAACATCATTTCTTTTTAATGTCTGTACCATTGCTGCAGTTGCTATATTTTTGGTTGTTGGTTCTCGACTTTGATTTCTGGATTGTCATTTGTGAAAGTTGACTTGGCGTTACGGTATTTTGTTTATTGCTTTCACTCAATCTTTTCATATCAAGTTTTAAAGAAACACTCGAATGTAAAAATAGATTCACATTCGTTTTAATAATAAGAATGCAGTTCAATTTTGTACACTTAGGACTAACGACCGCATTCAAATAAAGATAATGGCTAAAATGATATAGAAAAAAAATAATTGTGTTTCCACTATGTTGTACAAACGATTGAGAAATGCAATCATTTTTATTCTGTATTGAATTTACATTACACATAAAGATACATAAATACATTCGGTTAATTTCTGATTTCGAATAAATTTAGTTAAACTCCCTTGTACTTTGAAAAGATATTTTGAAACGCATATTTATTTTTCAAAACTTATTCATTTCTAATTTTTGTGGGTATCTGATCATCACTACAGCAGTTTATTGCAAACATACGAAACTAACCTACAATTTCAAAATTCTGCCTTTGGCGCTTTTCACACAAACTTCGATCTCAACACAATATTTACTCGTTACTCGTTCATTTTCATTGAAAAGGTAAGGATACAGTCATTTACTCGAAAACCTTAACTTAAGCCTCAGTAAAAAAAACCTGTTACTGGACTGGCACAGAGTTGATCTCGACACCTGATTTTCAAATGTTTACTTTATTGTGAAATTATTTTGACAGTCACTGAGTCAGATCGAAAATGCAACCTGATCTTGAAAGAATAAAGGATGGCCTTTGAAACGAGTTCTTCCATTAAAATTTTCACGGTAACTTGGAAAAAAATTTGGCAACATGGCGAGAACTAAGTTTGTGACAATGCAAGTGTGCCACTGACTCGCCCAGTGCCAGTGGCAACTGTTGTACTGAACTGTGCCTGTACAGTATGCACTTTTTAGTTTTGCACTGCCCTGTATATCATAGCGAGCATCGCAGATGCGAGCTATACTGTTACATGCATGTATGTAAATAAGGTCACGAGATCCATATGAAGAAACCTTTTTCGGATGGTAGCTGAGCTTTCAGAAGAAAATACTGTGATCAAGCACAAACAAAAATAATTTAAAAGTAGACAAATAAATTTTATATTGATAAAATTTAAGTGTTTATTTTTTAAGTAAAAAAGAAAATGTACGACAATTTTTTTGCAATCTCACATAAGCATATTTATTTTTTACATTTTTTGTGACTTCAACACATTAAAGACGTCACGTCACAAAAGGAATGCAGAGGCACTCTTTAGGTGCTCTGAAGTAACATCATGAACCATAAAATATGCATGTGATGCTCGCATTTAGGCTGTGCCTATATTCATATTATAAAATTAAATGTTATTTACTGTAATGGCATGATTCTATGAGAAGACAAGTGATATGTAATGTTTATGTGTATGGACTATGGCTTATTTTGTTTCATATATCGGAAATCATTGGAGCATAACCAGAGTGGCCCCCCCCCCCATTTCTAAATTTTTTCATCCGCCACTGGTTTTAATTATGTACATTTATAGAATTAATACTACTTTCTATTTTTATCCTGAGCTCTGCTTCAGGTACTTTAGTACAAACAAGTACATCACGTCATGAATCTGTTGACATGTATTTCTTTTTCTATCTGATATTGCAGGGTCTTTATAATAGATACAATAAGGTAACCCTCAGTCCACTGCCTATGATCTGGTCCTATTCATCGTAATGCAGCAAGTCTTTATTATGGGCCTTTTGACAATAATAATATTGTTGCCCATTTGCCTTGAAAACTCAAGATCTCATGCGTATTTGATTTATATTTTGCATGTTACTAAGCCTTAACTGCTTAAAAATTTATAAGTTTATTACCTTTAATAGGACCAGATTGTAATCCTTATGGAAATAATGTACTAGACTGATTGTTGTTGTTGAATTAAGGTCTTAAAACGAATTCAGACATTGTCGCACAAGCAATTAGCATGCAAATATTTTGATCACAAATTTTAATTAATTAATTCAGGCCAAAACAAATTATATTTTTGTTTCCTGCTACCATAGATATACAAAAATAGGGTCGGTAGGTTGGAAAATTATTCTACCTTGAGTCAATAAGGAAACAAGCCAGACTTTAGTGGTTCTTTGTAAAAATGGCAAAATAATGAGGGTAGGGGCCAACAATAGGGTACATTGTAGGTTGGGTAGCAGGAAATGAGACTATATTTTTTTTTGGTCTTAATAGTGGCCATGCATGCAATCATCTTTGTCTGGCAAACTAACAAGGAGAACATCAGTTTTCAGAATGTAAGTCTTGGGCTTTACATGTACTAAGGTCACTTTGTTTTTCATGAAAAGTAATGTACTGTATTATCTTCAAACTGAAGACAAATATGCGTCAGGGTATGAACTACATAAATTTTTCTGGATCTCAACACATGTACAACATTTCACTGTTTCAGATTATTTGGCATGTTTATAAAACTTTATTGACAGTTTCATCAATTGGTTGTAAATATTAAAGCAAAATATACCAATAAATGGCTCAAAATAAAAATAAAAATCAAGTTATTGTAGGCAAAATTGAAACATTGGAACAAAGTTTTACAAGGGAAAATAATGTAGGACTGACAAGTTTTGCACAGTCAGTATAACATATTTCTTGGCTTCTACTTAAGGAATTTATTTAATTGCATTTGGAATTTCAGGTTTTAAAAACTTATTTTTGAATACTTTGTAGATTAAAGTAGTTTTTAGCTTTAGCTGTTTTAAATTATATAAAATTTAAGTAAATTTTTTTTATTTTAAAGGTTTCATTGATAAGCTTCAAGAAATTATTACAGTCAACAAAAGAGTGGAAAATAAACTGGACATGTTGATAGGTCAGAAAAACGACATCGATATGCTTGAAGATATATTGTCCGCTCCTGTAGATATCATAGAGGAGTTTAATAGAATGGGGCAGGGGCTAGAGGAAGATGCCTATCAGCGCAAGATGGTATGAAAATATTACATTTAGATTTTTTTAATGAAATACATAATTTTACACAGATTTTTCAATAAATAATTTAACTAAATTTATTGTTGAACACCCGAATAAGGTTTCCGTAATAATCTTTACATGAAGGAAGTACATTATTTGGAGATGTGCATAAAGAATTTTCATTGCTGTCGGATATCATTCAAGGGATATAACTGGATTTAGACATTTTAAATATAGTATTCAAAGAGAGACCTCATAAATGCAACTCCTAAACCGCTAAATGGAATTTGATGAAAATCTGGAGTTGTGCATGAAGAAATTTTATTGCACTCAAATATCATTCAGGGGAGATAATTAGACATACGTTTTTTTTTTTTGGCAATAGAATCCACAATGAATCGCTCACAGTATTCCTTGTTTGATATCACTTCGCCCTATAGTGATCAGTCTGTCCGTCCGAACTAATCGTGTCCGGGCTGTAACTTTTTTATCTTTTGAGGTAGGCTTTTGATATTTGGAATGTAGGTAGATAATATCAAGGCGATGTGTCGCATACCGTGGTTGATAACCTTTGACCTTGAACTTTGACCTTAAGGTCACATTATTGCTTTCTGTATTACAAATTCATGTCCAGACTGTAACTTTTCTATTTTTGAGATAGGCTTTTGATATTTGGAATGTAGGTAGATAATATCAAGGCGATGTGTCGCATACCGTGGTTGATAACCTTTGACCTTAAGGTCACATTATTGCTTTCTGTATTACAAATTCATGTCCAGACTGTAACTTTTTATCTTTTGAGATAGGCTTTTGATATTTGGAATGTGGGTAGATAATATCAAGGCGATGGGTCGCATACCGTGGTTGTTGACCTTTGACCTTGCGCTTTGACCTTAAGGTCACATAATTGCTTTCTTAATAACAAATTCATGTCCGAGTTGTAACTTTTTTATCTTTTGAGGTAGGCTTTTGATATTTGGAATGTGGGTAGATAATATCAAGGCAATGTGTCGCATACCAAGGTTAATGACCTTTTACCTTGACCTCAAGGTCAGAGGGGCCCACAGAGATCTGGTTCTACTTTGTTAAATAAATTGTCTACCTGTATGAATACAATATTAGGAATTAAAAGACATTTTGTTGGGTTCTGATTGTGTCTGTATTTTTGTTCTTGGAAGATCACATACTGTCATTGTAGCTCTGGCTTAAGGATTAGAAATTATATTTATTTCATGTTTTGTCATTAAAGGGGCTGTTATGAAAGTCCAGAAGGTGGAGAGAGGACCTATTGATGATGCTTTGCTAGAGGTGCTAAAGCATGCACCACATTTACCTGGTTCACCAAAGCATATAAAAGTAATTATGAAAGCTAATATGACTTATTAGGATAAACATTGTCTAAACTGATTAATAACTGATAATAATTACATTTGCCTTGCATATAATTAAATGTGGTAATTCTATTGGTTAACTGGTCCATGGAATCATCTTATATAACTCGATGAAATGTCACTTGTGTTAGTAACATGGCCATTAACAGGTCATGACCTTACAAATAATATTTAAGCGCAAATTAAAAAAATACACAAACACACCATAAAACAAAATAAAAAAAAACATTAAAATGTAATTATAAGAATTGAACTGGTACTTTTAGGGTAAGTGTTAAAGTTTCATAAAGGAATTAATTCAAAATAGAGGAACAATTTATAATTATGGAGAGGGGTATCCTTTTTTAAGCTCATTCTGAGTCACTGAAGTATTTTTTGTTTCATAACAATTTTCTCAGCAAGTACTTATTATAGCCTTTTGACATTCATAATTAATGTACCATCAGAATGGGGTCCCATATGGGATTTGATTTTAAGTCTGTTGCTTGCCTTCTTCCAGTTTAACGAAATATGGTGATTTTTTTACTTTGATAGATTTCTTTTTTTTATTTCAGAAACGGACTAGTACCACAAGAATTGAAATCGACTCCGACTAAAGAGTAAAGATTTTTTCTCCAGGATAAATTGGACAATAATTATAATTCAGAAACAACTAGTAGATATAAAAATGACATTTTTTATGACAATACTAAGAAGGCATAATGTAATTACATATTTACTCAAATTAAAAAGGAATATCTTGATAAACATGTTTTTATTTAGTCGCAGCCCATTAATATGTTTCTAGCAATACTGTGTTGTGACATGCAAAAATTGCAAATTTCAGAATTTTCTTAAGCCTCAAATACACTTTATCTTCCCCTCTTATTGTTCCCTATAATTGATTTTTTGGTTCCTACTTGACTAATAGAATGTAGTTTTTAGTGATATTTCTGTCAAAAGTATATGGTGCCCAAGAAAACATTTCAATTAATCATATATGATTTATTGATGTCATATGTTGGTTTCGGTGATGAAAAGAATAATGTCAGGTATAGTTTGATAACGTTAAAGGTTTGTTGTCTGAAAATGTTTAAGTTACGTTTTCTGATAACGTTTAAATTTCGTTGTTTCATAACGTTTAAATTGTGTTGTTTGAAAACGTTAAAGTTACGTTGCTAAATAACATTCATGTTATGTTGTTTGGTAACGTTAAAAATTAGTTATTGAGTAACGTTGTAAAATACGTTACACTGACGTTGATCGGAGTCTATAAAATGCCGTTACTTTAACGTAAAAAATATACGTAACTATAACCAAAAAGTAACGTTTTTTTTAACGTTAAATAAACGTTATTGTGTTTGCTGGGCTGGTACCCTTGTAGTAGTGTTTCACTGGCGTATAAAACACAACGAAATAAATCCACACTAGGTTCTTTATTTTCAAATGTTGACAATAAATGTATAAGTGGAAAATACCCTGTAATAACAATAACAAGTTATAAATATATGTTTCAAAATAAAATAGCATATAATGTAAACATCGAAAGTGTTATACTACTTCCAGTTTTAATTAAAATGATTTGTTCTCCATGAAAAAGTTCCAACTGATATGCATTTGCATTATATGCACATCTAGTTCCTAAATTACACAGGTAATATACTGTGCGAAGATTAAGTAAATAATCATAATAAATAAACGAAGTTGAAGCAGACAAAGCACATTGCTGCTAGTTTTACAAATAAAGCAGACAATACAATAAAGCAAACAAAACACAAAAATATAAACAGCATAACACAACCTACCTCATATGTGGTACGAAGGCTACACTTATACTGTTTTAACTGGTGTGACTTGATTTTAGTACATCATATTCCTAAAGTAGAAATATTTGTCATAAACATGTGTTTTACCCATATTATATAAAAAGGCTGCTAAAAATATAGTTATCTCCCCTATATTTAACAAAACTCAGTTATTTAATCAAAGTGAAGTTTATACTGTTAAATATCACTCGCACCGTATAATAAAGTTATTATTTATTAATATTAATGATGTTTTAAACTACTTTATCTGTGATGGTTAAATATTAATATATATTTAATATTTAAAGTTTAATTACTTTACTCATTCATACACTTTGCAGAAAATCATGCATTCTATTACTCTTTACAAAACTTTCATAAATATCATTTATACAGGAAAAGTTAGAGTTTGAAATGTTAGGAAAATTAGTAAATAAGAAACTAACCTGAAAAATAGAGTAAATCCAATTCCAAGTAAACTTTTCTCCAAAACCATTAAAGTAAACCAAGAGACATAAAAAATAGCTTCTATCAGTCCCAAAGACAAAGAGAGATCTAATAATTTTCCCGCCTGAAAATCACTGACCCATGAACCTTAGAAGGTACACCTGAACAACTACCTTAAGAAGACAACAACTCACTATATAAAAATCAATAAGTAATTGATAGTATAAATTCTGTAAATAAGAATTAGTAAATAAATCACAGTTACAGTAAAGAAATATTGTCCATTATAGTAAATGCTAAAAAACAATAATAAAACATTATCAATCACATATACCTATAAAATACAAAAATCTAGCACTACCACACACTCCCCCCAGCCATGAAATGACGTCCCGTCATTTTCCTGTCAGTGGTGGTTTACTAAATTTAAAACGGCTAATGCTGTTTCTCTCTGCAAGCCTGAAAATAAAGGTGTATTAGCCAAGGAAGTTAAAAACTCTGCTCTTTGTCTCCATTCTGGAACATTTGACGGTCTGGTAGAATCAAACGAAAAGACTGCCATATCAAACTGTCCGGAAGTCATCCAACTTGGTGGTTTGCGATCTCTTCCAGATCGTCTGAGTGGAACCGGTGCATCTGGTACCTGAGGTGGCTCTTCCTGGACAGGTGCAAGTTCCTGTTCAGCATCCTCAATATCAGTTGAAGCGCTTCTGGTTTCTTCTATGTCCAACTCCTGCCCTCGGAATTCCTCGGACTGGGCGTCCCCAGTAGGAATTGAAACATCCAATGCTGGGTTTTCTTCCACAATTGGTTCCTCAGTGATGGATCCTTCACTGCCAATAGTGTTAACCTCCAGCATGTAATCCGCAGACTCGTCTGTAGATTCATCAAGATCATCTACGGACTCCTCTGTGTTTTTCCGGCTCCTAACTAATGGTTTCGTCTGTCTAGTTCTTGGTCTTGGAGTAGGTCTTAGACGAGGTTTCGGTGTAGGTGGTTCCCTAATAAATCCTACAGGTAACAGCAAATTCCGATGAAGCTGTTTAACACGTCCCTCTCCATCCTCCCGAACAACACAAAATACAGGAATATCTGGGTTTGGTTGTTCCATCACCACGTATGGTGTGTCCTCCCATACATCAGCAAGTTTATGGCGGCCTTCGTACACTACCCTCTTCACGAGTACACGGTCTCCCTTTTGTACATCTGCCCCTCTAACTTTGGAGTCGTATCCTTCTTTCTGTCGGGCTTGTGCTTCTTTTGATGACTCTGCGGCTAACTGGTATGCTTCAGTCAGTCTCTCCCTCAGATCCTTGATGTACTTGGTAGTAGTCTGCTTAGTTTCCTTTCGGATTCCAAAAGCCATATCAATAGGAAGTCGAGGCTGACGTCCAAACATAAGGAAATACGGCGCTACTCCTGTTGTCTCGTGGCGGGTGCAATTGTATGCATGGACCATCGGGGCGACGTATTCCTTCCAGTTGCTTTTCTTATGTGGCTCCAATGTACCAAGCATTCCACACAAAGTACGGTTGAAGCGTTCTGTCTGGCCGTTACCCATGGGATGGTACGGGGTCGTTCTAGATTTCTTCATCCCTGTTAGTTGGCATAGTTCTTGAATAACGTTGCTCTCGAAACTGGCTCCTCTGTCAGAATGAATCCTGCGAGGAATTCCATAGTGGACAATGAAATGGTCGAAGAGCACTTTGGCTGTGGTTCTGGCAGTTTCATTCTTTGTTGGCACAGCTTGTGCATAACGGGTGAAGTGATCCGTCATAACTAGTACCAGTTCATGTCCACCACGAGATCGTTCCAATTTCAAGAAATCAATACAGAGTATCTCCAATGGAAATCCAGATGTTATGCTGACTAAAGGTGCCTTTTGACTATTTCCTGGTGTTTTCCTCTTGATGCACCTTCCACACTGGTTGATCCACTCCTCTACTGCTTTGTCCATCCCTGGCCAGTAAAAGCGATCTCGAAGCAGTGCCAGAGTCCTGTCTTTTCCAGGATGACCCATATCATCATGGAGAGCTTCCAATACAGTGCCAATGTGTGCAGTTGGTAAGACCAGCTGGGATTTCTTCTCGTCTCCAATTGTGACATCTCTGTATAGTATTCCATCCTTAAGATGAAGATGTTGAAACTGTCTGATGAGTGGTATACATTCTATTTCAGACGATGTTGGTTTCTTTCCTTCCTTTACAAATCTGATCATTGGTCCAATCTGTGGGTCATTGGCTTGTGCTGCTGCCCAGTCAATAATATTTTCATCTTGATGTTGTTCCTCTATGTCAGATGGTACTGATTCAGGATTAAATGACAAAATCTCAACGTACTCCTTATGTAGAACAGAATCGCATATGGCTCCTACAGACTCGATGGAGATAGATTCTCGAGTGATGGAATCTGTTGAAGTATCTGGAATGCGGCTAAGTGCATCAGCATCTCCGTTCTTCTTGCCAGGGCGATACAGGATCTCAAAGTTGTAGTTGGCTAGGTCTGCAAGCCATCTGTGTCCTGTTGCGTCCAACTTGGCAGTAGTAAGGACATACGTCAAGGGATTATTGTCTGTTAAAACGGTGAACTGCCTTCCATACAGGTACTCCTTAAATTTCTCGCATATGGCCCACTTGAGCGCAAGAAATTCCAGCTTATGAGGTGGATATCGCCGTTCAGATTTGGAAAGGCTCCTGCTGGCATAGCTAATGACACGCTTTTCACCATTTTGCTCCTGGTACAGCACAGCACCAAGTGATATTCCTGAGGCATCTGTGTGCAGTTCAAATGGTTGGTCGTTGACTGCATATGCTAGAATAGGTGCAGTGACTAGATGTCTCTTAAGATTTTCAAATGCCTGTTCCTGCTCTGGTCCCCATTGCCATGGTTTCTGGGTCTTTGACTTCTTTGACTTTTTGGTTCCTGAGTTAGGCATTAGTTCTGTTAAAGGGCGACTAATCTTGCTGAATCATTCAATAAAGCGTCGATAGTAACCGACAAACCCCAAAAATCGTCTAACATCCTCTGGTGAAGTAGGCTTAGGCCAATCTACAACTTTAGATGTCTTTTCAGGGTCGATCTCAACACCTTCAGCAGATACTACGTGTCCCACATAGGTAACCTTCCTCTTGAAAAACGAACATTTATCTGGTGCGAGCTTCATGTTAGCTTCTCGAATTCGTTGAAAGACAAGATGAAGATTCTCTAGATGTTCCTCGTATGTTTTCCCAAAGATGATTATATCGTCGATAAAGATACAGCATATCTTTAGGTGAAGGTCGAAAAGACAATCTTCCATCATACGTTGGTAACTGGCAGGAGCATTGGTCAAACCAAATGGCATACGATTATACTCGTAAAATCCTATGGGTCCAACGGTGAAAGCTGTCCTTTCTTTGTGAGCCTCAAATATCTCTATCTGGTGATAACCACTTTTCATGTCGATGGTACTGAAAAATGTACTTCCAGCGAGACAGTCAAGCAGCTCCTCCACTCGTGGCAAGCTGTAGCTATCCTTCTTGGTTCTCTGATTCAGTTTACGGTAGTCTACGCAGAGACGGAGTTTACCATTCTTCTTACGCACAAGAACAACATTAGAGGCCCATGGACTGTGAGATGGTCTGATAGTTCCATTAGAGAGTAGTGTACGAATATGATCTTTTACTTCGTCGTACATGGCTGATGGTATTCGCCTATACCTTTCCTTGAATGGTTTATCATCTAGCAAGTCAATGTGATGTTTCACTTTGGTGTTTCCAATATCTGTATCATCTTTAGCAAATATATCCTGGTATGAGTGTATCAAATCTGTTCCTATTTTCAGTTGTTCATCTGTAAGATCACTCTGTAAAATCTTAATCTGGTCTAATACCGATGGTGAAGATGCTGAATTCTGAGTTTCCTTGCTCTGATGTTGAATAATAACAGGTTGAATCTGACAAAGTACTGCTCTAGGTGGAATAGTTATTATTCTGGTTGTTACATTTGACATCTGTACTTTGATGTCCATTTTCCTTAAATCTGTACTCAATGAGTCCTGGCTCAACTTCTAAATCTTTCCAGTCAGGTTGAAGCTCTGAAGAAAGTAACATAGCTGGAGTAGTACTGTATGGAATTTCTTTATCTGTTTGTCCTAGGATCTGAACTGTTGTATTAGGCTTGATGATAACTGGAGTTTTCTCTGTATTCCTGATAATAGCTAAAGTGTTGTTTCGTCGAATTAATTCCTTTTCCCTTAGTGTAATTGCTCTGAAAGTAAGGTACCATGGTGTAGTAAGGTCTGATGATTGTAGAAATCTGTTTCCATAATGCTGTTTCAGTGTATCCATAATGAATTGAAGAATGTTGGTTCCAAGAAGTAGTGGAACATGGCTATTGTAATTGCTGTCTGGAACAATAAGTATGATGCAAGAATGTAAATCAGTTTGATGTGGAAGTTGAATGTCTGTCTCAATATAACCTTCATAAGGTAATTGCTGTCCTCCAGCACATTCAATGTCAAGTAAGGTGTTGATAGATTTTAATGGAATATCTGGAAATGTGGTCTTGTAATAACTGGTACTAAGTGTAGATACAGTAGATCCAGTATCCAATAAAGTTTTAACTTCTATACCATGCAATATTACAACAGCTTCTGTTGGTTTACCAAACAAGTCTGGTGGTAAAGTAGATGTTAATGTAGGACCTGATAAAGTTGTTGCTGAACACAAGCCTATTGATGGTCCTGCTCCATAGGCTTTCTCCTGTTTAAATAATCTTTCTTGGGTAGAATTGCAACGCATCCTCTCCTCAAGTGACCTGGTTGTCCACACCTGTAACACTTGGGTATCTCCTTTTCTTGTTGAGCTGATGGTCTATTCTGAGTATTAGTACCTCTTCCTTTTTGTCTATACTGTTGCTGGTCATTACTATTCTGTATTCTGGAGTATCTATCCTTTCCTCTATCATTTCTGTTATCAATCCTTGTCTCTAATCCATCCATTCTAGTGGTCAGTTGCTGTATGAGGCCTTTCACTTCATCAAACTGTTGTACCATAGGGTCAGGTACTGCAGCTGCCTTAGATGGGTGTGGCTTAACAGTTTTCCTCTCCTCATGATCTCTCTCAATCTGCCTAAGTGCAATCCTCAATTCATCAAAATCCTGGATGGTATCAAACTTATGCCCTGATATATCCTTTAACTCCATTCGCAATCCATTCCACAACATTGAGTGCAGCATGCTGTTTCTATCTTGTGGTCGAACAATACCTTTTTCCACAGCACGGCCTATGAGATCCTCCAAGCGACAACTCCACTTGGTGACTGACTCGCCATCAGACTGCTTGGCTCTGTAGAATTGTCCAAGTAAATCCTCTTTATTTTCAACTCCTCCATATATGCTGTCCAATTTCCTAAGTATGTCTGGCACACTGGCACTAGGTCCTAGGTGCATAGCAACCATGCCTGCATCTCCTTTGAGTGAGCGGCGGACTGCATAGACAACTGTGTCAGGGTCATACAACTTGTCATTCAAGAGGCTACACACTTCATATCTCCACAGATCATAAGATGCCTCACCCTTGTTGTTAGTTCCAGAAAACACAGAGATCTTGGGTGGTTCACGGTATCTGGCTATGAGTACGATTTTTGGATATTGGCTTTTCTCATGCTCCTGTTTTGGTGTAAGGTCTCCACTAGCAGCTAGGTAGCTCATCATCCACTCTTTCATGTCAGATACATTTTCTCCTTTTGGACCTTCCTTCATTTCCTTCTTCAGTAACTGAAGTAATTTGACATCCTCCTCAGAAATAGGATTAGCTTCAGTAGACATGGTGACAAATAATCAAAGTACCAACAATGTGTAAAGTATATACTAAGTACTAAAAGCTGAAATACAAAAAAAAATAAATCTGGAATAAATACAAACTATCTGAAAGAAAATGGGAAAATGGCTGAAATAAATTTAAATAAGAAAAAAATTAATAATCTGAAATTTAAACTAAAAAGTCTGAAATAAATACAAACTAGCTGAAAGAAAACATGAAAATATCTGAAAAAAAATAATGGAAATATATGTATAATTAATAAGAACCTACAAAAATAGACACTATCTACAAAGAAAACAAATAAACCTATGAAAATTTCTGAAATAAAGTGAAAAACACCAAAAAAATATTAAGTACCTAAGAAAAAAAATACCTCAGATAAGAAAAAAAAATACTTAATTAAATAGCTGCAATAAATAGAAACAATCTATACAAGAAAAAAAACAAGATTAAATATCTGCAAGAAATAGAAACGATCTATACAAGGGGAAAAAAATATTAGATTAAATATCTGCAAGTAATAGAAACAATTTGTACAAGTAAAAAAAAATATATTAAATACCTGCAATAGAAACAAAGTTACCTGTAATAGAAACAAAAAAAAATAAATTATCACCTATAAAGAAATCGAATATGTAACCTGAAAGGAACAACAAAAAAATGTTTAATGTCCTACAACAATCAGAAAACAAAAAATAAGATTAGATAACCCTACAAAAATAAAATAAGATAAACCTACTAAGAAATAGTCCTGAAACAAAAGGATTAAACTATCAAAGATAATTATCTGAAATAAAAAAAAAATAAGAAAATATATATATATTAATACTATCTGAAATCAATAGAAAAACACTAAAGATGAATAGAAATATCTCGAAGTAGAAATAAGCTGAAAAAAAAAATATATATATCTACCAAGGACTGGACCAAAAAATGTAATTAATGCAAACTGTGAAAAAAGAATTACCGACATGTTAACCATTGTTAGTTAGTATACCTGATTAACATTGTAGGCCATTGGAGCATACCACCATTACCGACATGATAACCATTATTAGTCAGTATACCTGATTACCATTCTAATTCATTGGAGCATACCACCATTACCGCCATGATAACCATTGTTAGTTAGTATACCTGAATACCATTGTAGGTCATTGGAGCATACCACCATTCCCGCCGTGATAACCATTGTTAGTTAGTATACCTGATTACCATTGTAGGTCTTTGGAGCTCACCACCATTACCGACATGATAACCATTGTTAGTTAGTATACCTGATTACCATTGTGGGTCATTGGAGCATATCACCATTACCGACATGATAACCAATTGTTAGTTAGTATACCTGATTACCATTCTTGGTAATTGGAGCATACCACCATTACCGCCATGATAATCATTGTTAGTTAGTATTCCTGATTACCATTGTAGTTCATTGGAGCATACCACCATTACCGCCATGATAACCATTGTTAGTCAGTATACCTGATTACCATTGTAGGTCATTGGAGCATACCACCATTACCGCCATGATAACCATTGTTAGTCAGTATACCTGATTACCATTGTAGGTCATTGGAGCATACCTCCATTACCGCCATGATAACCATTGTTAGTTAGTATACCTGATTACCATTGTAGGTCATTGGAGCTATCACAATTACCGCCATGATAACCATTGTTAGTTAGTATAACTGATTACCATTCTAGGTCATTGGAGCATACCACCATTACCGCCATCATAACCATTGTTAGTCAGTATACCTGATTACCATTGTAGGTCATTGGAGCATACCTCCATTACCGCCATGATAACCATTGTTAGTAAGTATACCTGATTACCATTGTAGGTCATTGGAGCATACCACCATTACCGCCATGATAACCATTGTTAGTTAGTGTACCTGATTACCATTGTAGGTCATTGGAGCATACCACCATTACCGCCATGATAACCATTGTTAGTTAGTATACCTGATTACCATTGTAGGTCATATGGAGCATACCACCATTACCGCCATGATAACCATTGTAAGTCAGTATACCTGATTACCATTGTAGGTCATTGGAGCATACCACCATTACCGACATGATAACCATTTATAGTCAGTATACCTGATTACCATTCTAGGTCATTGGAGCATACCACCATTACCGCCATGATAACCATTGTTAGCTAGTATACCTGATTACCATTGTAGGTCATTGGAGCATACCATCATTACCGCCATGATAAACATTGTTAGTCAGTATTCCTGATTACCATTGTAGGTCATTGGAGCATACCTCCTTTGCCGACATGATAACCATTGTTAGTTAGTATACCTGATTACCATTGTAGGTCATTGGAGCATACCTCCATTACCACAATGATAACCATTGTTAGTTAGTATACCTGATTACCATTGTAGGTCATTGGAGCTACCGCCATTACCGCCATGATAACCATTGTTAGTTAGTATACCTGATTACCATTTTAGGTCATTGGAGCATACCACCATTACCGCCATGATAACCATTGTTAGTCAGTATACCTTATTACCATTGTAGGTCATTGGAGCATACCACCATTACCGCCATGATAACCATTGTTAGTCAGTATACCTGATTACCATTGTAGGTCATTGGAGTATACCACCATTACCGCCATGATAACCATTGTTAGTCAGTACACCTGATTACCATTGTAGGTCATTAGAGCATATATCCATTACCGACAAGATAACCATTATTAGTTAGTATACCTGATTACCATTGTAGGTCATTGAAGCATACCACCATTACCGCCATGATAACCATTGTTAGTCAGTATACATGATTACCATTGTAGGTCATTGGAGGATACCACCATTACCGACATGATAACCATTTATAGTCAGTATACCTGATTACCATTCTAGGTCATTGGAGCATACCACCATTACCGCCATGATAACCATTGTTAGTTAGCATACCTGATTACCATTGTAGGTCATTGGAGCATACCTCCATTACCGACATGATAACCATTGTTAGTTAGTATACCTGATTACCATTGTGGGTCATTGGAGCATATCACCATTACCGACATGATAACCAATTGTTAGTTAGTATACCTGATTACCATTCTTGGTAATTGGAGCATACCACCATTACCGCCATGATAATCATTGTTAGTTAGTATTCCTGATTACCATTGTAGTTCATTGGAGCATACCACCATTACCGCCATGATAACCATTGTTAGTCAGTATACCTGATTACCATTGTAGGTCATTGGAGCATGCCACCATTACCGCCATGATAACCATTGTTAGTCAGTATACCTGATTACCATTGTAGGTCATTGGAGCATACCTCCATTACCGCCATGATAACCATTGTTAGTTAGTATACCTGATTACCATTGTAGGTCATTGGAGCTATCACAATTACCGCCATGATAACCATTGTTAGTTAGTATAACTGATTACCATTCTAGGTCATTGGAGCATACCACCATTACCGCCATCATAACCATTGTTAGTCAGTATACCTGATTACCATTGTAGGTCATTGGAGCATACCTCCATTACCGCCATGATAACCATTGTTAGTTAGTATACCTGATTACCATTGTAGGTCATTGGAGCATACCACCATTACCGCCATGATAACCATTGTTAGTTAGTGTACCTGATTACCATTGTAGGTCATTGGAGCATACCACCATTACCGCCATGATAACCATTGTTAGTCAGTATACCTGATTACCATTGTAGGTCATATGGAGCATACCACCATTACCGCCATGATAACCATTGTAAGTCAGTATACCTGATTACCATTGTAGGTCATTGGAGCATACCACCATTACCGACATGATAACCATTTATAGTCAGTATACCTGATTACCATTCTAGGTCATTGGAGCATACCACCATTACCGCCATGATAACCATTGTTAGCTAGTATACCTGATTACCATTGTAGGTCATTGGAGCATACCATCATTACCGCCATGATAAACATTGTTAGTCAGTATTCCTGATTACCATTGTAGGTCATTGGAGCATACCTCCTTTGCCGACATGATAACCATTGTTAGTTAGTATACCTGATTACCATTGTAGGTCATTGGAGCATACCTCCATTACCACAATGATAACCATTGTTAGTTAGTATACCTGATTACCATTGTAGGTCATTGGAGCTACCGCCATTACCGCCATGATAACCATTGTTAGTTAGTATACCTGATTACCATTTTAGGTCATTGGAGCATACCACCATTACCGCCATGATAACCATTGTTAGTCAGTATACCTTATTACCATTGTAGGTCATTGGAGCATACCACCATTACCGCCATGATAACCATTGTTAGTCAGTATACCTGATTACCATTGTAGGTCATTGGAGCATACCACCATTACCGCCATGATAACCATTGTTAGTCAGTACACCTGATTACCATTGTAGGTCATTAGAGCATATATCCATTACCGACAAGATAACCATTATTAGTTAGTATACCTGATTACCATTGTAGGTCATTGAAGCATACCACCATTACCGCCATGATAACCATTGTTAGTCAGTATACATGATTACCATTGTAGGTCATTGGAGGATACCACCATTACCGACATGATAACCATTTATAGTCAGTATACCTGATTACCATTCTAGGTCATTGGAGCATACCACCATTACCGCCATGATAACCATTGTTAGTTAGCATACCTGATTACCATTGTAGGTCATTGGAGCATACCTCCATTACCGACATGATAACCATTGTTAGTTAGCATACCTGATTACCATTGTAGGTCATTGGAGCATACCTCCATTACCACAATGATAACCATTGTTAGTTAGTATACCTGATTACCATTGTAGGTCATTGGAGCTATCGCCATTACCGCCATGGTAACCATTGGTAGTTAGTATACCTGATTACCATTCTAGGTCATTGGAGCATATCACCATTACCGCCATGATAACCATTGTTAGTCAGTATACCTGATTACCATTGTAGGTCATTGGAGCATACCACCATTACCGCCATGATAACCATTGTTAGTTAGTATACCTAATTTCAATTGTAGGTCATTGGAGCATACCACCATTACCGCCATGATAACCATTGTTAGTTAGAATACCTGATTATCATTGTAGGTCTTTGGAGAATTCCACCATTACCTACATGATAACCATTGTGAGTTAGTATACATGATTACCATTGTAGGTCATTGGAGCATACCACCATTACCGCCATGATAACCATTGTAGGTCATTGGAGCATACCACCATTACCGCCATGATAACCATTGTTAGTCTGTATACCTGATTACCATTGTAGGTCATTGGAGCATACCACCATTACCGCCATGATAACCATTGTTAGTCAGTATACCTGATTACCATTGTAGGTCATTGGAGCATACCACCATTACCTCCATGATAACCATTGTGAGTTAGTATACCTGATTACCACTGTAGGTCATTGGAGCATACCTCCATTACCGCCATGATAAACATTGTTAGTTAGTATAACCTGATTACCATTGTAGGTCATTGAAGCATACCACCATTACCGCCATGATAACCATTGTTAGTTAGTATACCTGATTACCATTGTAGGTCATTGGAGGATACCACCATTACCCCCATGATAACCATTGTTAGTCAGTATACCTGATTACCATTGTAGGTCATTGGAGCATGCCACCATTACCGACATGATAACCATTGTTAGTTAGTATACCTGATTACCATTGTAGGTCATTGGAGCATACCACCATTACCGACATGATAACCATTGTTAGTTAGTATACCTGATTACCATTGTAGGCCATTGGAGCATACCTCCATTACCGACAAGATAACCATTGTTAGTTAGTATACCTGATTACCATTGTAGGTCATTGAAGAATACCACCATTACCGCCATGATAACCATTGTTAGTCAGTATACCTGATTACCATTGTAGGTCATTGGAGCATACCACCATTACCGACATGATAACCATTTATAGTCAGTATACCTTATTACCATTCTAGGTCATTGGAGCATACCACCATTACCGCCATGATAACCATTGTTAGTTAGTATACCTGATTACCATTGTAGGTCATTGGAGCATACCATCATTACCGCCATGATAAACATTGTTAGTCAGTATACCTGATTACCATTGTAGGTCATTGGAGCATACCTCCATTACCGACATGATAACCATTGTTAGTTAGAATACCTGATTACCATTGTAGGTCATTGGAGCATACCTCCATTACCACAATGATAACCATTGTTAGTTAGTATACCTGATTACCATTGTAGGTCATTGGAGCTATCGCCATTACCGCCATGACAACCATTGTTAGTTAGTATACCTGATTACCATTCTAGGTCATTTAAGCATACCACCATTACCGCCATGATAACCATTGTTAGTCAGTATACCTGATTACCATTGTAGGTCATTGGAGCATACCTCCATTACCGCAATGATAACCATTGTTAGTAAGTATACCTGATTACCATTGTAGGTCATTGGAGCATACCACCATTACCGCCATGATAACCATTGTTAGTTAGTATACCTGATTACCATTGTAGGTCATTGGAGCATTCCACCATTACCGACATGATAACCATTGTGAGTTAGTATACATAATTACCATTCTAGGTCATTGGAGCATACCACCATTACCGCCATGATAACCATTGTTAGTCAGTATACCTGATAACCATTGTAGGACATTGGAGCATACCACCATTACCGCCATGATAACCATTGTTAGTCACTATACCTGATTACCATTGTAGGTCATTGGAGCATACCACCATTACCGCCATGATAACCATTGTTAGTCAGTATACCTGATTACCATTGTAGGTCATTGGAGCATACCACCATTACCTCCATGATAACCATTGTGAGTTAGTATACCTGATTACCACTGTAGGTCATTGGAGCATACCTCCATTACCGCCATGATAACCATTGTTAGTTAGTATAACCTGATTACCATTGTAGGTCATTGGAGCATACCACCATTACCGCCATGATGACCATTGTTAGTTAGTATACCTGATTACCATTGTAGGTCATTGGAGCATACCACCATTACCGCCATGATAACCATTGTTAGTCAGTATACCTGATTACCATTGTAGGTCATTGGAGCATACCACCATTACCGACATGATAACCATTGTTAGTTAGTATACCTGATTATCATTGTAGGTCATTGGAGCATACCACCATTACCGCCATGATAACCATTGTTAGTCAGTATACCTGCTTACCATTGTAGGTCATTGGAGCAAACCACCATTACCGCCATGATAACCATTGTTAGTCAGTATACCTTATTACCATTGTAGTCCATAGGAGCATACCACCATTACCGACATGATAACCATTGTTAGTTAGTATGCCTGATTACCATTGTAGGCCATTGGAGCATACCACCATTACCGCCATGATAACCATTGTTAGTTAGTATACCTGATAACCATTGTAGGTCATTGGAGCATACCACCATTACCGCCATGATAACCATTGTTAGTCAGTATACCTGATTACCATTGTAGGTCATTGGAGCATACCACCATTACCGCCATGATAACCATTTTTAGTCAGTATACCTGATTACCATTGTAGGCCATTGGAGCATACCACCATTACCGACATGATAACCATTGTTAGTTAGTATACCTGATTACCATTGTAGGCCATTGGAGCATACCACCATTACCGCCATGATAACCATTGTTAGTTAGTATTCCTGATTACCATTGTAGGTCATTGGAGCTATAGACGTTACCGCCATGATAACCATTGTTAGTTAGTATACCTGATTACCATTCTAGGTCATTGGAGCATACCACCATTACCGACATGATAACCATTGTTAGTTAGTATACCTGATTACCATTGTAGGTCATTGGAGCAAACCACCATTGCCGACATGATAACCATTGTTAGTCAGTATACCTGATTACCATTCTAGGTCATTGGAGCATACCACCATTACCGCCATGATAATCATTGTTAGTTAGTATACCTGATTACCATTGTAGGTCATTGGAGCATACCACCATTACCGCCATGATAACCATTGTTTATCAGTTTACCTGATTACCATTGTAGGTCATTGGAGCATACCACCATTACCGCCATGATAAAAATTGTTAGTCAGTATACCTAATTACCATTGTAGGTCATTGTAGCATACCTCCATTACCGCCATGATAACCATTGTTAGTTAGTATACCTGATTACCATTGTAGGTCATTGGTGCTGTCACCATTACCGACATGATAAACTTTGTTAGTTAGTATACCTGATTACCATTGTAGGTCATTGGAGCAAACCATCATTACCGCCATGATAACCATTGTTAGTCAGTATACCTGATTACCATTCTAGGTCATTGGAGCATACCACCATTACCGCCATGATAACCATTGTTAGTTAGTATACCTGATTACCATTGTAGGTCATTGGAGCATACCATCATTACCGCCATGATAAACATTGTTAGTCAGTATACCTGATTACCACTGTAGGTCATTGGAGCATACCTCCATTACCGCCATGATAACCATTGTTAGTTAGTATAACCTGATTACCATTGTAGGTCATTGGAGCATACCACCATTACCGCCATGATGACCATTGTTAGTTAGTATACCTGATTACCATTGTAGGTCATTGGAGCATACCACCATTACCGCCATGATAACCATTGTTAGTCAGTATACCTGATTACCATTGTAGGTCATTGGAGCATACCACCATTACCGACATGATAACCGTTGTTAGTTAGTATACCTGATTATCATTGTAGGTCATTGGAGCATACCACCATTACCGCCATGATAACCATTGTTAGTCAGTATACCTGCTTACCATTGTAGGTCATTGGAGCAAACCACCATTACCGCCATGATAACCATTGTTAGTCAGTATACCTTATTACCATTGTAGTCCATAGGAGCATACCACCATTACCGACATGATAACCATTGTTAGTTAGTATGCCTGATTACCATTGTAGGCCATTGGAGCATACCACCATTACCGCCATGATAACCATTGTTAGTTAGTATACCTGATAACCATTGTAGGTCATTGGAGCATACCACCATTACCGCCATGATAACCATTGTTAGTCAGTATACCTGATTACCATTGTAGGTCATTGGAGCATACCACCATTACCGCCATGATAACCATTGTTAGTCAGTATACCTGATTACCATAGTAGGCCATTGGAGCATACCACCATTACCGACATGATAATTATTGTTAGTTAGTATACCTGATTACCATTGTAGGCCATTGGAGCATACCACCATTACCGCCATGATAACCATTGTTAGTTAGTATTCCTGATTACCATTGTAGGTCATTGGAGCTATAGCCGTTACCGCCATGATAACCATTGTTAGTTAGTATACCTGATTACCATTCTAGGTCATTGGAGCATACCACCATTACCGACATGATAACCATTGTTAGTTAGTATACCTGATTACCATTGTAGGTCATTGGAGCATACCACCATTGCCGACATGATAACCATTGTTAGTCAGTATACCTGATTACCATTCTAGGTCATTGGAGCATACCACCATTACCGCCATGATAATCATTGTTAGTTAGTATACCTGATTACCATTGTAGGTCATTGGAGCATACCACCATTACCGCCATGATAACCATTGTTTATCAGTTTACCTGATTACCATTGTAGGTCATTGGAGCATACCACCATTACCGCCATGATAAAAATTGTTAGTCAGTATACCTAATTACCATTGTAGGTCATTGTAGCATACCTCCATTACCGCCATGATAACCATTGTTAGTTAGTATACCTGATTACCATTGTAGGTCATTGGTGCTGTCACCATTACCGACATGATAAACATTGTTAGTTAGTATACCTGATTACCATTGTAGGTCTTTGGAGCATACCATCATTACCGCCATGATAACCATTGTTAGTCAGTATACCTGATTACCATTGTAGGTCATTGGTGCATACGACCATTACCGCCATGATAACCATTGTTAGTCAGTATACCTGATTACCATTGTAGGTCATTGGAGCATACCTCCATTACCGCCATGATAACCATTGTTAGTAAGTATACCTGATTACCATTGTAGGTCATTGGAGCTATCACCATTACCGCCATGATAACCATTGTTAGTTAGTATAACTGATTACCATTGTAGGTCATTGGAGCATACCACCATTACCGACATGTTAACCATTGTTAGTTAGTATACCTGATTACCATTGTAGGCCATTGAAGAATACCACCATTACCGACATGATAACCATTATTAGTCAGTATACCTGATTACCATTCTAATTCATTGGAGCATACCACCATTACCGCCATGATAACCATTGTTAGTTAGTATACCTGAATACCATTGTAGGTCATTGGAGCATACCACCATTCCCGCCATGATAACCATTGTTAGTTAGTATACCTGATTACCATTGTAGGTCTTTGGAGCTCACCACCATTACCGACATGATAACCATTGTTAGTTAGTATACCTGATTACCATTGTGGGTCATTGGAGCATACCACCATTACCGACATGATAACCATTGTTAGTTAGTATACCTGATTACCATTCTAGGTCATTGGAGCATACCACCATTACCGCCATGATAATCATTGTTAGTTAGTATACCTGATTACCATTGTAGGTCATTGGAGCATACCACCATTACCGCCATGATAACTATTGTTAGTCAGTTTACCTGATTACCATTGTAGGTCATTGGAGCATACCACCATTACCGCCATGATAACCATTGTTAGTCAGTATACCTGATTACCATTGTAGGTCATTGGAGCATACCTCCATTACCGACATGATAACCATTGTTAGTTAGTATACCTGATTACCATTGTAGGTCATTGGAGCTATCACCATTACCGCCATGATAACCATTGTTAGTTAGTATAACTGATTACCATTCTAGGTCATTGGAGCATACCACCATTACCGCCATCATAACCACTGTTAGTCAGTATACCTGATTACCATTGTAGGTCATTGGAGCATACCTCCATTACCGCCATGATAACCATTGTTAGTAAGTATACCTGATTACCATTGTAGGTCATTGGAGCATACCACCATTACCGCCATGATAACCATTGTTAGTCAGTATACCTGATTACCATTGTAGGTCATTGCAGCATACCACCATTACCGACATGATAACCGTTTATAGTCAGTATACCTTATTACCACTCTAGGTCATTGGAGCATACCACCATTACCGCCATGATAACCATTGTTAGTTAGTATACCTGATTACCATTGTAGGTCATTGGAGCATACCATCATTACCGCCATGATAAACACTGTTAGTCAGTATACCTGATTACCATTGTAGGTCATTGGAGCATACCTCCTTTACCGACATGATAATCATTGTTAGTTAGTATACCTGATTACCATTGTAGGTCATTGGAGCATACCTCCATTACCACAATGATAACCATTGTTAGTTAGTATACCTGATTACCATTGTAGGTCATTGGAGCTATCGCCATTACCGCCATGACAACCATTGTTAGTTAGTATACCTGATTACCATTCTAGGTCATTGGAGCATACCACCATTACCGCCATGATAACCATTGTTAGTCAGTATACCTGATTACCATTGTAGGTCATTGGAGCATACCTCCATTACCGCCATGATAACCATTGTTAGTAAGTATTCCTGATTACCATTGTAGGTCATTGGAGCATACCACCATTACCGCCATGATAACCATTGTTAGTTAGTATACCTGATTACCATTGTAGGTCATTGGAGCATTCCACCATTACCGACATGATAACCATTGTGAGTTAGTATACATGATTACCATTCTAGGTCATTGGAGCATACCACCTTTACCGCCATGATAACCATTGTTAGTCAGTATACCTAATAACCATTGTAGGACATTGGAGCATACCACCATTACCGCCATGATAACCATTGTTAGTCACTATACCTGATTACCATTGTAGGTCATTGGAGCATACCACCATTACCGCCATGATAACCATTGTTAGTCAGTATACCTGATTACCATTGTAGGTCATTGGAGCATACCACCATTACCTCCATGAAAACCATTGTGAGTTAGAATACCTGATTACCACTGTAGGTCATTGGAGCATACCTCCATTACCGCCATGATAACCATTGTTAGTTAGTATAACCTGATTACCATTGTAGGTCATTGGAGCATACCACCATTACCGCCATGATAACCATTGTTAGTCAGTATACCTGATTACCATTGTAGGTCATTGGAGCATACCACCATTACCGACATGATAACCATTGTTAGTTAGTATACCTGATTACCATTGTAGGCCATTGGAGCATACCACCATTACCGCCATGATAACCATTGTTAGTTAGTATTCCTGATTACCATTGTAGGTCATTGGAGCTATCGCCGTTACCGCCATGATAACCATTGTTAGTTAGTATACCTGATTACCATTCTAGGTCATTGGAGCATACCACCATTACCGACATGATAACCATTGTTAGTTAGTATACCTGATTACCATTGTAGGTCATTGGAGCATACCACCATTGCCGACATGATAACCATTGTTAGTTAGTATACCTGATTACCATTCTAGGTCATTGGAGCATACCACCATTACCGCCATGATAATCATTGTTAGTTAGTATAAGTGATTACCATTGTAGGTCATTGGAGCATACCACCATTACCGCCATGATAACCATTGTTAGTCAGTATACCTGATTACCATTGTAGGTCATTGGAGCATACCACCATTACCGCCATGATAAAAATTGTTAGTCAGTATACCTAATTACCATTGTAGGTCATTGGAGCATACCTCCATTACCGCCATGATTACCATTGTTAGTTAGTATACCTGATTACCATTGTAGGTCATTGGTGCTATCACCATTACCGACATGATAAACATTGTTAGTTAGTATAACTGATTACCATTGTAGGTCATTGGAGCATACCATCATTACCGCCATGATAACCATTGTTAGTCAGTATACCTGATTACCATTGTAGGTCATTGGTGCATACCACCATTAACGCCATGATAACCATTGTTAGTCAGTATACCTGATTACCATTGTAGGTCATTGGAGCTATCACCATTACCGCCATGATAACCATTGTTAGTTAGTATAACTGATTACCATTGTAGGTCATTGGAGCATACCACCATTACCGACATGTTAACCATTGTTAGTTAGTATACCTGATTACCATTGTAGGCCATTGGAGCATACCACCATTACCGACATGATAACCATTATTAGTCAGTATACCTGATTACCATTCTAATTCATTGGAGCATACCACCATTACCGCCATGATAACCATTGTTAGTTAGTATACCTGAATACCATTGTAGGTCATTGGAGCATACCACCATTCCCGCCATGATAACCATTGTTAGTTAGTATACCTGATTACCATTGTAGGTCTTTGGAGCTCACCACCATTACCGACATGATAACAATTGTTAGTTAGTATACCTGATTACCATTGTGGGTCATTGGAGCATACCACCATTACCGACATGATAACCATTGTTAGTTAGTATACCTGATTACCATTGTAGGTCATTGGAGCATACCACCATTACCGCCATGATAATCATTGTTAGTTAGTATACCTGATTACCATTGTAGGTCATTGGAGCATACCACCATTACCGCCATGATAACCATTGTTAGTCAGTATACCTGATTACCATTGTAGGTCATTGGAGCATAACACCATTACCGCCATGATAACCATTGTTAGTCAGTATACCTGATTACCATTGTAGGTCATTGGAGCATACCTACATTACCGCCATGATAACCACTGTTAGTTAGTATACCTGATTACCATTGTAGGTCATTGGAGCTATCACCATTACCGCCATGATAACCATTGTTAGTTAGTATAACTGCTTACCATTCTAGGTCATTGGAGCATACCACCATTACCGCCATCATAACCATTGTTAGTTAGTATACCTGATTACCATTGTAGGTCATTGGAGCATACCTCCATTACCGCCATGATAACCATTGTTAGTAAGTATACCTGATTACCATTGTAGGTCATTGGAGCATACCACCATTACCGCCATGATAACCATTGTTAGTTAGTGTACCTGATTACCATTGTAGGTCATTGGAGCATACCACCATTACCGCCATGATAACCATTGTTAGTTAGTATACCTGATTACCATTGTAGGTCATATGGAGCATACCACCATTACCGCCATGATAACCATTGTAAGTCAGTATACCTGATTACCATTGTAGGTCATTGGAGCATACCACCATTACCGACATGATAACCATTTATAGTCAGTATACCTGATTACCATTCTAGGTCATTGGAGCATACCACCATTACCGCCATGATAACCATTGTTAGTTAGTATACCTGATTACCATTGTAGGTCATTGGAGCATACCATCATTACCGCCATGATAAACATTGTTAGTCAGTATTCCTGATTACCATTGTAGGTCATTGGAGCATACCTCCATTACCGACATGATAACCATTGTTAGTTAGTATACCTGATTACCATTGTAGGTCATTGGAGCATACCTCCATTACCACAATGATAACCATTGTTAGTTAGTATACCTGATTACCATTGTAGGTCATTGGAGCTATCGCCATTACCGCCATGATAACCATTGTTAGTTAGTATACCTGATTACCATTTTAGGTCATTGGAGCATACCACCATTACCGCCATGATAACCATTGTTAGTCAGTACACCTGATTACCATTGTAGGTCATTGGAGAATACCACCATTACCGCCATGATAACCATTGTTAGTCAGTATACCTGATTACCATTGTAGGTCATTGGAGCATACCACCATTACCGCCATGATAACCATTGTTAGTCAGTACACCTGATTACCATTGTAGGTCATTAGAGCATACCTCCATTACCGACAAGATAACCATTGTTAGTTAGTATACCTGATTACCATTGTAGGTCATTGAAGCATACCACCATTACCGCCATGATAACCATTGTTAGTCAGTATACCTGATTACCATTGTAGGTCATTGGAGCATACCACCATTACCGACATGATAACCATTTATTGTCAGTATACCTTATTACCATTCTAGGTCATTGGAGCATACCACCATTACCGCCATGATAACCATTGTTAGTTAGCATACCTGATTACCATTGTAGGTCATTGGAGCATACCTCCATTACCGACATGATAACCATTGTTAGTTAGCATACCTGATTACCATTGTAGGTCATTGGAGCATACCTCCATTACCACAATGATAACCATTGTTAGTTAGTATACCTGATTACCATTGTAGGTCATTGGAGCTATCGCCATTACCGCCATGGTAACCATTGTTAGTTAGTATACCTGATTACCATTCTAGGTCATTGGAGCATACCACCATTACCGCCATGATAACCATTGTTAGTGAGTATACCTGATTACCATTGTAGGTCATTGGAGCATACCTCCATTACCGTAATGATAACCATTGTTAGTTAGTATACCTAATTTCCATTGTAGGTCATTGGAGCATACCACCATTACCGCCATGATAACCATTGTTAGTTAGTATACCTGATTATCATTGTAGGTCTTTGGAGAATTCCACCATTACCGACATGATAACCATTGTGAGTTAGTATACATGATTACCATTGTAGGTCATTGGAGCATACCACCATTACCGCCATGATAACCATTGTAGGTCATTGGAGCATACCACCATTGCCGCCATGATAACCATTGTAGGTCATTGGAGCATACCACCATTACCGCCATGATAACCATTGTTAGTCAGTATACCTGATTACCATTGTAGGTCATTGGAGCATACCACCATTACCTCCATGATAACCATTGTGAATTAGTATACCTGATTACCACTGTAGGTCATTGGAGCATACCTCCATTACCGCCATGATAAACATTGTTAGTTAGCATAACCTGATTACCATTGTTGGTCATTGGAGCATACCACCATTACCGCCATGATAACCATTGTTAGTTAGTATACCTGATTACCATTGTAGGTCATTGGAGCATACCACCATTACCCCCATGATAACCATTGTTAGTCAGTATACCTGATTACCATTGTAGGTCATTGGAGCATACCACCATTACCGACATGATAACCATTGTTAGTTAGTATACCTGATTACCATTGTAGGCCAATGGAGCATACCACCATTACCGACATGATAACCATTGTTAGTTAGTATACCTGATTACCATTGTAGGTCATTGGAGCATACCACCATTACCGACATGATAACCATTGTTAGTTAGTATACCTGATTACCATTGTAGGCCAATGGAGCATACCACCATTACCGCCATGATAACCATTGTTAGTTAGTATACCTGATTACCATTGTAGGTCATTGGAGCATACCACCATTACCGCCATGATAACCATTGTTAGTCAGTATACCTGATTACCATTGTAGGTCATTGGAGCATACCACCATTACCGCCATGATAACCATTGTTAGTCAGTATACCTGATTACCATTGTAGGTCATTGGAGGATACCACCATTACCGCCATGATAACCATTGTTAGTCAGTATACCTGATTACCATTGTAGGCCATTGGAGCATACCACCATTACCGACATGATAACCATTGTTAGTTAGTATACCTGATTACCATTGTAGGCCATTGGAGCATACCACCATTACCGCCATGATAACCATTGTTAGTTAGTATACCTGATTACCATTGTAGGTCATTGGAGATATCGTCATTACCG
The DNA here is from genome assembly GCA_944474755.1 of Limnoperna fortunei. NCBI lineage: Eukaryota > Metazoa > Mollusca > Bivalvia > Mytilida > Modiolidae > Limnoperna > Limnoperna fortunei. The sequence continues at coordinate 50,425,339 of OX104125.1, forward strand.
CCATGATAACCACTGTTAGTTAGTATACCTGATTACCATTCTAGGTCATTGGAGCATACCACCATTACCGACATGATAACCATTGTTAGTTAGTATACCTGATTACCATTGTAGGTCATTGGAGCATACCACCATTACCGACATGATAACCATTGTTAGTTAATATACCTGATTACCATTCTAGGTCATTGGAGCATACCACCATTACCGCCATGATAATCATTGTTAGTTAGTATACCTGATTACCATTGTAGGTCATTGGAGCATACCACCATTACCGCCATGATAACCATTGTTAGTCAGTATACCTGATTACCATTGTAGGTCATTGGAGCATACCACCATTACCGCCATGATAACCATTGTTAGTCAGTATACCTGATTACCATTGTAGGTCATTGGAGCATACCACCATTACCGCCATGATAACCATTGTTAGTTAGTGTACCTGATTACCATTGTAGGTCATTGGAGCATACCACCATTACCGCCATGATAACCATTGTTAGTTAGTATACCTGATTACCATTGTAGGTCATATGGAGCATACCACCATTACCGCCATGATAACCATTGTAAGTCAGTATACCTGATTACCATTGTAGGTCATTGGAGCATACCACCATTACCGACATGATAACCATTTATAGTCAGTATACCTGATAACCATTGTAGGTCATTGGAGCATACCACCATTACCGCCATGATAACCATTGTTAGTTAGTATACCTGATTATCATTGTAGGTCTTTGGAGAATTCCACCATTACCTACATGATAACCATTGTGAGTTAGTATACATGATTACCATTGTAGGTCATTGGAGCATACCACCATTACCGCCATGATAACCATTGTAGGTCATTGGAGCATACCACCATTACCGCCATGATAACCATTGTTAGTCAGTATACCTGATTACCATTGTAGGTCATTGGAGCATACCACCATTACCGCCATGATAACCATTGTTAGTCAGTATACCTGATTACCATTGTAGGTCATTGGAGCATACCACCATTACCTCCATGATAACCATTGTGAGTTAGTATACCTGATTACCACTGTAGGTCATTGGAGCATACCTCCATTACCGCAATGATAAACATTGTTAGTTAGTATAACCTGATTACCATTGTAGGTCATTGGAGCATACCACCTTTACCGCCATGATAACCATTGTTAGTTAGTATACCTGATTACCATTGCAGGTCATTGGAGCATACCACCATTACCCCTATGATAACCATTGTTAGTCAGTATACCTGATTACCATTGTAGGTCATTGGAGCATGCCACCATTACCGACATGATAACCATTGTTAGTTAGTATACCTGATTACCATTGTAGGTCATTGGAGCATACCACCATTACCGACATGATAACCATTGTTAGTTGGTATACCTGATTACCATTGTAGGCCATTGGAGCATACCACCATTACCGCCATGATAACCATTGTTAGTTAGTATACCTGATAATCATTGTAGGTCATTGGAGCATACCACCATTACCGCCATGATAACCATTGTTAGTCAGTATACCTGATTACCATTGTAGGTCATTGGAGCATACCACCATTACCGCCATGATAACCATTGTTAGTTAGTATACCTGATTACCATTGTAGGTCATATGGAGCATACCACCATTACCGCCATGATAACCATTGTTAGTCAGTATACCTGATTACCATTGTAGGTCATTGGAGCATACCACCATTACCGACATGATAACCATTTATATTCAGTATACCTGATTACCATTCTAGGTCATTGGAGCATACCACCATTACCGCCATGATAACCATTGTTAGTTAGTATACCTGATTACCATTGTGGGTCATTGGAGCATACCATCATTACCGCCATGATAAACATTGTTAGTCAGTATTCCTGATTACCATTGTAGGTCATTGGAGCATACCTCCATTACCGATATGATAACCATTGTTAGTTAGTATTCCTGATTACCATTGTAGGTCATTGGAGCATACCTCCATTACCACAATGATAACCATTGTTAGTTAGTATACCTGATTGCCATTGTAGGTCATTGGAGCATGCCATTACCGTCATGATAACCATTGTTAGTCAGTATACCTGATTACCATTGTAGATCATTGGAGAATACCACCATTACCGCCATGATAACCATTGTAAGTCAGTATACCTGATTACCATTGTAGGTCATTGGAGCATACCACCATTACCGCCATGATAACCATTGTTAGTCAGTATACCTGATTACCATTGTAGGTCATTGGAGCATACGAAAATTACCGCCATGATAACCATTGTTAGTCAGTACACCTGATTACCATTGTAGGTCATTAGAGCATACCTCCATTACCGACAAGATAACCATTGTTAGTTAGTATACCTGATTACCATTGTAGGTCATTGAAGAATACCACCATTACCGCCATGATAACCATTGTTAGTCAGTATACCTGATTACCATTGTAGGTCATTGGAGCATAACACCATTACCGACATGATAACCATTTATAGTCAGTATACCTTATTACCATTCTAGGTCATTGGAGCATACCACCATTACCGCCATGATAACCATTGTTAGTTAGTATACCTGATTACCATTGTAGGTCATTGGAGCATACCATCATTACCGCCATGATAAACATTGTTAGTCAGTATACCTGATTACCATTGTAGGTCATTGGAGCATACCTCCATTACCGACATGATAACCATTGTTAGTTAGAATACCTGATTACCATTGTAGGTCATTGGAGCATACCTCCATTACCACAATGATAACCATTGTTAGTTAGTATACCTGATTACCATTGTAGGTCATTGGAGCTATCGCCATTACCGCCATGACAACCATTGTTAGTTAGTATACCTGATTACCATTCTAGGTCATTGGAGCATACCACCATTACCGCCATGATAACCATTGTTAGTCAGTATACCTGATTACCATTGTAGGTCATTGGAGCATACCTCCATTACCGCAATGATAACCATTGTTAGTAAGTATACCTGATTACCATTGTAGGTCATTGGAGCATACCACCATTACCGCCATGATAACCATTGTTAGTTAGTATACCTGATTACCATTGTAGGTCATTGGAGCATTCCACCATTACCGACATGATAACCATTGTGAGTTAGTATACATGATTACCATTCTAGGTCATTGGAGCATACCACCATTACCGCCATGATAACCATTGTTAGTCAGTATACCTGATAACCATTGTAGGACATTGGAGCATACCACCATTGCCGCCATGATAACCATTGTTAGTCACTATACCTGATTACCATTGTAGGTCATTGGAGCATACCACCATTACCGCCATGGTAACCATTGTTAGTCAGTATACCTGATTACCATTGTAGGTCATTGGAGCATACCACCATTACCTCCATGATAACCATTGTGAGTTAGTATACCTGATTACCACTGTAGGTCATTGGAGCATACCTCCATTACCGCCATGATAACCATTGTTAGTTAGTATACCTGATTACCATTGCAGGTCATTGGAGCATACCACCATTACCCCTATGATAACCATTGTTAGTCAGTATACCTGATTACCATTGTAGGTCATTGGAGCATGCCACCATTACCGACATGATAACCATTGTTAGTTAGTATACCTGATTACCATTGTAGGTCATTGGAGCATACCACCATTACCGACATGATAACCATTGTTAGTTGGTATACCTGATTACCATTGTAGGCCATTGGAGCATACCACCATTACCGCCATGATAACCATTGTTAGTTAGTATACCTGATTATCATTGTAGGTCATTGGAGCATACCACCATTACCGCCATGATAACCATTGTTAGTCAGTATACCTGATTACCATTGTAGGTCATTGGAGCATACCACCATTACCGCCATGATAACCATTGTTAGTTAGTATACCTGATTACCATTGTAGGTCATATGGAGCATACCACCATTACCGCCATGATAACCATTGTTAGTCAGTATACCTGATTACCATTGTAGGTCATTGGAGCATACCACCATTACCGACATGATAACCATTTATAGTCAGTATACCTGATTACCATTCTAGGTCATTGGAGCATACCACCATTACCGCCATGATAACCATTGTTAGTTAGTATACCTGATTACCATTGTAGGTCATTGGAGCATACCATCATTACCGCCATGATAAACATTGTTAGTCAGTATTCCTGATTACCATTGTAGGTCATTGGAGCATACCTCCATTACCGATATGATAACCATTGTTAGTTAGTATACCTGATTACCATTGTAGGTCATTGGAGCATACCTCCATTACCACAATGATAACCATTGTTAGTTAGTATACCTGATTGCCATTGTAGGTCATTGGAGCATGCCATTACCGTCATGATAACCATTGTTAGTCAGTATACCTGATTACCATTGTAGATCATTGGAGAATACCACCATTACCGCCATGATAACCATTGTAAGTCAGTATACCTGATTACCATTGTAGGTCATTGGAGCATACCACCATTACCGCCATGATAACCATTGTTAGTCAGTATACCTGATTACCATTGTAGGTCATTGGAGCATACGAAAATTACCGCCATGATAACCATTGTTAGTCAGTACACCTGATTACCATTGTAGGTCATTAGAGCATACCTCCATTACCGACAAGATAACCATTGTTAGTTAGTATACCTGATTACCATTGTAGGTCATTGAAGAATACCACCATTACCGACATGATAACCATTTATAGTCAGTATACCTTATTACCATTCTAGGTCATTGGAGCATACCACCATTACCGCCATGATAACCATTGTTAGTTAGTATACCTGATTACCATTGTAGGTCATTGGAGCATACCATCATTACCGCCATGATAAACATTGTTAGTCAGTATACCTGATTACCATTGTAGGTCATTGGAGCATACCTCCATTACCGACATGATAACCATTGTTAGTTAGAATACCTGATTACCATTGTAGGTCATTGGAGCATACCTCCATTACCACAATGATAACCATTGTTAGTTAGTATACCTGATTACCATTGTAGGTCATTGGAGCTATCGCCATTACCGCCATGACAACCATTGTTAGTTAGTATACCTGATTACCATTCTAGGTCATTGGAGCATACCACCATTACCGCCATGATAACCATTGTTAGTCAGTATACCTGATTACCATTGTAGGTCATTGGAGCATACCTCCATTACCGCAATGATAACCATTGTTAGTAAGTATACCTGATTACCATTGTAGGTCATTGGAGCATACCACCATTACCGCCATGATAACCATTGTTAGTTAGTATACCTGATTACCATTGTAGGTCATTGGAGCATTCCACCATTACCGACATGATAACCATTGTGAGTTAGTATACATGATTACCATTCTAGGTCATTGGAGCATACCACCATTACCGCCATGATAACCATTGTTAGTCAGTATACCTGATAACCATTGTAGGACATTGGAGCATACCACCATTGCCGCCATGATAACCATTGTTAGTCACTATACCTGATTACCATTGTAGGTCATTGGAGCATACCACCATTACCGCCATGGTAACCATTGTTAGTCAGTATACCTGATTACCATTGTAGGTCATTGGAGCATACAACCATTACCTCCATGATAACCATTGTGAGTTAGTATACCTGATTACCACTGTAGGTCATTGGAGCATACCTCCATTACCGCCATGATAACCATTGTTAGTTAGTATAACCTGATTACCATTGTAGGTCATTGGAGCATACCACCATTACCGCCATGATGACCATTGTTAGTTAGTATACCTGATTACCATTGTAGGTCATTGGAGCATACCACCATTACCGCCATGATAACCATTGTTAGTCAGTATACCTGATTACCATTGTAGGTCATTGGAGCATACCACCATTACCGACATGATAACCATTGTTAGTTAGTATACCTGATTATCATTGTAGGTCATTGGAGCATACCACCATTACCGCCATGATAACCATTGTTAGTCAGTATACCTGCTTACCATTGTAGGTCATTGGAGCAAACCACCATTACCGCCATGATAACCATTGTTAGTCAGTATACCTGATTACCATTGTAGTCCATAGGAGCATACCACCATTACCGACATGATAACCACTGTTAGTTAGTATGCCTGATTACCATTGTAGGCCATTGGAGCATACCACCATTACCGCCATGATAACCATTGTTAGTTAGTATACCTGATAACCATTGTAGGTCATTGGAGCATACCACCATTACCGCCATGATAACCATTGTTAGTCAGTATACCTGATTACAATTGTAGGTCATTGGAGCATACCACCATTACCGCCATGATAACCATTGTTAGTCAGTATACCTGATTACCATTGTAGGCCATTGGAGCATACCACCATTACCGACGTGATAATCATTGTTAGTTAGTATACCTGATTACCATTGTAGGCCATTGGAGCATACCACCATTACCGCCATGATAACCATTGTTAGTTAGTATTCTTGATTACCATTGTAGGTCATTGGAGCTATAGCCGTTACCGCCATGATAACCATTGTTAGTTAGTATACCTGATTACCATTCTAGGTCATTGGAGCATACCACCATTACCGACATGATAACCATTGTTAGTTAGTATACCTGATTACCATTGTAGGTCATTGGAGCATACCACCATTGCCGACATGATAACCATTGTTAGTCAGTATACCTGATTACCATTCTAGGTCATTGGAGCATACCACCATTACCGCCATGATAATCATTGTTAGTTAGTATACCTGATTACCATTGTAGGTCATTGGAGCATACCACCATTACCGCCATGATAACCATTGTTTATCAGTTTACCTGATTACCATTGTAGGTCATTGGAGCATACCACCATTACCGCCATGATAAAAATTGTTAGTCAGTATACCTAATTACCATTGTAGGTCATTGTAGCATACCTCCATTACCGCCATGATAACCATTGTTAGTTAGTATACCTGATTACCATTGTAGGTCATTGGTGCTGTCACCATTACCGACATGATAAACATTGTTAGTTAGTATACCTGATTACCATTGTAGGTCATTGGAGCATACCATCATTACCGCCATGATAACCATTGTTAGTCAGTATACCTGATTACCATTGTAGGTCATTGGTGCATACGACCATTACCGCCATGATAACCATTGTTAGTCAGTATACCTGATTACCATTGTAGGTCATTGGAGCATACCTCCATTACCGCCATGATAACCATTGTTAGTAAGTATACCTGATTACCATTGTAGGTCATTGGAGCTATCACCATTACCGCCATGATAACCATTGTTAGTTAGTATAACTGATTACCATTGTAGGTCATTGGAGCATACCACCATTACCGACATGTTAACCATTGTTAGTTAGTATACCTGATTACCATTGTAGGCCATTGGAGAATACCACCATTACCGACATGATAACCATTATTAGTCAGTATACCTGATTACCATTCTAATTCATTGGAGCATACCACCATTACCGCCATGATAACCATTGTTAGTTAGTATACCTGAATACCATTGTAGGTCATTGGAGCATACCACCATTCCCGCCATGATAACCATTGTTAGTTAGTATACCTGATTACCATTGTAGGTCTTTGGAGCTCACCACCATTACCGACATGATAACCATTGTTAGTTAGTATACCTGATTACCATTGTGGGTCATTGGAGCATACCACCATTACCGACATGATAACCATTGTTAGTTAGTATACCTGATTACCATTCTAGGTCATTGGAGCATACCACCATTACTGCCATCATAATCATTGTTAGTTAGTATACCTGATTACAATTGTAGGTCATTGGAGCATACCACCATTACCGCCATGATGACCATTGTTAGTCAGTATACCTGATTACCATTGTAGGTCATTGGAGCATACCACCATTACCGCCATGATAACCATTGTTAGTCAGTATACCTGATTACCATTGTAGGTCATTGGAGCATACCTCCATTACCGCCATGATAACCATTGTTAGTTAGTATACCTGATTACCATTGTAGGTCATTGGAGCTATCACCATTACCGCCATGATAACCATTGTTAGTTAGTATAACTGATTACCATTCTAGGTCATTGGAGCATACCACCATTACCGCCATCATAACCACTGTTAGTCAGTATACCTGATTACCATTGTAGGTCATTGGAGCATACCTCCATTACCGCCATGATAACCATTGTTAGTAAGTATACCTGATTACCATTGTAGGTCATTGGAGCATACCACCATTACCGCCATGATAACCATTGTTAGTCAGTATACCTGATTACCATTGTAGGTCATTGGAGCATACCACCATTACCTCCATGAAAACCATTGTGAGTTAGAATACCTGATTACCACTGTTGGTCATTGGAGCATACCTCCATTACCGCCATGATAACCATTGTTAGTTAGTATAACCTGATTACCATTGTAGGTCATTGGAGCATACCACCATTACCGCCATGATGACCATTATTAGTTAGTATACCTGATTACCATTGTAGGTCATTGGAGCATACCACCATTACCGCCATGATAACGATTGTTAGTCAGTATACCTGATTACCGTTGTAGGTCATTGGAGCATACCACCTTTACCGACATGATAACCATTGTTAGTTAGTATACCTGATGATCATTGTAGGTCATTGGAGCATACCACCATTACCGCCATGATAACCATTGTTAGTCAGTGTACCTGCTTACCATTGTAGGTCATTGGAGCATACCACCATTACCGCCATGATAACCATTGTTAGTCAGTATACCTGATTACCATTGTAGTCCATAGGAGCATACCACCATTACCGACATGATAACCATTGTTAGTCAGTATACCTGATTACCATTGTAGGTCATTGGAGCATACCACCATTACCGCCATGATAACCATTGTTAGTCAGTATACCTGATTACCATTGTAGGTCATTGGAGCATACCACCATTACCGACATGATAACCATTGTTAGTAAGTATACCTGATTACCATTGTAGGCCATTGGAGCATACCACCATTACCGCCATGATAACCATTGTTAGTTAGTATTCCTGATTACCATTGTAGGTCATTGGAGCTATCGCCGTTACCGCCATAATAACCATTGTTAGTCAGTATACCTGATTACCATTCTAGGTCATTGGAGCATACCACCATTACCGACATGATAACCATTGTTAGTTAGTATACCTGATTACCATTGTAGGTCATTGGAGCATACCACAATTGCCGACATGATAACCATTGTTAGTATACCTGATTACCATTCTAGGTCATTGGAGCATACCACCATTACCGCCATGATAATCATTGTTAGTTAGTATACCTGATTACCATTGTAGGTCATTGGAGCATACCACCATTACCGCCATGATAACCAATGTTAGTCAGTATACCTGATTACCATTGTAGGTCATTGGAGCATACCACCATTACCGCCATGATAAAAATTGTTAGTCAGTATACCTAATTACCATTGTAGGTCATTGTAGCATACCTCCATTACCGCCATGATAACCATTGTTAGTTAGTATACCTGATTACCATTGTAGGTCATTGGTGCTATCACCATTACCGACATGATAAACATTGTTAGTTAGTATAACTGATTACCATTGTAGGTCATTGGAGCATACCATCGTTACCGCCATGATAACCATTGTTAGTCAGTATACCTGATTACCATTGTAGGTCATTGGTGCATACCACCATTACCGCCATGATAACCATTGTTAGTCAGTATACCTGATTACCATTGTAGGTCATTGGAGCTATCACCATTACCGCCATGATAACCATTGTTAGTTAGAATACCTGATTACCACTGTTGGTCATTGGAGCATACCTCCATTACCGCCATGATAACCATTGTTAGTTAGTATAACCTGATTACCATTGTAGGTCATTGGAGCATACCACCATTACCGCCATGATGACCATTATTAGTTAGTATACCTGATTACCATTGTAGGTCATTGGAGCATACCACCATTACCGCCATGATAACGATTGTTAGTCAGTATACCTGATTACCGTTGTAGGTCATTGGAGCATACCACCTTTACCGACATGATAACCATTGTTAGTTAGTATACCTGATGATCATTGTAGGTCATTGGAGCATACCACCATTACCGCCATGATAACCATTGTTAGTCAGTGTACCTGCTTACCATTGTAGGTCATTGGAGCATACCACCATTACCGCCATGATAACCATTGTTAGTCAGTATACCTGATTACCATTGTAGTCCATAGGAGCATACCACCATTACCGACATGATAACCATTGTTAGTCAGTATACCTGATTACCATTGTAGGTCATTGGAGCATACCACCATTACCGCCATGATAACCATTGTTAGTCAGTATACCTGATTACCATTGTAGGTCATTGGAGCATACCACCATTACCGACATGATAACCATTGTTAGTAAGTATACCTGATTACCATTGTAGGCCATTGGAGCATACCACCATTACCGCCATGATAACCATTGTTAGTTAGTATTCCTGATTACCATTGTAGGTCATTGGAGCTATCGCCGTTACCGCCATAATAACCATTGTTAGTCAGTATACCTGATTACCATTCTAGGTCATTGGAGCATACCACCATTACCGACATGATAACCATTGTTAGTTAGTATACCTGATTACCATTGTAGGTCATTGGAGCATACCACAATTGCCGACATGATAACCATTGTTAGTATACCTGATTACCATTCTAGGTCATTGGAGCATACCACCATTACCGCCATGATAATCATTGTTAGTTAGTATACCTGATTACCATTGTAGGTCATTGGAGCATACCACCATTACCGCCATGATAACCAATGTTAGTCAGTATACCTGATTACCATTGTAGGTCATTGGAGCATACCACCATTACCGCCATGATAAAAATTGTTAGTCAGTATACCTAATTACCATTGTAGGTCATTGTAGCATACCTCCATTACCGCCATGATAACCATTGTTAGTTAGTATACCTGATTACCATTGTAGGTCATTGGTGCTATCACCATTACCGACATGATAAACATTGTTAGTTAGTATAACTGATTACCATTGTAGGTCATTGGAGCATACCATCGTTACCGCCATGATAACCATTGTTAGTCAGTATACCTGATTACCATTGTAGGTCATTGGTGCATACCACCATTACCGCCATGATAACCATTGTTAGTCAGTATACCTGATTACCATTGTAGGTCATTGGAGCTATCACCATTACCGCCATGATAACCATTGTTAGTTAGTATAACTGATTACCATTGTAGGTCATTGGAGCATACCACCATTACCGACATGTTAACCATTGTTAGTTAGTATACCTGATTACCATTGTAGGCCATTGGAGCATACCACCATTACCGACATGATAACCATTATTAGTCAGTATACCTGATTACCATTCTAATTCATTGGAGCATACCACCATTACCGCCATGATAACCATTGTTAGTTAGTATTCCTGATTACCATTGTAGGTCATTGGAGCTATCGCCGTTACCGCCATAATAACCATTGTTAGTCAGTATACCTGATTACCATTCTAGGTCATTGGAGCATACCACCATTACCGACATGATAACCATTGTTAGTTAGTATACCTGATTACCATTGTAGGTCATTGGAGCATACCACAATTGCCGACATGATAACCATTGTTAGTATACCTGATTACCATTCTAGGTCATTGGAGCATACCACCATTACCGCCATGATAATCATTGTTAGTTAGTATACCTGATTACCATTGTAGGTCATTGGAGCATACCACCATTACCGCCATGATAACCAATGTTAGTCAGTATACCTGATTACCATTGTAGGTCATTGGAGCATACCACCATTACCGCCATGATAAAAATTGTTAGTCAGTATACCTAATTACCATTGTAGGTCATTGTAGCATACCTCCATTACCGCCATGATAACCATTGTTAGTTAGTATACCTGATTACCATTGTAGGTCATTGGTGCTATCACCATTACCGACATGATAAACATTGTTAGTTAGTATAACTGATTACCATTGTAGGTCATTGGAGCATACCATCGTTACCGCCATGATAACCATTGTTAGTCAGTATACCTGATTACCATTGTAGGTCATTGGTGCATACCACCATTACCGCCATGATAACCATTGTTAGTCAGTATACCTGATTACCATTGTAGGTCATTGGAGCTATCACCATTACCGCCATGATAACCATTGTTAGTTAGTATAACTGATTACCATTGTAGGTCATTGGAGCATACCACCATTACCGACATGTTAACCATTGTTAGTTAGTATACCTGATTACCATTGTAGGCCATTGGAGCATACCACCATTACCGACATGATAACCATTATTAGTCAGTATACCTGATTACCATTCTAATTCATTGGAGCATACCACCATTACCGCCATGATAACCATTGTTAGTTAGTATACCTGAATACCATTGTAGGTCATTGGAGCATACCACCATTCCCGCCATGATAACCATTGTTAGTTAGTATACCTGATTACCATTGTAGGTCTTTGGAGCTCACCACCATTACCGACATGATAACAATTGTTAGTTAGTATACCTGATTACCATTGTGGGTCATTGGAGCATACCACCATTACCGACATGATAACCATTGTTAGTTAGTATACCTGATTACCATTCTAGGTCATTGGAGCATACCACCATTACCGCCATGATAATCATTGTTAGTTAGTATACCTGATTACCATTGTAGGTCATTGGAGCATACCACCATTACCGCCATGATAACCATTGTTAGTCAGTATACCTGATTACCATTGTAGGTCATTGGAGCATAACACCATTACCGCCATGATAACCATTGTTAGTTAGTATACCTGATTACCATTGTAGGTCATTGGAGCTATCACCATTACCGCCATGATAACCATTGTTAGTTAGTATAACTGCTTACCATTCTAGGTCATTGGAGCATACCACCATTACCGCCATCATAACCATTGTTAGTCAGTATACCTGATTACCATTGTAGGTCATTGGAGCATACCTCCATTACCGCCATGATAACCATTGTTAGTAAGTATACCTGATTACCATTGTAGGTCATTGGAGCATACCACCATTACCGCCATGATAACCATTGTTAGTTAGTGTACCTGATTACCATTGTAGGTCATTGGAGCATACCACCATTACCGCCATGATAACCATTGTTAGTTAGTATACCTGATTACCATTGTAGGTCATATGGAGCATACCACCATTACCGCCATGATAACCATTGTAAGTCAGTATACCTGATTACCATTGTAGGTCATTGGAGCATACCACCATGAGCGACATGATAACCATTTATAGTCAGTATACCTGATTACCATTCTAGGTCATTGGAGCATACCACCATTACCGCCATGATAACCATTGTTAGTTAGTATACCTGATTACCATTGTAGGTCATTGGAGCATACCATCATTACCGCCATGATAAACATTGTTAGTCAGTATTCCTGATTACCATTCTAGGTCATTGGAGCATACCTCCATTACCGACATGATAACCATTGTTAGTTAGTATACCTGATTACCATTGTAGGTCATTGGAGCATACCTCCATTACCACAATGATAACCATTGTTAGTTAGTATACCTGATTACCATTGTAGGTCATTGGAGCTATCGCCATTACCGCCATGATAACCATTGTTAGTTAGTATACCTGATTACCATTTTAGGTCATTGGAGCATACCACCATTACCGCCATGATAACCATTGTTAGTCAGTACACCTGATTACCATTGTAGGTCATTGGAGCATACCACCATTACCGCCATGATAACCATTGTTAGTCAGTATACCTGATTACCATTGTAGGTCATTGGAGCATACCACCATTACCGCCATGATAACCATTGTTAGTCAGTACACCTGATTACCATTGTAGGTCATTAGAGCATACCTCCATTACCGACAAGATAACAATTGTTAGTTAGTATACCTGATTACCATTGTAGGTCATTGAAGCATACCACCATTACCGCCATGATAACCATTGTTAGTCAGTATACATGATTACCATTGTAGGTCATTGGAGCATACCACCATTACCGACATGATAACCATTTATAGTCAGTATACCTTATTACCATTCTAGGTCATTGGAGCATACCACCATTACCGCCATGATAACCATTGTTAGTTAGCATACCTGATTACCATTGTAGGTCATTGGAGCATACCTCCATTACCGACATGATAACCATTGTTAGTTAGCATACCTGATTACCATTGTAGGTCATTGGAGCATACCTCCATTACCTCAATGATAACCATTGTTAGTTAGTATACCTGATTACCATTGTAGGTCATTGGAGCTATCGCCATTACCGCCATGGTAACCATTGTTAGTTAGTATACCTGATTACCATTGTAGGTCATTGGAGCTATCGCCATTACCGCCATGGTAACCATTGTTAGTTAGTATACCTGATTACCATTCCAGGTCATTGGAGCATACCACCATTACCGCCATGATAACCATTGTTAGTGAGTATACCTGATTACCATTGTAGGTCATTGGAGCATACCTCCATTACCGTAATGATAACCATTGTTAGTTAGTATACCTAATTTCCATTGTAGGTCATTGGAGCATACCACCATTACCGCCATGATAACCATTGTTAGTTAGTATACCTGATTATCATTGTAGGTCTTTGGAGAATTCCACCATTACCGACATGATAACCATTGTGAGTTAGTATACATGATTACCATTGTAGGTCATTGGAGCATACCACCATTACCGCCATGATAACCATTGTAGGTCATTGGAGCATACCACCATTACCGCCATGATAACCATTGTAGGTCATTGGAGCATACCACCATTACCGCCATGATAACCATTGTTAGTCAGTATACCTGATTACCATTGTAGGTCATTGGAGCATACCACCATTACCGACATGATAACCATTGTGAGTTAGTATACCTGATTACCACTGTAGGTCATTGGAGCATACCTCCATTACCGCCATGATAAACATTGTTAGTTAGTATAACCTGATTACCATTGTTGGTCATTGGAGCATACCACCATTACCGCCATGATAACCATTGTTAGTTAGTATACCTGATTACCATTGTAGGTCATTGGAGCATACCACCATTACCCCCATGATAACCATTGTTAGTCAGTATACCTGATTACCATTGTAGGTCATTGGAGCATGCCACCATTACCGACATGATAACCATTGTTAGTTAGTATACCTGATTACCATTGTAGGTCATTGGAGCATACCACCATTACCGACATGATAACCATTGTTAGTTAGTATACCTGATTACCATTGTAGGCCATTGGAGCATACCACCATTACCGCCATGATAAACATTGTTAGTTAGTATACCTGATTACCATTGTAGGTCATTGGAGCATACCACCATTACCGCCATGATAACCATTGTTAGTCAGTATACCTGATTACCATTGTAGGTCATTGGAGCATACCACCATTACCGCCATGATAACCATTGTTAGTCAGTATACCTGATTACCATTGTAGGTCATTGGAGCATACCACCATTACCGCCATGATAACCATTGTTAGTCAGTATACCTGATTACCATTGTAGGCCATTGGAGCATACCACCATTACCGACATGATAACCATTGTTAGTTAGTATACCTGATTACCATTGTAGGCCATTGGAGCATACCACCATTACCGCCATGATAACCATTGTTAGTTAGTATACCTGATTACCATTGTAGGTCATTGGAGATATCGTCATTACCGCCATGATAACCACTGTTAGTTAGTATACCTGATTACCATTCTAGGTCATTGGAGCATACCACCATTACCGACATGATAACCATTGTTAGTTAGTATACCTGATTACCATTGTAGGTCATTGGAGCATAGGACCATTACCGACATGATAACCATTGTTAGTTAATATACCTGATTACCATTCTAGGTCATTGGAGCATACCACCATTACCGCCATGATAATCATTGTTAGTTAGTATACCTGATTACCATTGTAGGTCATTGGAGCATACCACCATTACCGCCATGATAACCATTGTTAGTCAGTATACCTGATTACCATTGTAGGTCATTGGAGCATACCACCATTACCGCCATGATAACCATTGTTAGTCAGTATACCTGATTACCATTGTAGGTCATTGGAGCATACCACCATTACCGCCATGATAACCATTGTTAGTTAGTGTACCTGATTACCATTGTAGGTCATTGGAGCATACCACCATTACCGCCATGATAACCATTGTTAGTTAGTATACCTGATTACCATTGTAGGTCATATGGAGCATACCACCATTACCGCCATGATAACCATTGTAAGTCAGTATACCTGATTACCATTGTAGGTCATTAGAGCATACCTCCATTACCGACAAGATAACCATTGTTAGTTAGTATACCTGATTACCATTGTAGGTCATTGAAGCATACCACCATTACCGCCATGATAACCATTGTTAGTCAGTATACATGATTACCATTGTAGGTCATTGGAGCATACCACCATTACCGACATGATAACCATTTATAGTCAGTATACCTTATTACCATTCTAGGTCATTGGAGCATACCACCATTACCGCCATGATAACCATTGTTAGTTAGTATACCTGATTACCATTGTAGGTCATTGGAGCATACCTCCATTACCGACATGATAAACATTGTTAGTTAGCATACCTGATTACCATTGTAGGTCATTGGAGCATACCTCCATTACCGACATGATAACCATTGTTAGTTAGTATACCTGATTACCATTGTAGGTCATTGGAGCTATCGCCATTACCGCCATGGTAACCATTGTTAGTTAGTATACCTGATAACTATTCTAGGTCATTGGAGCATACCACCATTACCGCCATGATAACCATTGTTAGTGAGTATACCTGATTACCATTGTAGGTCATTGGAGCATACCTCCATTACCGTAATGATAACCATTGTTAGTTAGTATACCTAATTTCCATTGTAGGTCATTGGAGCATACCACCATTACCACCATGATAACCATTGTTAGTTAGTATACCTGATTATCATTGTAGGTCTTTGGAGAATTCCACCATTACCGACATGATAACCATTGTGAGTTAGTATACATGATTACCATTGTAGGTCATTGGAGCATACCACCATTACCGCCATGATAACCATTGTAGGTCATTGGAGCATACCACCATTACCGCCATGATAACCATTGTAGGTCATTGGAGCATACCACCATTACCGCCATGATAACCTTTGTTAGTCAGTATACCTGATTACCATTGTAGGTCATTGGAGCATACCACCATTACCTCCATGATAACCATTGTGAGTTAGTATACCTGATTACCACTGTAGGTCATTGGAGCATACCTCCATTACCGCCATGATAAACATTGTTAGTTAGTATAACCTGATTACCATTGTTGGTCATTGGAGCATACCACCATTACCGCCATGATAACCATTGTTAGTTAGTATACCTGATTACCATTGTAGGTCATTGGAGCATACCACCATTACCCCCATGATAACCATTGTAAGTCAGTATACCTGATTACCATTGTAGGTCATTGGAGCATACCACCATTACCGACATGATAACCATTTATAGTCAGTATACCTGATTACCATTCTAGGTCATTGGAACATACCACCATTACCGCCATGATAACCATTGTTAGTTAGTATACCTGATTACCATTGTAGGTCATTGGAGCATACCATCATTACCGCCATGATAAACATTGTTAGTCAGTATTCCTGATTACCATTGTAGGTCATTGGAGCATACCTCCATTACCGACATGATAACCATTGTTAGTTAGTATACCTGATTACCATTGTAGGTCATTGGAGCATACCTCCATTACCACAATGATAACCATTGTTAGTTAGTATACCTGATTACCATTGTAGGTCATTGGAGCTATCGCCATTACCGCCATGATAACCGTTGTTAGTTAGTATACCTGATTACCATTTTAGCTCATTGGAGCATACCACCATTACCGCCATGATAACCATTGTTAGTCAGTACACCTGATTACCATTGTAGGTCATTAGAGCATACCACCATTACCGCCATGATAACCATTGTTAGTCAGTACACCTGATTACCATTGTAGGTCATTAGAGCATACCTCCATTACCGACAAGATAACCATTGTTAGTTAGTATACCTGATTACCATTGTAGGTCATTGAAGCATACCACCATTACCGCCATGATAACCATTGTTAGTCAGTATACATGATTACCATTGTAGGTCATTGGAGCATACCACCATTACCGACATGATAACCATTTATAGTCAGTATACCTTATTACCATTCTAGGTCATTGGAGCATACCACCATTACCGCCATGATAACCATTGTTAGTTAGCATACCTGATTACCATTGTAGGTCATTGGAGCATACCTCCATTACCGACATGATAAACATTGTTAGTTAGCATATCTGATTACCATTGTAGGTCATTGGAGCATACCTCCATTACCGACATGATAACCATTGTTAGTTAGTATACCTGATTACCATTGTAGGTCATTGGAGCTATCGCCATTACCGCCATGGTAACCATTGTTAGTTAGTATACCTGATTACTATTCTAGGTCATTGGAGCATACCACCATTACCGCCATGATAACCATTGTTAGTGAGTATACCTGATTACCATTGTAGGTCATTGGAGCATACCTCCATTACCGTAATGATAACCATTGTTAGTTAGTATACCTAATTTCCATTGTAGGTCATTGGAGCATACCACCATTACCACCATGATAACCATTGTTAGTTAGTATACCTGATTATCATTGTAGGTCTTTGGAGAATTCCACCATTACCGACATGATAACCATTGTGAGTTAGTATACATGATTACCATTGTAGGTCATTGGAGCATACCACCATTACCGCCATGATAACCATTGTAGGTCATTGGAGCATACCACCATTACCGCCATGATAACCATTGTAGGTCATTGGAGCATACCACCATTACCGCCATGATAACCATTGTTAGTCAGTATACCTGATTACCATTGTAGGTCATTGGAGCATACCACCATTACCTCCATGATAACCATTGTGAGTTAGTATACCTGATTACCACTATAGGTCATTGGAGCATACCTCCATTACCGCCATGATAAACATTGTTAGTTAGTATAACCTGATTACCATTGTTGGTCATTGGAGCATACCACCATTACCGCCATGATAACCATTGTTAGTTAGTATACCTGATTACCATTGTAGGTCATTGGAGCATACCACCATTACCCCCATGATAACCATTGTTAGTCAGTATACCTGATTACCATTGTAGGTCATTGGAGCATGCCACCATTACCGACATGATAACCATTATTAGTTAGTATACCTGATTACCATTGTAGGTCATTGGAGCATACCACCATTACCGACATGATAACCATTGTTAGTTAGTATACCTGATTACCATTGTAGGCCATTGGAGCATACCACCATTACCGCCATGATAACCATTGTTAGTTAGTATACCTGATTACCATTGTAGGTCATTGGAGCATACCACCATTACCGCCATGATAACCATTGTTAGTCAGTATTCCTGATTACCATTGTAGGTCATTGGAGCATACCACCATTACCGCAATGATAACCATTGTTAGTCAGTATACCTGATAACCATTGTAGGTCATTGGAGCATACCACCATTACCGCCATGATAACCATTGTGAGTCAGTATACCTGATTACCATTGTAGGCCATTGGAGCATACCACCATTACCGACATGATAACCATTGTTAGTTAGTATACCTGATTACCATTGTAGGCCATTGGAGCATACCACCATTACCGCCATGATAACCATTGTTAGTTAGTATACCTGATTACCATTGTAGGTCATTGGAGATATCGTCATTACCGCCATGATAACCACTGTTAGTTAGTATACCTGATTACCATTCTAGGTCATTGGAGCATACCACCATTACCGACATGATAACCATTGTTAGTTAGTATACCTGATTACCATTGTAGGTCATTGGAGTATACCACCATTACCGACATGATAACCATTGTTAGTTAATATACCTGATTACCATTCTAGGTCATTGGAGCATACCACCATTACCGCCATGATAATCATTGTTAGTTAGTATACCTGATTACCATTGTAGGTCATTGGAGCATACCACCATTACCGCCATGATAACCATTGTTAGTCAGTATACCTGATTACCATTGTAGGTCATTGGAGCATACCACCATTACCGCCATGATAACCATTGTTAGTCAGTATACCTGATTACCATTGTAGGTCATTGGAGCATACCTCCATTACCGCCATGATAACCATTGTTAGTTCGTATACCTGATTACCATTGTAGGTCATTGGAGCATACCTCTATTACCGCCATGATAACCATTGTTAGTTAGTATACCTGATTACCATTGTAGGTCATTGGAGCATACCACCATTACCGCCATGATAACCATTGTTAGTCAGTATACCTGATTACCACTGTAGGTCATTGGAGCATACCACCATTACCGACATGTTAACCATTGTTAGTTAGTATACCTGATTACCATTGTAGGCCATTGGATCATACCACCATTACCGACATGATAACCATTGTTATTCAGTATACCTGATTACCATTCTAGGTCATTGGAGCATACCACCATTACCGCCATGATAACCATTGTTAGTTAGTATACCTGATTAAAATTGTAGGTCATTGGAGCATTCCACCATTACTGACATGATAACCATTGTGAGCTAGTATACCTGATTACCATTCTAGGTCATTGGAGCATACCACCATTACCGCCATGATAAGTATTGTTAGTCAGTATACCTGATAACCATTGTAGGTCATTGGAGCATACCACCATTACCGCCATGATAACCATTGTTAGTCAGTATACTTGATTACCATTGTAGGTCATTGGAGCATACCACCATTACCGCCATGATAACCATTGTTAGTCAGTATACCAGATTACCATTGTAGGTCATTGGAGCATACCACCATTACCGCCATGATAACCATTGTGAGTTAGTATACCTGATTACCATTGTAGGTCATTGGAGCATACCTCCATTACCGACATGATAACCATTGTTAGTTAGTATACCTGATTACCATTCTAGGTCATTGGAGCATACCACCATTACCGCCATGATAACCATTGTTAGTTAGTATACCTGATTACCATTGTAGGTCAATGGAGCATACCACCATTACCTCCATGATAACCATTGTGAGTTAGTATACCTGATTACCACTGTAGGTCATTGGAGCATACCTCCATTACCGCCATGATAACCATTGTTAGTTAGTATAACCTGATTACCATTGTAGGTCATTGGAGCATACCACCATTACCGCCATGATGACCATTGTTAGTTAGTATACCTGATTACCATTGTAGGTCATTGGAGCATACCACCATTACCGCCATGATAACCATTGTTAGTCAGTATACCTGATTACCATTGTAGGTCATTGGAGCATACCACCATTACCGACATGATAACCATTGTTAGTTAGTATACCTGATGATCATTGTAGGTCATTGGAGCATACCTCCATTACCGCCATGATAACCATTGTTAGTTAGTATAACCTGATTACCATTGTAGGTCATTGGAGCATACCACCATTACCGACATGATAACCATTGTTAGTTAGTATGCCTGATTACCATTGTAGGCCATTGGAGCACACCACCATTACCGCCATGATAACCATTGTTAGTTAGTATACCTGATAACCATTGTAGGTCATTGGAGCATACCATCAATACCGCCATGATAACCATTGTTAGTCAGTATACCTGATTACCATTGTAGGTCATTGGAGCATACCACCATTACCGCCATGATAACCATTGTTAGTCAGTATACCTGATTACCATTGTAGGTCATTGGAGCATACCACCATTACCGACATGATAACCATTGTTAGTTAGTATACCTGATTACATTGGAAGGCCATTGGAGCATACCACCATTACCGCCATGATAACCATTGTTAGTTAGTATTCCTGATTACCATTGTAGGTCATTGGAGCTATCGCCGTTACCGCCATGATAACCATTGTTAGTTAGTATACCTGATTACCATTCTAGGTCATTGGAGCATACCACCATTACCGACATGATAACCATTGTTAGTTAGTATACCTGATTACCATTGTAGGTCATTGGAGCATACCACCATTACCGACATGATAACCATTGTTAGTTAGTATACCTGATTACCATTCTAGGTCATTGGAGCATACCACCATTACCGCCATGATAATCATTGTTAGTTAGTATACCTGATTACCATTGTAGGTCATTGGAGCATACCACCATTACCGCCATGATAACCATTGTTAGTCAGTATACCTGATTACCATTGTAGGTCATTGGAGCATAACACCATTACCGCCATGATAACCATTGTTAGTCAGTATACCTGATTACCATTGTAGGTCATTGGAGCATACCTACATTACCGCCATGATAACCATTGTTAGTTAGTATACCTGATTACCATTGTAGGTCATTGGAGCATACCACCATTACCGCCATGATAACCATTGTTAGTCAGTATACCTGATTACCATTGTAGGTCATTGGAGCATACCACCATTACCGACATGATAACCATTGTTAGTTAGTATACCTGATGATCATTGTAGGTCATTGGAGCATACCACCATTACCGCCATGATAACCATTGTTAGTCAGTATACCTGCTTACCATTGTAGGTCATTGGAGTATACCACCATTACCGTCATGATAACCATTGTTAGTCAGTATACCTGATTACCATTGTAGTCCATAGGAGCATACCACCATTACCGACATGATAACCATTGTTAGTTAGAATGCCTGATTACCATTGTAGGCCATTGGAGCACACCACCATTACCGCCATGATAACCATTGTTAGTTAGTATACCTGATAACCATTGTAGGTCATTGGAGCATACCACCATTACCGCCATGATAACCATTGTTAGTCAGTATACCTGATTACCATTGTAGGTCATTGGAGCATACCACCATTACCGCCATGATAACCATTGTTAGTCAGTATACCTGATTACCATTGTAGGTCATTGGAGCATACCACCATTACCGACATGATAACCATTGTTAGTTAGTATACCTGATTACCATTGTAGGCCATTGGAGCATACCACCATTACCGCCATGATAACCATTGTTAGTTAGTATTCCTGATTACCATTGTAGGTCATTGGAGCTATCGCCGTTACCGCCATGATAACCATTGTTAGTTAGTATACCTGATTACCATTGTAGGTCATTGGAGCATACCACCATTACCGACATGATAACCATTGTTAGTTAGTATACCTGATTACCATTGTAGGTCATTGGAGCATACCACCATTGCCGACATGATAACCATTGTTAGTTAGTATACCTGATTACCATTCTAGGTCATTGGAGCATACCACCATTACCGCCATGATAATCATTGTTAGTTAGTATACCTGATTACCATTGTAGGTCATTGGAGCATACCACCATTACCGCCATGATAACCATTGTTAGTCAGTATACCTGATTACCATTGTAGGTCATTGGAGCATAACACCATTACCGCCATGATAACCATTGTTAGTCAGTATACCTCATTACCATTGTAGGTCATTGGAGCATACCTACATTACCGCCATGATAACCATTGTTAGTTAGTATACCTGATTACCATTGTAGGTCATTGGAGCTATCATCATTACCGCCATGATAACCATTGTTAGTTAGTATAACTGCTTACCATTCTAGGTCATTGGAGCATACCACCATTACCGCCATCATAACCATTGTTAGTCAGTATACCTGATTACCA
Organism: Limnoperna fortunei; assembly: GCA_944474755.1. Lineage (NCBI taxonomy): Eukaryota > Metazoa > Mollusca > Bivalvia > Mytilida > Modiolidae > Limnoperna > Limnoperna fortunei. The sequence goes on from OX104125.1 coordinate 50,449,314, forward strand.
TTGTAGGTCATTGGAGCATACCTCCATTACCGCCATGATAACCATTGTTAGTAAGTATACCTGATTACCATTGTAGGTCATTGGAGCATACCACCATTACCGCCATGATAACCATTGTTAGTTAGTGTACCTGATTACCATTGTAGGTCATTGGAGCATACCACCATTACCGCCATGATAACCATTGTTAGTTAGTATACCTGATTACCATTGTAGGTCATATGGAGCATACCACCATTACCGCCATGATAACCATTGTAAGTCAGTATACCTGATTACCATTGTAGGTCATTGGAGCATACCACCATTACCGACATGATAACCATTTATAGTCAGTATACCTGATTACCATTCTAGGTCATTGGAGCATACCACCATTACCGCCATGATAACCATTGTTAGTTAGTATACCTGATTACCATTGTAGGTCATTGGAGCATACCATCATTACCGCCATGATAAACATTGTTAGTCAGTATTCCTGATTACCATTGTAGGTCATTGGAGCATACCTCCATTACCGACATGATAACCATTGTTAGTTAGTATACCTGATTACCATTGTAGGTCATTGGAGCATACCTCCATTACCACAATGAAAACCATTGTTAGTTAGTATACCTGATTACCATTGTAGGTCATTGGAGCTATCGCCATTACCGCCATGATAACCATTGTTAGTTAGTATACCTGATTACCATTTTAGGTCATTGGAGCATACCACCATTACCGCCATGATAACCATTGTTAGTCAGTACACCTGATTACCATTGTAGGTCATTGGAGAATACCTCCATTACCGACAAGATAACCATTGTTAGTTAGTATACCTGATTACCATTGTAGGTCATTGAAGCATGCCACCATTACCGCCATGATAACCATTGTTAGTCAGTATACATGATTACCATTGTAGGTCATTGGAGCATACCACCATTACCGGCATGATAACCATTTATAGTCAGTATACCTTATTACCATTCTAGGTCATTGGAGCATACCACCATTACCGCCATGATAACCATTGTTAGTTAGCATACCTGATTACCATTGTAGGTCATTGGAGCATACCTCCATTACCGACATGATAACCATTGTTAGTTAGCATACCTGATTACCATTGTAGGTCATTGGAGCATACCTCCATTACCACAATGATAACCATTGTTAGTTAGTATACCTGATTACCATTGTAGGTCATTGGAGCTATCGCCATTACCGCCATGGTAACCATTGTTAGTTAGTATACCTGATTACCATTCTAGGTCATTGGAGCATACCACCATTACCGCCATGATAACCATTGTTAGTGAGTATACCTGATTACCATTGTAGGTCATTGGAGCATACCTCCATTACCGCCATGATAACCATTGTTAGTTAGTATACCTAATTTCCATTGTAGGTCATTGGAGCATACCACCATTACCGCCATGATAACCATTGTTAGTTAGTATACCTGATTATCATTGTAGGTCTTTGGAGAATTCCACCATTACCGACATGATAACCATTGTGAGTTAGTATACATGATTACCATTGTAGGTCATTGGAGCATACCACCATTACCGCCATGATAACCATTGTAGGTCATTGGAGCATACCACCATTACCGCCATGATCACCATTGTAGGTCATTGGAGCATACCACCATTACCGCCATGATAACCATTGTTAGTCAGTATACCTGATTACCATTGTAGGTCATTGGAGCATACCACCATTACCTCCATGATAACCATTGTGAGTTAGTATACCTGATTACCACTGTAGGTCATTGGAGCATACCTCCATTACCGCCATGATAAACATTGTTAGTTAGTATAACCTGATTACCATTGTAGGTCATTGGAGCATACCACCATTACCGCCATGATAACCATTGTTAGTTAGTATACCTGATTACCATTGTAGGTCATTGGAGCATACCACCATTACCCCCATGATAACCATTGTTAGTCAGTATACCTGATTACCATTGTAGGTCATTGGAGCATGCCACCATTACAGACATGATAACCATTGTTAGTTAGTATACCTGATTACCATTGTAGGTCATTGGAGCATACCACCATTACCGACATGATAACCATTGTTAGTTAGTATACCTGATTACCATTGTAGGCCAATGGAGCATACCACCATTACCGCCATGATAACCATTGTTAGTAAGTATACCTGATTACCATTGTAGGTCATTGGAGCATACCACCATTACCGCCATGATAACCATTGTTAGTCAGTATACCTGATTACCATTGTAGGTCATTGGAGCATACCACCATTACCGCCATGATAACCATTGTTAGTCAGTAAACCTGATTACCATTGTAGGTCATTGGAGCATACCACCATTACCGCCATGATAACCATTGTTAGTCAGTATACCTGATTACCATTGTAGGCCATTGGAGCATACCACCATTACCGACATGATAACCATTGTTAGTTAGTATACCTGATTACCATTGTAGGCCATTGGAGCATACCACCATTACCGCCATGAGAACCATTGTTAGTTAGTATACCTGATTACCATTGTAGGTCATTGGAGATATCGTCATTACCGCCATGATAACCACTGTTAGTTAGTATATCTGATTACCATTCTAGGTCATTGGAGCATACCACCATTACCGACATGATAACCATTGTTAGTTAGTATACCTGATTACCATTGTAGGTCATTGGAGCATACCACCATTACCGACATGATAACCATTGTTAGTTAATATACCTGATTACCATTCTAGGTCATTGGAGCATACCACCATTACCGCCATGATAATCATTGTTAGTTAGTATACCTGATTACCATTGTAGGTCATTGGAGCATACCACCATTACCGCCATGATAACCATTGTTAGTCAGTATACCTGATTACCATTGTAGGTCATTGGAGCATACCACCATTACCGCCATGATAACCATTGTTAGTCAGTATACCTGATTACCATTGTAGGTCATTGGAGCATACCTCCATTACCGCCATGATAACCATTGTTAGTTCGTATACCTGATTACCATTGTAGGTCATTGGAGCATACCTCTATTACCGCCATGATAACCATTGTTAGTTAGTATACCTGATTACCATTGTAGGTCATTGGAGCATACCACCATTACCGCCATGATAACCATTGTTAGTTAGTATACCGATTACCATTGTAGGTCATTGGAGCATACCACCATTACCGACATGATAACCATTGTTAGTTAGTATACCTGATTACATTGGAAGGCCATTGGAGCATACCACCATTACCGCCATGATAACCATTGTTAGTTAGTATTCCTGATTACCATTGTAGGTCATTGGAGCTATCGCCGTTACCGCCATGATAACCATTGTTAGTTAGTATACCTGATTACCATTCTAGGTCATTGGAGCATACCACCATTACCGACATGATAACCATTGTTAGTTAGTATACCTGATTACCATTGTAGGTCATTGGAGCATACCACCATTGCCGACATGATAACCATTGTTAGTTAGTATACCTGATTACCATTCTAGGTCATTGGAGCATACCACCATTACCGCCATGATAATCATTGTTAGTTAGTATACCTGATTACCATTGTAGGTCATTGGAGCATACCACCATTACCGCCATGATAACCATTGTTAGTCAGTATGCCTGATTACCATTGTAGGTCATTGGAGCATAACACCATTACCGCCATGATAACCATTGTTAGTCAGTATACCTGATTACCATTGTAGGTCATTGGAGCATACCTACATTACCGCCATGATAACCATTGTTAGTTAGTATACCTGATTACCATTGTAGGTCATTGGAGCATACCACCATTACCGCCATGATAACCATTGTTAGTCAGTATACCTGATTACCATTGTAGGTCATTGGAGCATACCACCATTACCGACATGATAACCATTGTTAGTTAGTATACCTGATGATCATTGTAGGTCATTGGATCATACCACCATTACCGCCATGATAACCATTGTTAGTCAGTATACCTGCTTACCATTGTAGGTCATTGGAGCATACCACCATTACCGTCATGATAACCATTGTTAGTCAGTATACCTGATTACCATTGTAGTCCATAGGAGCATACCACCATTACCGACATGATAACCATTGTTAGTTAGTATGCCTGATTACCATTGTAGGCCATTGGAGCACACCACCATTACCGCCATGATAACCATTGTTAGTTAGTATACCTGATAACCATTGTAGGTCATTGGAGCATACCACCATTACCGCCATGATAACCATTGTTAGTCAGTATACCTGATTACCATTGTAGGTCATTGGAGCATACCACCATTACCGCCATGATAACCATTGTTAGTCAGTATACCTGATTACCATTGTAGGTCATTGGAGCATACCACCATTACCGACATGATAACCATTGTTAGTTAGTATACCTGATTACCATTGTAGGCCATTGGAGCATACCACCATTACCGCCATGATAACCATTGTTAGTTAGTATTCCTGATTACCATTGTAGGTCATTGGAGCTATCGCAGTTACCGCCATGATAACCATTGTTAGTTAGTATACCTGATTACCATTCTAGGTCATTGGAGCATACCACCATTACCGACATGATAACCATTGTTAGTTAGTATACCTGATTACCATTGTAGGTCATTGGAGCATACCACCATTACCGCCATGATAACCATTGTTAGTTAGTATTCCTGATTACCATTGTAGGTCATTGGAGCTATCGCCGTTACCGCCATGATAACCATTGTTAGTTAGTATACCTGATTACCATTCTAGGTCATTGGAGCATACCACCATTACCGACATGATAACCATTGTTAGTTAGTATACCTGATTACCATTCTAGGTCATTGGAGCATACCACCATTACCGCCATGATAATCATTGTTAGTTAGTATACCTGATTACCATTGTAGGTCATTGGAGCATACCACCATTACCGCCATGATAACCATTGTTAGTCAGTATACCTGATTACCATTGTAGGTCATTGGAGCATAACACCATTACCGCCATGATAACCATTGTTAGTCAGTATACCTGATTACCATTGTAGGTCATTGGAGCATACCTACATTACCGCCATGATAACCATTGTTAGTTAGTATACCTGATTACCATTGTAGGTCATTGGAGCTATCATCATTACCGCCATGATAACCATTGTTAGTTAGTATAACTGCTTACCATTCTAGGTCATTGGAGCATACCACCATTACCGCCATCATAACCATTGTTAGTCAGTATACCTGATTACCATTGTAGGTCATTGGAGCATACCTCCATTACCGCCATGATAACCATTGTTAGTAAGTATACCTGATTACCATTGTAGGTCATTGGAGCATACAACCATTACCGCCATGATAACCATTGTTAGTTAGTGTACCTGATTACCATTGTAGGTCATTGGAGCATACCACCATTACCGCCATGATAACCATTGTTAGTTAGTATACCTGATTACCATTGTAGGTCATATGGAGCATACCACCATTACCGGCATGATAACCATTGTAAGTCAGTATACCTGATTACCATTGTAGGTCATTTGAGCATACCACCATTACCGACATGATAACCATTTATAGTCAGTATACCTGATTACCATTCTAGGTCATTGGAGCATACCACCATTACGGCCATGATAACCATTGTTAGTTAGTATACCTGATTACCATTGTAGGTCATTGGAGCATACCATCATTACCGCCATGATAAACATTGTTAGTCAGTATTCCTGATTACCATTGTAGGTCATTGGAGCATACCTCCATTACCGACATGATAACCATTGTTAGTTAGTATACCTGATTACCATTGTAGGTCATTGGAGCATACCTCCATTACCACAATGATAACCATTGTTAGTTAGTATACCTGATTACCATTGTAGGTCATTGGAGCTATCGCCATTACCGCCATGATAACCATTGTTAGTTAGTATACCTGATTACCATTTTAGGTCATTGGAGCATACCACCATTACCGCCATGATAACCATTGTTAGTCAGTACACCTGATTACCATTGTAGGTCATTGGAGAATACCTCCATTACCGACAAGATAACCATTGTTAGTTAGTATACCTGATTACCATTGTAGGTCATTGAAGCATACCACCATTACCGCCATGATAACCATTGTTAGTCAGTATACATGATTACCATTGTAGGTCATTGGAGCATACCACCATTACCGACATGATAACCATTTATAGTCAGTATACCTTATTACCATTCTAGGTCATTGGAGCATACCACCATTACCGCCATGATAACCATTGTTAGTTAGTATACCTGATTACCATTGTAGGTCATTGGAGCATACCTCCATTACCGACATGATAACCATTGTTAGTTAGCATACCTGATTACCATTGTAGGTCATTGGAGCATACCTCCATTACCACAATGATAACCATTGTTAGTTAGTATACCTGATTACCATTGTAGGTCATTGGAGCTATCGCCATTACCGCCATGGTAACCATTGTTAGTTAGTATACCTGATTACCATTCTAGGTCATTGGAGCATACCACCATTACCGCCATGATAACCATTGTTAGTGAGTATACCTGATTACCATTGTAGGTCATTGGAGCATACCTCCATTACCGCCATGATAACCATTGTTAGTTAGTATACCTAATTTCCATTGTAGGTCATTGGAGCATACCACCATTACCGCCATGATAACCATTGTTAGTTAGTATACCTGATTATCATTGTAGGTCTTTGGAGAATTCCACCATTACCGACATGATAACCATTGTGAGTTAGTATACATGATTACCATTGTAGGTCATTGGAGCATACCACCATTACCGCCATGATAACCATTGTAGGTCATTGGAGCATACCACCATTACCGCCATGATCACCATTGTAGGTCATTGGAGCATACCACCATTACCGCCATGATAACCATTGTTAGTCAGTATACCTGATTACCACTGTAGGTCATTGGAGCATACCTCCATTACCGCCATGATAAACATTGTTAGTTAGTATAACCTGATTACCATTGTAGGTCATTGGAGCATACCACCATTACCGCCATGATAACCATTGTTAGTTAGTATACCTGATTACCATTGTAGGTCATTGGAGCATACCACCATTACCCCCATGATAACCATTGTTAGTCAGTATACCTGATTACCATTGTAGGTCATTGGAGCATGCCACCATTACAGACATGATAACCATTGTTAGTTAGTATACCTGATTACCATTGTAGGTCATTGGAGCATACCACCATCACCGACATGATAACCATTGTTAGTTAGTATACCTGATTACCATTGTAGGCCATTGGAGCATACCACCATTACCGCCATGATAACCATTGTTAGTTAGTATACCTGATTACCATTGTAGGTCATTGGAGCATACCACCATTACCGCCATGATAACCATTGTTAGTCAGTATACCTGATTACCATTGTAGGTCATTGGAGCATACCACCATTACCGCCATGATAACCATTGTTAGTTAGTAAACCTGATTACCATTGTAGGTCATTGGAGCATACCACCATTACCGCCATGATAACCATTGTTAGTCAGTATACCTGATTACCATTGTAGGCCATTGGAGCATACCACCATTACCGACATGATAACCATTGTTAGTTAGTATACCTGATTACCATTGTAGGCCATTGGAGCATACCACCATTACCGCCATGATAACCATTGTTAGTTAGTATACCTGATTACCATTGTAGGTCATTGGAGATATCGTCATTACCGCCATGATAACCACTGTTAGTTAGTATACCTGATTACCATTCTAGGTCATTGGAGCATACCACCATTACCGACATGATAACCATTGTTAGTTAGTATACCTGATTACCATTGTAGGTCATTGGAGCATACCACCATTACCGACATGATAACCATTGTTAGTTAGTATACCTGATTACCATTCTAGGTCATTGGAGCATACCACCATTACCGCCATGATAATCATTGTTAGTTAGTATACCTGATTACCATTGTAGGTCATTGGAGCATACCACCATTACCGCCATGATAACCATTGTTAGTCAGTATACCTGATTACCATTGTAGGTCATTGGAGCATACCACCATTACCGCCATGATAACCATTGTTAGTCAGTATACCTGATTACCATTGTAGGTCATTGGAGCATACCACCATTACCGCCATGATAACCATTGTTAGTTCGTATACCTGATTACCATTGTAGGTCATTGGAGCATACCTCTATTACCGCCATGATAACCATTGTTAGTTAGTATACCTGATTACCATTGTAGGTCATTGGAGCATACCACCATTACCGCCATGATAACCATTGTTAGTTAGTATACCGATTACCATTGTAGGCCATTGGATCATACCACCATTACCGACATGATAACCATTGTTATTCAGTATACCTGATTACCATTCTAGGTCATTGGAGCATACCACCATTACCGCCATGATAACCATTGTTAGTTAGTATACCTGATTAAAATTGTAGGTCATTGGAGCACTCCACCATTACTGACATGATAACCATTGTGAGCTAGTATACCTGATTACCATTCTAGGTCATTGGAGCATACCACCATTACCGCCATGATAACCATTGTTAGTAGTATACCTGATAACCACTGTAGGTCATTGGAGCATACCACCATTACCGCCATGATAACCATTGTTAGTCAGTATACTTGATTACCATTGTAGGTCATTGGAGCATACCACCATTACCTCCATGATAACTATTGTTAGTCAGTATACCTGATTACCATTGTAGGTCATTGGAGCATACCACCATTACCGCCATGATAACCATTGTGAGTTAGTATACCTGATTACCATTGTAGGTCATTGGAGCATACCTCCATTACCGCCATGATAACCATTGTTAGTTAGTATACCTGATTACCATTGTAGGTCATTGGAGCATACCACCATTACCGCCATGATAACCATTGTTAGTTAGTATACCTGATTACCATTGTAGGTCAATGGAGCATGCCACCATTACCGCCATGATAACCATTGTTAGTCAGTATACCTGATTACCATTGTAGGTCATTGAAGCATACCACCATTACCGACATGATAACCATTGTTAGTTAGTATACCTGATTACCATTGTAGGTCATTGGAGCATACCACCATTACCGCCATGATAACCATTGTTAGTCAGTATACCTGATTACCATTTTAGGTCATTGGAGCATACCACCATTACCGCCATGATAACCCTTGTTAGTCAGTATACCTGATTACCATTGTAGGTCATTGGAGCATACCACCATTACCGCCATGATAACCATTGTTAGTCAGTACACCTGATTACCATTGTAGGTCATTAGAGCATACCACCATTACCGACAAGATAACCATTGTTAGTTAGTATACCTGATTATCATTGTAGGTCACTGAAGCATACCACCATTACCGCCATGATACCCATTGTTAGTCAGTATGCCCGATTACCATTGTAGGTCATTGGAGCATACCTCCATTACCGACATGATAACCATTTATAGTCAGTATACCTTATTACCATTCTAGGTCATTGGAGCATAAAACCATTACCGCCATGATAACCATTGTTAGTTAGTATACCTGATTACCATTGTAGGTCATTGGAGCATACCATCATTACGGCCATGATAAACATTGTTAGTCAGTATACCTGATTACCATTGTAGGTCATTGGAGCATACCTCCATTACCGACATGATAACCATTGTTAGTTAGTATACCTGATTACCATTGTAGGTCATTGGAGCATACCTCCATTACCACAATGACAACCATTGTTAGTTAGTATACCTGATTACCATTGTAGGTCATTGGAGCTATCGCCATTACCGCCATGATAACCATTGTTAGTTAGTATACCTGATTACCATTCTAGGTCATTGGAGCATACCACCATTACCGCCATGATAACCATTGTTAGTCATTATACCTGATTACCATTTTAGGTCATTGGAGGATACCTCCATTACCGCCATGATAACCATTGTTAGTTAGTATACCTAATTTCCATTGTAGGTCATTGGAGCATACCACCATTACCGCCATGATAACCATTGTTAGTTAGTATACCTGATTATCATTGTAGGTCATTGGAGAATTCCACCATTACCGACATGATAACCATTGTGAGTTAGTATACATGATTACCATTGTAGGTCATTGGAGCATACCACCATTACCGCCATGATAACCATTGTTAGTCAGTATACCTGATTACCACTGTAGGTCATTGGAGCATACCACCATTACCGCCATGATAACCATTGTTAGTCAGTATACCTGATTACCACTGTAGGTCATTGGAGCATACCACCGTTACCGACATGTTAACCATTGTTAGTTAGTATACCTGATTACCATTGTAGGCCATTGGATCATACCACCATTACCGACATGATAACCATTGTTATTCAGTATACCTGATTACCATTCTAGGTCATTGGAGCATACCACCATTACCGCCATGATAACCATTGTTAGTTAGTATACCTGATTAAAATTGTAGGTCATTGGAGCATTCCACCATTACTGACATGATAACCATTGTGAGCTAGTATACCTGATTACCATTCTAGGTCATTGGAGCATACCACCATTACCGCCATGATAACCATTGTTAGTCAGTATACCTGATAACCATTGTAGGTCATTGGATGCATACCACCATTACCGCCATGATAACCATTGTTAGTCAGTATACTTGATTACCATTGTACGTCATTGGAGCATACCACCATTACCGCCATGATAACCATTGTTAGTCAGTATACCTGATTACCATTGTAGGTCATTGGAGCATACCACCATTACCGCCATGATAACCATTGTGAGTTAGTATACCTGATTACCATTGTAGGTCATTGGAGCATACCTCCATTACCGCCATGATAACCATTGTTAGTTAGTATACCTGATTAACATTGTAGGTCATTGGAGCATACCACCATTACCGCCATGATAACCATTGTTAGTTAGTATACCTGATTACCATTGTAGGTCAATGGAGCATGCCACCATTACCGCCATGATAACCATTGTTAGTCAGTATACCTGATTACCATTGTAGGTCATTGAAGCATACCACCATTACCGACATGATAACCATTGTTAGTTAGTATACCTGATTACCATTGTAGGTCATTGGAGCATACCACCATTACCGCCATGATAACCATTGTTAGTCAGTATACCTGATTACCATTTTAGGTCATTGGAGCATACCACCATTACCGCCATGATAACCCTTGTTAGTCAGTATACCTGATTGCCATTGTAGGTCATTGGAGCATACCACCATTACCGCCATGATAACCATTGTTAGTCAGTACACCTGATTACCATTGTAGGTCATTAGAGCATACCTCCATTACCGACAAGATAACCATTGTTAGTTAGTATACCTGATTACCATTGTAGGTCACTGAAGCATACCACCATTACCGCCATGATAACCATTGTTAGTCAGTATGCCCGATTACCATTGTAGGTCATTGGAGCATACCTCCATTACCGACATGATAACCATTTATAGTCAGTATACCTTATTACCATTCTAGGTCATTGGAGCATACCTCCATTACCACAATGACAACCATTGTTAGTTAGTATACCTGATTACCATTGTAGGTCATTGGAGCTATCGCCATTACCGCCATGATAACCATTGTTAGTTAGTATACCTGATTACCATTCTAGGTCATTGGAGCATACCACCATTACCGCCATGATAACCATTGTTAGTCAGTATACCTGATTACCATTGTAGGTCATTGGAGCATACCTCCATTACCGCCATGATAACCATTGTTAGTTAGTATACCTAATTTCCATTGTAGGTCATTGGAGCATACCACCATTACCGCCATGATATCCATTGTTAGTTAGTATACCTGATTATCATTGTAGGTCATTGGAGAATTCCACCATTACCGACATGATAACCATTGTGAGTTAGTATACATGATTACCATTGTAGGTCATTGGAGCATACCACCATTACCGCCATGATAACCATTGTTAGTCAGTATACCTGATAACCATTGTAGGTCATTGGAGCATACCACCATTACCGCCATTATAACCATTGTTAGTCAGTATACCTGATTACCATTGTAGGTCATTGGAGCATACCACCATTACCGACATGTTAACCATTGTTAGTTAGTATACCTGATTACCATTGTAGGCCATTGGAGCATACCACCATTACCGACATGATAACCATTGTTAGTTAGTATACCTGATTACCATTCTAGGTCATTGGAGCATACCATTATTACCTCTATGATAACCATTGTTAGTTAGTATACCTGATTACCATTGTAGGTCATTGGAGCATACCATCATTACCGCCATGATAAACATTGTTAGTCAGTATACCTGATTACCATTTTAGGTCATTGGAGCATACCTCCATTACCGACATGATAACCATTGTTAGTTAGTATACCTGATTACCATTGTAGGTCATTGGAGCATACCTCCATTACCACAATGATAACAATTGTTAGTTAGTATACCTGATTACCATTGTAGGTCATTGGAGCTATCGCCATTACCGCCATGATAACCATTGTAAGTTAGTATACCTAATTTCCATTGTAGGTCATTGGAGCATACCACCATTACCGCCATGATAACCATTGTTAGTTAGTATACCTGATTACCATTGTAGGTCATTGGAGCATTCCACCATTACCGACATGATAACCATTGTTAGTTAGTATACCTGATTACCATTGTAGGTCATTGGAGCATACCACCATTACCGCCATGATAACCATTGTTAGTCAGTACACCTGATTACCATTGTAGGTCATTAGAGCATACCTCCATTACCGACAAGATAACCATTGTTAGTTAGTATACCTGATTACCATTGTAGGTCACTGAAGCATACCACCATTACCGCCATGATAACCATTGTTAGTCAGTATGCCCGATTACCATTGTAGGTCATTGGAGCATACCTCCATTACCGACATGATAACCATTTATAGTCAGTATACCTTATTACCATTCTAGGTCATTGGAGCATAAAACCATTACCGCCATGATAACCATTGTTAGTTAGTATACCTGATTACCATTGTAGGTCATTGGAGCATACCATCATTACGGCCATGATAAACATTGTTAGTCAGTATACCTGATTACCATTGTAGGTCATTGGAGCATACCATCATTACGGCCATGATAAACATTGTTAGTCAGTATACTTGATTACCATTGTAGGTCATTGGAGCATACCTCCATTACCGACATGATAACCATTGTTAGTTAGTATACCTGATTACCATTGTAGGTCATTGGAGCATACCTCCATTACCACAATGACAACCATTGTTAGTTAGTATACCTGATTACCATTGTAGGTCATTGGAGCTATCGCCATTACCGCCATGATAACCATTGTTAGTTAGTATACCTGATTACCATTCTAGGTCATTGGAGCATACCACCATTACCGCCATGATAACCATTGTTAGTCAGTATACCTGATTACCATTGTAGGTCATTGGAGCATACCTCCATTACCGCCATGATAACCATTGTTAGTTAGTATACCTAATTTCCATTGTAGGTCATTGGAGCATACCACCATTACCGCCATGATAACCATTGTTAGTTTGTATACCTGATTATCATTGTAGGTCATTGGAGAATTCCACCATTACCGACATGATTACCATTGTGAGTTAGTATACATGATTACCATTGTAGGTCATTGGAGCATACCACCATTACCGCCATGATAACCATTGTTAGTCAGTATACCTGATAACCATTGTAGGTCATTGGAGCATACCACCATTACCGCCATGATAACCATTGTTAGTCAGTATACCTGATTACCATTGTAGGTCATTGGAGCATACCACCATTACCGACATGTTAACCATTGTTAGTCAGTATACCTGATTACCATTGTAGGTCATTGGAGCATACCACCATTACCGACATGATAACCATTGTTAGTCAGTATACCTGATTACCATTGTAGGTCATTGGAGCATACCACCATTACCGACATGATAACCATTGTTAGTCAGTATACTTGATTACCATTGTAGGTCATTGGAGCATACCTCCATTACCGACATGATAACCATTGTTAGTTAGTATTCCTGATTACCATTGTAGGTCATTGGAGCATACCTCCATTACCGCCATGATAACCATTGTTAGTCAGTATACCTGATTACTATTGTAGGTCATTGGAGCATACCTCCATTACCGCCATGATAACCATTGTTAGTTAGTATACCTGATTACCATTGTAGGTCATTGGAGCATGCCACCATTACCGCCATGATAACCATTGTTAGTTAGTATACCTGATTACCATTGTAGGTCATTGGAGCATACCACCATTACCGCCATGATAACCATTGTTAGTTAGTATACCTGATTACCATTGTAGGTCATTGGAGCATGCCACCATTACCGCCATGATAACCATTGTTAGTTAGTATACCTGATTACCATTGTAGGTCATTGGAGCATACCACCATTACCTCCATGATAACCATTGTTAGTTAGTATACCTGATTACCATTGTAGGTCATTGGAGCATACCACCATTACCGCCATGATAATCATTGTTAGTTAGTATACCTGATTACCATTGTAAGTCATTGGAGCATACCACCATTACCGCCATGATAACCATTGTTAGTCAGTATACCTGATTACCATTGTAGGTCATTGGAGCATGCCTCCATTACCGCCATGATAACCATTGTTAGTTAGTATTCCTGATTACCATTGTAGGTCATTGGAGCATGCCTCCCTTACCGACATGATAACCATTGTTAGTTAGTATACCTGATTACCATTGTAGGTCATTGGAGCATACCACCATTACCGCCATGATAACCATTGTTAGTTAGTATACCTGATTACCATTGTAGGTCATTGGAGCATACCACCATTACCGACATGATAACCATTGTTAGTTAGTATACCTGATTACCATTGTAGGTCATTGGAGCCTGCCACCATTACCGACATGATAACCATTGTTAGTTAGTATACCTGATTACCATTGTAGGTCATTGGAGCATACCACCATTACCGACATGATAGCCATTGTTAGTTAGTATACCTGATTACCATTGTAGGTCATTGGAGCATACCACCATTACCGCCATGATAACCATTGTTAGTTAGTATACCTGATTACCATTGTAAGTCATTGGAGCATACCACCATTACCGACATGATAACCATTGTTAGTTAGTATTCGCGATTACCATTGTAGGTCATTGGAGCATACCTCCATTACCGCCATGATAACCATTGTTAGTTAGTATACCTGATTACCATTGTAGGTCATTGGAGAATACCACCATTACCGCCGTGATAACCATTGTTAGTTAGTATACCTGATTACCATTGTAGGTCATTGGAGAATACCACCATTACCGCCATGATAACCATTGTTAGTCAGTATACCTGATTACCATTGTAGGTCATTGGAGCATACCACCATTACCGACATGATAACCATTGTTAGTCAGTATACCTGATTACCATTGTAGGTCATTGGAGCATACCACCATTACCGACATGATAACCATTGTTAGTCAGTATACCTGATTACCATTGTAGGTCATTGGAGCATACCTCCATTACCGACATGATAACCATTGTTAGTTAGTATTCCTGATTACCATTGTAGGTCATTGGAGCATACCTCCATTAACGCCATGATAACCATTGTTAGTCAGTATACCTGATTACTATTGTAGGTCATTGGAGCATACCACCATTACCGACATGATAACCATTGTTAGTTAGTATACCTGATTACCATTGTAGGTCATTGAAGCATACCACCATTACCGACATGATAACCATTGTTAGTTAGTATTCCTCATTACCATTGTAGGTCATTGGAGCATACCTCCATTACCGACATGATAACCATTGTTAGTTAGTATACCTGATTACCATTGTAGGTCATTGGAGCATACCACCATTACCGCCATGATAACCATTGTTAGTTAGTATACCTGATTACCATTGTAGGTCATTGGAGCATACCACCATTACCGCCATGATAACCATTGTTAGTTAGTATACCTGATTACCATTATAGGTCATTGGAGCATGCCTCCATTACCGCCATGATAACCATTGTTAGTTAGTATACCTGATTACCATTATAGGTCATTGGAGCATACCTCCATTACCGCCATGATAACCATTGTTAGTTAGTATACCTGATTACCATTGTAGGTCATTGGAGCATACCACCATTACCGACATGATAACCATTGTTAGTTAGTATACCTGATTACCATTATAGGTCATTGGAGCATACCTCCATTACCGCCATGATAACCATTGTTAGTTAGTATACCTGATTACTATTGTAGGTCATTGGAGCATACCTCCAAGGTTGCCTTTGTAAATCATCTACCTCACTGATAACCATTGTAAGTCACTGGAATATAATTTCCTGATTATCATTTAAATATACCTTGCTGACTACCATTGTGAGCAACTGGGGAAAAACCTCCCTGATTACCATTATAATTCATTATACCTCGCTAATTACCCTTGCAGGCAGCATACCTCTCTGAACACAATTGTCAGCTTACTTCCTTGATTACCATTGTAAGTCACTGGAACTATATACCTCTCCGCCTGCCGATGTAATTGGAAATACCTCTGCATGTAGCTATCAAATCCCTCTTATTAAAAATGTAAGTCAACATACCACAATGAAACATCCCTTATAATGCAGCATTGTAAGGCAGCATACCTCCCTGATTACCAATGTAAGGCAGCACATCTCCCTGATTAACATTGTGGGTAATAATAATACCTTACTGATTACCATTATAAGGCAGCATAATTCCGTGATTACCATTGTAAGTCATCATACCTCCTGATTAGAATTGTAAGTCTGCATACTTTCATATTACAATTGTAAGGCATTGAAGAATACCTCCCTAATTAAAATTGTTAGTCAGCAAACCTCCCTGATTACCATTGTGAGTAATTGAAGAATACCTCCCCGATTACCGTTGTAAGTCAGTATATCTCCCCGATTTCCATTATAAGTAATGTAAGAATACCTCCCCGATTACTATTGTAAGTCAGCATATCCCCGGATTTTCATTGTAAGTTATTGAAGAATACCTCCCTGTCGTTTAACAATAAATAGTAATTACAAATTATGGACCATACAGCAGATTGCATTATTATAAACATAGTATCATGGTATTAAATTGATAGAAAAATAATAAAAGTAATCGGCACAAAACTGGGAAAAGGCTTGGCAGTCTCGGGTATTACCCGGCTCATATCCTCATCCTTATGTTGTTTTAATTTCTAGTCAGTACCCAATATTATAGATGTAGTTACAAGCCCTGTGTTATTACAAAATTGAAATTGTTGTCGCTCTTAAGTACGTTTATTTAATGAAAATTTGAGAGAACCCCGAATGATGTGTCGCATTTTGGGAAGGTGCGTCGAATATGTATATGGACATTCTTACAAAGCAATGTGTCAGACATACTGTGACTAGAACATGAATGCAAGCTAATGTCGGATTGGTTGTACACCTTAGACCAATCAGCAATATGTCACCCATACTGTGGCTAGAACACGAATGCAAATTTTGTCTGATTGGTAGTACACCACAGACCACTTAGCAATGCGTCAGCCATACTATGGCTAGAACGCGAATGCAAAGTTATGTCTGATTGGTTGTACACCACAGACCAGTTAGCAATCTGTCACCTAAGCTGTGGCTAGAACAAGAATGCACGCTTATGTCTGATTGATAATACACCGTAGACCTGTTAGCAATGTGTCAGCCATACTGTAGCTATAAAAAGAATGCACGCTTATGTCTGGTTGTTAGTTCATCATAGATCAGTCAGCAATGTAATAGCCATACTGTGGCTAGAACAAGAATGCACGCTATTGTATTAATAATACCAAGCCTTAGACTAGTCAGCAATGTGTCAGTAATACAGTGACTAGAACAGAATGTTTGCTTATGTTTTTTACTGCTTCTATAACAAGAATACACGCTATTGTCTGATTGATAGAACACCTAAGAGCAGTCAGCAATGTGTCAGCCATACTGTGGCTAGAATCATAATGCACGTTTATGCTTGATTGATAATACATCGTAGACCTGTTAGCAATGTGTCAGCTATACTGTGGCTAGAACAAGAATGCACGCTTATGTCTGATTGATAATACACATCATCTCATATTCACGTTTTAAATGGAAATTATCTTGCTCAGACACATGAAATGTGAACAGAACACATCATTGCATAAACAAGTCACCTCACATAGAAATCATCTTACCCAGACATGAGATGTCACAGGGACACATCATCACACATGTCACCCTAAATGGTAATCATCTTTATCGATAGAGATGTCACAAGGACACATCATCCTACATGTCACTTCAGATTGAACTCATCTTACCCAGAAACATGAGATGTCACAGGGACACATCAGACATGTCACCTCACATGGAAATCATATAACCAAAATGCATGTCACAAGGACACATCATCATAAATGTCACCCCACCAAGAAATTTTATATATTGTCATATTCTTAGATGGATTACATATTTAACATCTGGATTATCAATTGATGGTTTCTGTTTAAAGTCATATTTGATAACATGATTCTTTACAAATAGTAAAGGGAGTTAACTCTAACTCAAAATAGGATGAAGCAATTTTTCATGAACGCAAAATACAAATAATTAAACAGATTATCAGTATTATGTAATATCGAACCAGATGAAGGTGACATAGCTTCTGAAGTCATCAAGTTCGTATTTGCCCAGGTCTTATATGGGTTTTTACCTAGCAGTATTCGGTATAACTCTTCGCACTCGTACATAAACAGTTTATTGAAAAATTATAATTCAAAATTTTCAGTAACTACATCCTACCAAAAATCTCTTAAAAATAGATTATAACGTCTATGACTTTTATTATTTATAATTTGAGTGGAAACGCTAAAGGAAATGCACGCCAACAACTTTGGGATATAATTGATGATGCGCGTGAATAATAACAGTTTTTTTACTAAACGGTAAGGTATCCACCGAATTGCAATCAAGATGCAATAAATTAATATTAAAGCTTGAGTGAACATGATCGGAAAAACCGCGAGACTTTTCCCGCCTTAACCTAAATAGTGAACACGATCGCAATACCTCATTTGCACGGGGTGTTACTGAAGTTACGTTGCTATCACTTGTGAGATACTCAAATTATCTTTAACATCCGTTTTCTGCATTATTTGCACTATTAACGTTTATCTTTATTAACCATATTTCAAATCAGAATCGATCTTTTTCGAATTATTTAGGATTATCTATACAATTTGCGTTCAATCCCATATAAGATTCTGAGACTTTTATATGGAAACACAGTTTATGCAATTAATTAAAGTATTTCTCCATTTCCAATTGGGAAGATTTGCTTTTCTTTTAATTATTTTTTTTCAATTTTTCCGCCGCTTTTATAGCCTAAACAGTTTTAAACCTTCGCGACATATCATGTTGGTGTTTCAAGACAGGAATTGGGTAAAAAACACTATTGAATTTAACGCTGCAACAGTAGTTTTTTTTCCTTACAGAGTTATCTCCCCAATAGAAAACCTTGGTATCGTGTAATCTCTGGATCCATAAAAGAAAGAGAAAAAACTTGATGGAAGTCATTCTTTGGATCTGAAAAGACAACTATACTACATTTTTGTCAAACAATTTTATGCTAAGCACTTGCAATTAACATTTAGCTTCTCATTTACGCCTAGGATCCTTACCACATGTTATCCTGAGACATGACTTTGAAAATATGAAATTCATTAAAGATGGTGCAAAAGTTAATTCATATAAAGTGTTTGTGTGATCTTGATCTTTGACATTGAACCTTGTATCGAAAAAAGCTTACAAACTGCAAAAATACACTAAAAGTCAAATCACCAACACTGTGATTAGACCAAACAGTTTCGATGACTCCTTTTGGCACATTACTCACATGGACAGTTGCGATAAAAACTCAATAGACCAAAATGTTAATGCCATAAGAGGTAAAGACCTGGATTCTTGCCCATTGGTCATTTTGAGATCAAATACTGTCAAACTAGAAGTTCCTTTATTCTTCACATATTTTTGTATAGAGGACGACCTTATCTTTTTACATTTCACCATTTTGCGACAAGAAAGGTAACATCTTTTTAGTCACCTCCTTTTTGAAACTGTCCCTAGGAACTATCTTATTTTTATATCAGGGCATAAGTATTTGTCAATTATGTCACTTTCTATTTTAAAAACTCCTTCGGTTGTAACAAGCCAATAGCAACCTTTTTAAGGTACAGGACGAAATTTGCTATAAGGAAAAGATACAAGGAATACGGGAAAATTCTTCCAGTTTCAGGAAAAAACTAGTCCCATCCATCAATCTATCTATCTATCCTATTTAGTAACTATTACCTTGAGATATTTAAATTTGTTTCAATCCTATGTAATATACGAGTCGGAATCCGAAATCTGCATTCCTGCAATATTTTTGTTTCTTATTATTATTTATGATATTGACATTAAATATGGCGAGCTCAAAATCAGCATGAGTGTGCATGAGACGGGGCCATACATGTCTATGCAATAAAGGAGGTTGCAATCTTATATAAAAATAAGACTATATGTTAGCATAATTCAGCATACCACCATTACCGCCATGATAACCATTGTTAGTCAGTATACCTGATTACCATTATAGGTCATTGGAGCATACCACCATTACCACAATGATAACCATTGTTAGTTAGTATACCTGATTACCATTGTAGGTCATTGGAGCATACCACCATTACCGCCATGATAACCATTGTTAGTTAGTATACCTGATTACCATTGAAGGTCATTGGAGCATACCACCATTACCGCCATGATAACCATTGTTAGTTAGTATACCTGATTACTATTGTAGGTCATTGGAGCATACCACCATTACCGCCATGATAACCATTGTTAGTTAGTATACCTGATTACTATTGTAGGTCATTGGAGCATACCACCATTACCGCCATGATAACCATTGTTAGTTAGTATACCTGATTACCATTGAAGGTCATTGGAGCATACCACCATTACCGCCATGATAACCATTGTTAGTTAGTATACCTGATTACTATTGTAGGTCATTGGAGCATACCACCATTACCGCCATGATAACCATTGTTAGTTAGTATACCTGATTACTATTGTAGGTCATTGGAGCATACCACCATTACCGCCATGATAACCATTGTTAGTATACCTGATTACCATTGAGTGTCATTGGAGCATACCACCATTACCGCCATGATAACCATTGTTAGTATACCTGATTACCATTGTAGGTCATTGGAGCATACCACCATTACCTCCATGATAACCATTGTTAGTATACCTGATTACCATTGTAGGTCATTGGAGCATACCACCATTACCGACATGATAACCATTGTTAGTTAGTATACCTGATTACCATTGTAGGTCATTGGAGCATACCACCATTACCGCCATGATAACCATTGTTAGTTAGTATACCTGATTACTATTGTAGGTCATTGGAGCATACCACCATTACCGCCATGATAACCATTGTTAGTTAGTATACCTGATTACCATTGTAGGTCATTGGAGCATACCACCATTACCGCCATGATAACCATTGTTAGTTAGTATACCTGATTACCATTGAAGGTCATTGGAGCATACCACCATTACCGCCATGATAACCATTGTTAGTTAGTATACCTGATTACTATTGTAGGTCATTGGAGCATACCACCATTACCGCCATGATAACCATTGTTAGTTAGTATACCTGATTACTATTGTAGGTCATTGGAGCATACCACCATTACCGCCATGATAACCATTGTTAGTATACCTGATTACCATTGAGTGTCATTGGAGCATACCACCATTACCGCCATGATAACCATTGTTAGTATACCTGATTACCATTGTAGGTCATTGGAGCATACCACCATTACCGCCATGATAACCATTGTTAGTATACCTGATTACCATTGTAGGTCATTGGAGCATACCACCATTACCGACATGATAACCATTGTTAGTTAGTATACCTGATTACCATTGTAGGTCATTGGAGCATACCACCATTACCGCCATGATAACCATTGTTAGTATACCTGATTACCATTGAGTGTCATTGGAGCATACCACCATTACCGCCATGATAACCATTGTTAGTATACCTGATTACCATTGTAGGTCATTGGAGCATACCACCATTACCGACATGATAACCATTGTTAGTATACCTGATTACTATTGTAGGTCATTGGAGCATACCACCATTACCGCCATGATAACCATTGTTAGTTAGTATACCTGATTACCATTGTAGGTCATTGGAGCATACCACCATTACCGCCATGATAACCATTGTTAGTATACCTGATTACTATTGTAGGTCATTGGAGCATACCACCATTACCACAATGATAACCATTGTTAGTTAGTATACCTGATTACCATTGTAGGTCATTGGAGCATACCACCATTACCGACATGATAACCATTGTTAGTTAGTATACCTGATTACCATTGAAGGTCATTGGAGCATGCCACCATTACCGCCATGATAACCATTGTTAGTTAGTATACCTGATTACTATTGTAGGTCATTGGAGCATACCACCATTACCGCCATGATAACCATTGTTAGTTAGTATACCTGATTCCTATTGTAGGTCATTGGAGCATACCACCATTACCGCCATGATAACCATTGTTAGTATACCTGATTACTATTGTAGGTCATTGGAGCATACCACCATTACCACAATGATAACCATTGTTAGTTAGTATACCTGATTACCATTGTAGGTCATTGGAGCATACCACCATTACCGACATGATAACCATTGTTAGTTAGTATACCTGATTACCATTGAAGGTCATTGGAGCATACCACCATTACCGCCATGATAACCATTGTTAGTATACCTGATTACTATTGTAGGTCATTGGAGCATACCACCATTACCGCCATGATAACCATTGTTAGTTAGTATACCTGATTACCATTGTAGGTCATTGGAGCATACCACCATTACCGCCATGATAACCATTGTTAGTTAGTATACCTGATTACCATTGAAGGTCATTGGAGCATACCACCATTACCGCCATGATAACCATTGTTAGTTAGTATACCTGATTACTATTGTAGGTCATTGGAGCATACCACCATTACCGCCATGATAACCATTGTTAGTTAGTATACCTGATTACCATTGAAGGTCATTGGAGCATACCACCATTACCGCCATGATAACCATTGTTAGTTAGTATACCTGATTACCATTGAAGGTCATTGGAGCATACCACCATTACCGCCATGATAACCATTGTTAGTTAGTATACCTGATTACCATTGAAGGTCATTGGAGCATACCACCATTACCGCCATGATAACCATTGTTAGTTAGTATACCTGATTACCATTGTAGGTCATTGGAGCATACCACCATTACCGACATGATAACCATTGTTAGTTAGTATACCTGATTACCATTGTAGGTCATTGGAGCATACCACCATTACCGCCATGATAACCATTGTTAGTTAGTATACCTGATTACCATTGTAGGTCATTGGAGCATACCACCATTACCTCCATGATAACCATTGTTAGTATACCTGATTACCATTGAAGGTCATTGGAGCATACCACCATTACCGCCATGATAACCATTGTTAGTATACCTGATTACCATTGTAGGTCATTGGAGCATACCACCATTACCGACATGATAACCATTGTTAGTTAGTATACCTGATTACCATTGTAGGTCATTGGAGCATACCACCATTACCGCCATGATAACCATTGTTAGTTAGTATACCTGATTACTATTGTAGGTCATTGGAGCATACCACCATTACCGACATGATAACCATTGTTAGTTAGTATACCTGATTACCATTGAAGGTCATTGGAGCATACCACCATTACCGCCATGATAACCATTGTTAGTATACCTGATTACCATTGTAGGTCATTGGAGCATACCACCATTACCGCCATGATAACCATTGTTAGTATACCTGATTACCATTGTAGGTCATTGGAGCATACCACCATTACCGCCATGATAACCATTGTTAGTATACCTGATTACCATTGTAGGTCATTGGAGCATACCACCATTACCGCCATGATAACCATTGTTAGTTAGTATACCTGATTACCATTGAAGGTC
This sequence comes from Limnoperna fortunei, assembly GCA_944474755.1. Classification (NCBI taxonomy): domain Eukaryota; kingdom Metazoa; phylum Mollusca; class Bivalvia; order Mytilida; family Modiolidae; genus Limnoperna; species Limnoperna fortunei. The sequence goes on from OX104125.1 coordinate 50,473,624, forward strand.
ATTGGAGCATACCACCATTACCGCCATGATAACCATTGTTAGTTAGTATACCTGATTACCATTGTAGGTCATTGGAGCATACCACCATTACCGCCATGATAACCATTGTTAGTTAGTATACCTGATTACCATTGTAGGTCATTGGAGCATACCACCATTACCGCCATGATAACCATTGTTAGTATACCTGATTACCATTGTAGGTCATTGGAGCATACCACCATTACCGCCATGATAACCATTGTTAGTTAGTATACCTGATTACCATTGAAGGTCATTGGAGCATACCACCATTACCGCCATGATAACCATTGTTAGTTAGTATACCTGATTACCATTGTAGGTCATTGGAGCATACCACCATTACCGACATGATAACCATTGTTAGTTAGTATACCTGATTACTATTGTAGGTCATTGGAGCATACCTCCAAGGTTGCCTTTGTAAATCATCTACCTCACTGATAACCATTGTAAGTCACTGGAATATAATTTCCTGATTATCATTTAAATATACCTTGCTGACTACCATTGTGAGCAACTGGGGAAAAACCTCCCTGATTACCATTATAATTCATTATACCTCGCTAATTACCCTTGCAGGCAGCATACCTCTCTGAACACAATTGTCAGCTTACTTCCTTGATTACCATTGTAAGTCACTGGAACTATATACCTCTCCGCCTGCCGATGTAATTGGAAATACCTCTGCATGTAGCTATCAAATCCCTCTTATTAAAAATGTAAGTCAACATACCACAATGAAACATCCCTTATAATGCAGCATTGTAAGGCAGCATACCTCCCTGATTACCAATGTAAGGCAGCACATCTCCCTGATTAACATTGTGGGTAATTGAATAATACCTTACTGATTACCATTATAAGGCAGCATAATTCCGTGATTACCATTTCATTGTAAGTTATTGAAGAATACCTCCCTGTCGTTTAACAATAAATAGTAATTACAAATTATGGACCATACAGCAGATTGCATTATTATAAACATAGTATCATGGTATTAAATTGATAGAAAAATAATAAAAGTAATCGGCACAAAACTGGGAAAAGGCTTGGCAGTATCGGGTATTACCCGGCTCATATCCTCATCCTTATGTTGTTTTAATTTCTAGTAAGTACCCAATATTATAGATGTAGTTACAAGCCCTGTGTTATTACAAAATTGAAATTGTTGTCGCTCTTAAGTACGTTTATTTAATGAAAATTTGAGAGAACCCCGAATGATGTGTCGCATTTTGGGAAGGTGCGTCGAATATGTATATGGACATTCTTACAAAGCAATGTGTCAGACATACTGTGACTTGAACATGAATGCACGCTAATGTCGGATTGGTTGTACACCTTAGACCAATCAGCAATATGTACACCCATACTGTGGCTAGAACACGAATGCAAATTTTGTCTGATTGGTAGTACACCACAGACCACTTAGCAATGCGTCAGCCATACTATGGCTAGAACGCGAATGCAAAGTTATGTCTGATTGGTTGTACACCACAGACCAGTTAGCAATCTGTCACCTAAGCTGTGGCTAGAACAAGAATGCACGCTTATGTCTGATTGATAATACACCGTAGACCTGTTAGCCGGGTCATTGTAAGTTATTGAAGAATACCTCCCTGTCGTTTAACAATAAATAGTAATTACAAATTATGGACCATACAGCAGATTGCATTATTATAAACATAGTATCATGGTATTAAATTGATAGAAAAATAATAAAAGTAATCGGCACAAAACTGGGAAAAGGCTTGGCAGTCTCGGGTATTACCCGGCTCATATCCTCATCCTTATGTTGTTTTAATTTCTAGTCAGTACCCAATATTATAGATGTAGTTACAAGCCCTGTGTTATTACAAAATTGAAATTGTTGTCGCTCTTAAGTACGTTTATTTAATGAAAATTTGAGAGAACCCCGAATGATGTGTCGCATTTTGGGAAGGTGCGTCGAATATGTATATGGACATTCTTACAAAGCAATGTGTCAGACATACTGTGACTAGAACATGAATGCACGCTAATGTCGGATTGGTTGTACACCTTAGACCAATCAGCAATATGTCACCCATACTGTGGCTAGAACACGAATGCAAATTTTGTCTGATTGGTAGTACACCACAGACCACTTAGCAATGCGTCAGCCATACTATGGCTAGAACGCGAATGCAAAGTTATGTCTGATTGGTTGTACACCACAGACCAGTTAGCAATCTGTCACCTAAGCTGTGGCTAGAACAAGAATGCACGCTTATGTCTGATTGATAATACACCGTAGACCTGTTAGCAATGTGTCAGCCATACTGTAGCTAGAAAAAGAATGCACGCTTATGTCTGGTTGTTAGTTCATCATAGATCAGTCAGCAATGTATCAGCCATACTGTGGCTAGAACAAGAATGCACGCTATTGTATTAATAATACCAAGCCTTAGACTAGTCAGCAATGTGTCAGTAATACTGTGACTAGAACAGAATGTTTGCTTATGTTTTTTACTGCTTCTATAACAAGAATACACGCTATTGTCTGATTGATAGAACACCTAAGAGCAGTCAGCAATGTGTCAGCCATACTGTGGCTAGAATCATAATGCACGTTTATGCTTGATTGATAATACACCGTAGACCTGTTAGCAATGTGTCAGCTATACTGTGGCTAGAACAAGAATGCACGCTTATGTCTGATTGATAATACACATCATCTCATATTCACGTCTTAAATGGAAATTATCTTGCTCAGACACATGAAATGTGACCAGAACACATCATTGCATAAACAAGTCACCTCACATAGAAATCATCTTACCCAGACATGAGATGTCACAGGGACACATCATCACACATGTCACCCTAAATGGTAATCATCTTTATCGATAGAGATGTCACAAGGACACATCATCACACATGTCACTTCAGATTGAACTCATCTTACCCAGAAACATGAGATGTCACAGGGACACATCAGACATGTCACCTCACATGGAAATCATATAACCAAAATGCATGTCACAAGGACACATCATCATAAATGTCACCCCACCAAGAAATTTTATATATTGTCATATTCTTAGATGGATTACATATTTAACATCTGGATTATCAATTGATGGTTTCTGTTTAAAGTCATATTTGATAACATGATTCTTTACAAATAGTAAAGGGAGTTAACTCTAACTCAAAATAGGATGAAGCAATTTTTCATGAACGCAAAATACAAATAATTAAACAGATTATCAGTATTATGTAATATCGAACCAGATGAAGGTGACATAGCTTCTGAAGTCATCAAGTTCGTATTTGCCCAGGTCTTATATGGGTTTTTACCTAGCAGTATTCGGTATAACTCTTCGCACTCGTACATAAACAGTTTATTGAAAAATTATAATTCAAAATTTTCAGTAACTACATCCTACCAAAAATCTCTTAAAAATAGATTATAACGTCTATGACTTTTATTATTTATAATTTGAGTGGAAACGCTAAAGGAAATGCACGCCAACAACTTTGGGATATAATTGATGATGCGCGTGAATAATAACAATTTTTTTACTAAACGGTAAGGTAGCCACCGAATTGCAATAAATTAATATTAAAGCTTGAGTGAACATGATCGTACAAACCGCGAGACTTTTCCCGCCTTAACCTAAATAGTGAACACGATCGCAATACCTCCTTTGCACGGGGTGTTACTCAAGTTACGCTGCTATCACTTGTGAGATACTCAAATTATCTTTAACATCCGTTTTCTGCATTATTTGCACTATTAACGTTTATTTTTATTAACCATATTTCAAATCAGAATCGATCTTTTTCGAATTATTAAGGATTATCTATACAATTTGCGTTCAATCCCATATAAGATTATGAGACTTTTATATGGAAACACAGTTTATGCAATTAATTAAAGTATTTCTCCATTTCCAATTGGGAAGATTTGCTTTTCTTTTAATTAGTTTTTCAATTTTTCCGCCGCTTTTATAACCTAAACAGTTTTAAACCTTCGCGACATATCATGTTGGTGTTTCAAGACAGGAATTGGGTAAAAAACACTATTGAATTTAACGCTGCAACAGTAGTTTTTTTCCTTACAGAGTTATCTCCCCAATAGAAAACCTTGGTATCGTGTAATCTCTGGAACCATAATAGAAAGAGAAAAAACTTGATGGATGTCATTCTTTGGATCTGAAAAGACAACTATACTACATTTTTGTCAAACAATTTTAGGCTAAGCACTTGCAATTAACATTTAGCTTCTCATTTACGCCTAGGATCCTTACCACATGTTATCCTGAGACATGACTTTGAAAATATGAAATTCATTAAAGATGGTGCAAAAGTTAATTCATATAAAGTGTTTGTGTGATCTTGATCTTTGACATTGAACCTTGTATCGAAAAAAGTTTACAAACTGCAAAGATACACTAAAAGTCAAATCACCAACACTGTGATTAGGCCAAACAGTTTCGATGACTCCTTTAGGCACATTACTCACATGGACAGTTGCGATAAAAACTTAATAGACCAAAATGTTAAAGAAATAAGAGGTAAAGACTTGGATTCTTGCCCATTGGTCATTTTGAGATCAAATACTGTCAAACTAGAAGTTCCTTTATTCTTCACATATTTTTGTATAGAGGACGACCTTATCTTTTTACATTGCACCATTTTGCGACAAGAAAGGTAACTTCTTTTTAGTCACCTCCTTTTTGAAACTGTTCCTAGAAACTATCTTATTTTTATATCAGGGCATAAGTTTTTGTCAATTATGTTACTTTCTATTTTAAAAACTCCTTCGGTTGTAACAAGCCAATATCAACCTTTTTAAGGTACAGGACGAAATTTGCTATAAGGAAAAGATACCAGCAATACGGGAAAATTCTTCCAGTTTCAAGAAAAAACTAGTCCCATCCATCCATCCATCTATCTATCCTATTTAGTAACTATTACCTTGACATATTTAAATTTGTTTCAGTCCTATGTAATATACGAGTCAGAATCCGAAATCTGCATTCCTGCAATATTTTTGTTTCTTATTATTATTTATGATATTGACATTAAATATGGTGAGCTCAAAATCAGCATGAGTGTGCATGAGACGGGGCCATACATGTCTATGCAATAAAGGAGGTTGCAATCTTATATAAAAATAAGACTATATGTTAGCATAATTCAGCATACCACCATTACCGACATGATAACCATTGTTAGTTAGTATACCTGATTACTATTGTAGGTCATTGGAGCATACCTCCAAGGTTGCCTATGTAAATCATCTACCTCACTGATAACCATTGTAAGTCACTAGAATATAATTTCCAGATTATCATTTAAATATATCTTGCTGACTACCATTGTGAGCAACTGGGGAAAAAACCTCCCTGATTTCCATTATAATTCATTATACCTCGCTAATTACCCTTGCAGGCAGCATACCTCTCTGAACACAATTGTCAGCTTACTTCCTTGATTACCATTGTAAGTCACTGGAACTATATACCTCTCCGCCTGCCGATGTAATTGGAAATACCTCTGTATGTAGCCATCATATCCCTCTTATTAAAAATGTAAGTCAACATACCACAATGAAACATCCCTTATAATGCAGTATTGTAAGGCAGCATACCTCCCTGATTACCAATGTAAGGCAGCACATCTCCCTGATTAACATTGTGGGTAATAATAATACCTTACTGATTACCATTATAATGCAGCATAATTCCATGATTACCATTGTAAGTCAGCATACCTCATGATTAAAATTGTAAGTCAGCATGATTTCATGATTACAATTGTAAGGCATTGAAGAATACCTCCCTAATTACAACTGTAAGTCAGCAAACCTCCCTGATTACCATTGTAAGTAATTGAGGAATACCTCCCTGATAACCATTGTAAGTCAGCAAACCTCCCTGATTACCATTGTGAGTAATTGAAGAATACCTCCCTGATTACCGTTGTAAGTCAGTATATCTCCCCGATTTCCATTGTAAGTTATTTAAGAATACCTCCCCGATTACTATTGTAAGTCAGCATATCCCCCGATTTTCATTGTAAGTTATTGAAGAATACCTCCCTAATTACCGTTGTAAGTCAGTATACCTCCCTGATTACCATTGTAAGTCAGCATATTCCTGATTACCATTGTAAGTAATTGCTGCTAACCTCCCTGATTACCATTGTAAGTCAGCAAACCTCCGTGATTACCATTGTAAGTCAGCATACCTCCTTGATTACCATTGTAAGTAATTGAAGAATACCTCCCCGATTACTATTATAAGTCAACAAAACTCTCCGATTAAAATTGTAAGTAATTGAAGTATACCTCCCTGATTACCGTCGTAGGTCACCATACCTCCCTGATTACCATTGTAGGTAAGCATTCGCTCCCTTATTACCACTGTAAGTCAGCATACCTCCCTGATAACTTTTGTAAGTCAGCAAGTCTCCTTGATTACATTTTGTAGGTCAGAATACCTCCATGATTACCATTGTAAGTCATTTAAGCATTGCTGAGTACTATTGAAATATAAATGGTTTTCTAACTCACATTACAAGTCGAGTGGAAGGCTTTATACAATAACTAAATGTAGTACTGCACAGTGGCTAATTTGAAAACAGGAAAAACAGGAAAACATAAATAAATAAATCTTGTATGAAAGGAAGAGATATTTATTGATCACATGTATCAACACTGGGGTGGCAGTTTATCACATCACGAGGGTGTTAAGGTAGTCAGTCATCTATTGTTGATCACTGTAATATACTAACACTGAGGTAACGTGCTCGAGCCTAACTGCCATTCAGGGTATTATAGAATACAGTTTTCGCCAGTACTCCGGTTTCTTTCCCCGATAAAATCTGGACGTTGCGTAATGTGTCAAATTCCAAATTTTTTAAGTCGTTTGACAATAAATAGGAATTACAAATTAAGGACCATACAATAGATTGCATTATTATAAACATAGTATCATGGTATTGAATTGATATAAAAACAATAAAAGGAATTGGCACAAAACAGGGAAAAGGCTCGGCAATGTCTCGGCTATTACCCGGCTCTTATCCTCATCCTTTTGTTGTTTTAATTTCTAGTCAGTACCCCGATATTATATATGTAGTTACAAGCCGTGCGTTATTACACAATAGATATTGTTGTCGCTCTTTAATACGTTTATTTAATGAAAATTTGAGAGAACCCGGAATGATGTGTCGCATTTTGGGAAGGTGCGTCGAATATGTATATTTACATTCTTACAAATATGTCAGACATACTGTGGCTAGAACATGAATGCACGCTAATGTCGGATTGGTTGTACACCTTAGACCAATCAGCAATATGTCACCCATACTGTGGCTAGAACACGAATGCAAATTTTGTCTGATTAAGTAGTACACCACAGACCAGTTAGCAATGCGTCAGCCAAACTGTGGCTAGAACGCGAATGCAAAGTTATGTCTGATTGGTTGTACACCATAGACCAGTTAGCAATCTGTCAGCTATACTGTTGCTAGAACAAGAATGCACGCTTATGTCTGATTGATAATACACCGTAGACCTGTTAGCAATGTGTCATCCATACTGTAGCTAGAAAAAGAATGCACGCTTATGTCTGGTTGTTAGTTCATCATAGATCAGTCAGCAATGTTTCAGCCATACTGTGGCTAGAACAAGAATGCACGCTATTGTATTATTAATACCAAGCCTTAGACCAGTCAGCAATGTGTCTGTAATACTGTGCCTAGAACAGAATGCTTGCTTATTTTTGATTGATAAAACACCTTAGACTAGTCAGCAATGTGTCAGCCATACTGTTTCTATAACAAGAATACACGCTATTGTCTAATTGATAGAACACCTAAGAGCAGTCAGCAATGTGTCAGCCATAATGTGGCTAGAATCATAATGCACGCTTATGCCCGATTGATAATACATCGTAGACCTGTTAGCAATGTGTCAGCTATACCGTGCTAGAACAAGAATGCACGCTTATGTCTGATTGATAATACACCTTAGACCTGTTAGCAATGTGTCAGTAATACTGTGGCTAGAACAAAAATGCACGCTTATGTCTGATTGTTAGTTCATCATAGATCAGTCAGCGATGTGTCAGCCATACTGTGGCTAGAACAAGAATACACGCTATTGTATTATTAATAACAAGCCTTAGACCAGTCAGCAATGTGTCAGCCAAACTGTGACTAGAACAGATTGCATGCTTATTTTTGATTGATAGAACACCTTAGACCAGTCAGCAATGTGTCAGCCATACTGCTTCTAGAACAAGAATACACGCTTTTGTCTGATTGATAGAACACCTTCGAGCAGTCAGCAATGTGTCAGGCATACTGTGGCTAGAACCATAATGCACGCTTATGCATGATTGATAGAACGTCATTTGTTCGTTTGAATATGTATAGTGGTTGCTTTACACGATCGGCATATTCGATAATGTGTACAGACAATATTAGGTGGTTGCTTGACACTATCGAGATACTTTATAATTGTGTACTGACTTTGTTAAGTGGTTGCTAGACACTATCGGCATACTTGGTAGTTGTGCCCTGACCTGGTAACTTGGTTTCATGGCGCGTTCCGAATACTTGATAACTGTGCCCTGACTGTTTTTGGTGGTTGCTTGACACGATTGTTCCACTTGATAATTTTGCAATGACGGCGTTAGTTGGTTTCTTGTCACGATGTGTATACTCGATAATTGTGTACTGACGGTGTTAAGTGTTTGCTTGACACTATCGGCATACTTAATAATTGTAAATTGTGTGCTGACTGTGTTAAATGGTTGCTTGACACGATCGGCATAGTTGAAAATTGTGTGCTGACGGTGTTAGGTGGTTGCTTGACAAGATCGGCATACTAGATAATTGTAAACTGACCGTGTTAGGTGGTTGCTCGACACGATCGGTGCACTTGATAATTGTGTACTGTCACAAGGACACATTATTTCATCTACACGTACCCTCAGATGGAAATCTTGTTACCCAAAGACATGAGATGTCCCAAACGCACATCATGTTATATACCAGTCACTTCACATGGAAATTATCTTAACCGGGGAAATTGAATGCCACAAGGACACATCATCTCATTTTCACGTCTTTAATGGAAATTATCTTGCTCAGACACATGAAATATCACCAGAACACATCATTTCATATACAAGTCACCTCACATAGAAATCATCTTACCCATACATGAGATGTCACAGGGACACATTATCACACATGTCACCCTAAATGGAAATCACCTTTATCAGATAGAGATGTCACAAGGACACATCATCACACATGTCACTTCAGATTGAACTCATCTTACCCAGAAACATGAGATGTCACATGGACACATCAGACATGTCACCTCACATGGAAATCATATAACCAAAATGCATGTCACAAGGACACATCATCAGACATGTCACCTCACATGGAAATCATCTTACGCAGACATGAGATGTCACAAGGACACATGATCACACATGTCACCCCACATGGAAATCATCTTACCTATATAAATGAGATGTCACAGGACATTATCACACATGTCTCCTCACATGAAAATCATCTTACCCAGACATGAGATGTCACAGGGACACATTATCACACATGTCACCTCAGATGGAAATCATCTTACCCAGATACAAGAGATGTAATAAAGACACATTATCACAAGTGTGACCTCTCATGGAAATCCTCTTACCATGACACAAGAGATGTCACAGAGACACATTATCACACATATCATCCCACATGGAAATCATCTTACCCACATAAATGAGATGTCACAGGGACACATTATCACACATGTCACCTCACATGGAAATCATATTACCCCCATAAATAGGATGTCACAGGGAAAGATTATCACACATGTCACCTAATATGGAAATCATCTTACCCAGACATGAGATGTTACAGGGACACATTATCACACATTTCACCTCACATGGAAATCATCTTACCCAGATACATGAGATGTCAAAAGGACACATCACACACCACACATGTCACTTCGCATGAAAATCATCTTACCCAGACATTAGGTTTCACATGGACATGTTATCACACATGTCACCACAGAAGGAAATCATCTTACCCAAACATGTCAAATCACATTGAAATCCTCCCACATGATGTGACACGACATGTATCACACTGGTACATGTCACCTAACATTGAGATGTCAACACACTAAGACACATGTAATCTCACATGGTTTATAGTCATTTACATCAAAAGAAAAAATCAACCAACTCTCAAATCATATCTAGATTTGTGTCGCTTACTCGACTTCTCTGTTTCTTTCTCGGTGACTTTATATGCAAACGATGTCTTCGTCCTAGTTTCTGAACATACGAATCTTTCGATCTATCGGCTAATGAGGCCATCGGAGTACCGAAAAACGAGTAAATCGCTAACCATGGATGTCACCCAAACAACAAGAAATGAGCAATACATCCCGTACTGTCGTGACGTGTTGCGTTGTAGGCATGTACAAGAGGCGAAACAAAACTCTTCCAATCTGGTTTTTGGTCATCATTAAATGTACCAAGCATATTAAGAAGCGTTTGATTGAACCTCTCACACTGCACATTTCCTTGAGGATATGGGTTGTACCAGATTTCTTTATTCCAGCTAGGTTGCACAGTTCCCTAATATCTTTGGATTCAAAGTTTCTTCCTTGATCACTGTGCAATCGAGCGGGAAAAAATAGTATTGTATAAAATTCTCTCATAAAAACGAGTTTGTTTTCATAGCCTCACTTTGATCTCTCTAGTCCTAAAAAGTCTAAACAAACCAACTCTAGAGGTTGACTGGATTGTATGTTCACTAAACAAGCATACCTTTGAACCTTCGACTTCCTCATAATACAATTAGTACATGTTGATACCTTCCTCTCAACTTCTTTGTCTAAACCTGGCCAATAAAATCGAGATTTGACCAAATACAATGTACGGTCACGACCTTGGTGACCGACATCATCATGCAGGCCTGTAAGAGCTACATCTCGCTACACCTCAGGTAATACCAACTGTTGTACCTTCTCGCCATTCAACTCACAAGATCTATACAAGACTCCTCTCAATAACAAATTTTCCCCACTCTTTCAAAATCCTTGGAACCTTTTAAGAGTATTTTGCTAAAATCATCTTCAAGCGTTTCCGACTGGACAAAAATATATCAATAATCAATAAAATGTTTAAATCAGCGTTCTGTCCAAACTATATCACTAATAGTATGTTCTAAAGGTGAAAACGACTCCAACCCTTCGGTATCTTTCGCTAAAAATACAGATTCTACCCTTGGACTATCTGAAACTAGTGCCGAAGTGCAAACTGCTTTTATAACATTTCTATCAACTGACTTAGTTGGTTGAGACAATCTTGATAAAATATCAGCATCAACGTTAGTTTTACCACTCAATAGGTGATAATGAAGTCATGGTCAGCCAACAAAGCTACCAATCGTTAAGTAGTCGCGTCTAGTTTTGTTTTATCCAACACATAAGTTAACGAGTTATTGTGTCGATCTCAACTTCAAAACGGCTACAAAACAAATAATCATGAAATTTGTCGGTTACAGCTCATTTTAAAGCTAGAAATTCCCTTTTATGTGCAGGATATAGTTTTTCTGATCCGCGTAAACCACGACTTGCGTAAGCTACCACCCTATCAACACCTTCTTGACGCTGAAATAATATTGCCCTTAGTGCATCTGAACTAGCGTCAGTGTGTACTTCGAAAAGAAGACTATAATCCGCATACGCTAAAATAGGAGGAGAGGTTAGTTTTTCAATAAGAGTATCTCTCGCTTGTTGTTCAATACTTGTCCAACGCCAGGGGGCCTTAGGTTTTAACTTGGACTTTTTCGCACCTGTTTTTGTTCATAGGGTGTCCGACAAGGAGATAGTTTAACGGCTTAGCTACATTGCCAAAGTCTTTAATGAACTTCAGGTAATATGACGTAAAACATAGAAACTTCCGCAAATCCTTCACGTTTTTTATTTTCGACCAATTTTTGACAGTTTTGATCTTCTCGTCATCGGTTTAAATCCATTCGCGGATACAATGGATCCTAAGTATTTAATTTCAGATTTGAAAAAATCACACCTGCTCCCCTTTAACTTATGACCGTTTTCTTTGAAACGACTGAATACTGCATCTAAACGTTCTAAATGTTCGGTAGCGGTTGTTGAAAATGTAATGATATCATCGCGAAATACAAGACATTCTCGTAAATGCATCTCACCTATGCATTTCTCTAATAGTCTCTGGAAACATGCAACCGCGTTGGTTAACCAGAAAGGAAGCCGGCTTCACTCGTTAAATCCCAAAGGACTAGCTTGTATTTATCGGACTCTTTTATTCCACATTGCCAGTAGGCCGATCTAAGGTCGATTTTAGAAAAGAATTCAGAGCCAGCCAAACAATTGATTATCTCGTCGACTCTAGGGGTCGGATAGGCATCCTTAATTGACGAGAATTTAATTTTCTATAATCGATGCAAAATCGTAAAAGAGTTATCTTTCTTCTGAACGAGAACAATGTTGCTCGAAAACGGACTATTTGACTCCCAAATTGCACCCGCATCTAACATCTCTTTCAAATGTTCAAGGACTTCGTTTAAAATTGACGGAGGTATGCGTCTATAAGGTTCTTTAAACGGAGTTATAAAACTACTGCTTGAATTCTTCCGATAAGTCTGCGTTTAAATTAAAACCAAGCGTGTCTAAATCATCACGGACAGTATGTATGTTGGTATCAACGTCGCGATCCGGTTTAACCTTGATGTCGTCGTTGAAAGGATCAGCGTGACGTAACACTCTGACTTCACTAACACCGTACAGTATTGATTTCGGTTTAACCTTAACCACCCTTGCCGTCATGTTACATAACCTTACATGAATTCGACATTTTTCCTCTTTATTCATTCGAACAACCCTTGGACACACAATTACGCCGTCTGAAAACTGACTATCGACACTTTCCGTAATGACAGTAACAGCTGCACCGTTTCCATTACGCACTATACCTGACATAGTTTTTCTTGACATTGGTATTAGAGTAATGGGCTTTTTGTTGGTTGAAAGGCCAAGAATTGAGCTTGTTAGTGACTGAAAGGCTACATTCTATTCAGGAGGATTGTTATCATTCTCTTCTCTATAAGATCTTAAAACATTTAGTACATTTGTACCAATAATCACAGGAACCTTTTGGTTATATTCAGTTCTTGGAACTACCAACATGAGAACAGGAAAAGTTTCGTTATTCATGAAAGGTATTCTCAAATGAACTTCAACATAACCTAACTCCTATTCGTTTAAATTACTGCCGTTTGAGTCTCGAACACGGTTTTGGTTGTTTCCACGACCCCTTTGGAATCTATTTGAACCCCAGTTGTTTTGGTTTCTCCGATAATTACTCCGATTCGACAGAGTTTTTTGGTTTTTCTATTTTCAAGCTTGTCAATTCTGATTCCAAAGAATCCATTCTTTGACTGAAAGTGTCTATTTCTCATTTTTTAACACCTCAGTAATTTTTTGGAGTTCGACAGAAATAAAACTTTGCTATAAATTGCTATTTTTAACATTCGAATTTGCTATTTCAAGCTCAATGGCACGAATCTCGCGCATGAGTTTATCAAAATTGGAAATTGAGTCGTAAATATGCCTGCTTGCGTTTCGTAATAAGGGATCGCTAAGACCAGACCAAAACTTTGACCTAAGCATATCATCTTCAGTAGAGGATTGTAATAGTGACTAAAGTTTTATACCATAGTCAGCCACAGTTTGATTAGGCTGCTGTTTCTCAGTGTAAAAGTTCTGTAATAACGCTTCGCTAGTGCAACCATTTCCATAAACACCCTCCAACTTTTCTAGAATCTGATCAGGACCATCATCCCCAGGTGAAGTTAACAAATGGGTTATAGCTTGACATTTTAATGAACTTCTGAGCGATTGAACTATTATAGTTTCATCAATATTCGCTTCTCTGAGTTTACACTTAACAAAGTCTTTCCAGACGTCAATGGTCTTTGCCAGTTACTGCTAGAGTTGCTCTTCATCGTTCTCGGTTTTAACCCTGGGCTTGGGACTACTAAATTGGAATCGGTCATACTCTTCCCTGGCGACAATCTTATATTCTGTATGATCATTTAAATAACTGTCATTCTATTTATATCATTTTGATCTAAAATTTCAAAATCTAAATTCTGTTTTTAAACTGGTCTATCATGGACTGTCGCCTTCTTAGAATGTCAAATACAATTCTTTAAAAAAGGATAATGATTGAAAAATGAATGAAATGATGAAATTATATACAGCCAAGTGTTCACATGCAATAGATAGTTAAATGTGACAACATGCAATCTGTAGTCTATACATGTAAAAATACTATGCACTGCAAAGTAGAGATAAATAAATATAAATAAATTGAAGTAAAAATAACAAAACACAATGCAATTATATGTCAAATATTGTTCATTGGCAATGTTTTAATAATTACATGGATAGTAACAGCAAATATTTTCCTTCGCAGGTATGCTTCATTCCCGTCTCGCACGCGAGACGGGATAAATAATCAAAAGCTAAACAGCGGAAACCAGTCGTATCTCAAGGATAACAGATAAACAATGCTGTGTCTTGATTGGCTGCTAAATCGGGAGATAGTTGCCGATTGGAAAACAAATAAGCAGAGCTAAGTTAGGGATGAAAACCCGGCATAATTACGGGGCGGTAGCAATCATAATAGGCTAAATCGGGAGACAGCTGCCGATTGGCCAACTGTCTTGTCTTGTTCAGGTAACTACCGCCGTTGGTCGGCGCACTCTATCCTCTGGATAGATATATGTGGTGCACATCATTGCATGTGTATGGTGCATATAGTCACAGTGAGAATAGTTGACGGAGTCAGGTGAACACTTATGTACAGTGTATGGGTTATAAAACAGTTAGGCATCCACATATAAGTTATTTAAATGTAGAGTTATTAAACTCAGTCTACAATTACTACTTTATCGTAAAAGCACTAAAAGCACTAAAAGGCAAGAAGCAGCATTATACGTAAAATATCAGGCACTAGTTATAAATGCACTAAAATGTTTAAATATTGTTAATCTAAAATTTTACTTTCTGATATCAAAAAGGGCATTTATAGCGGTTTCTAAAACTGGAGTCAAAATAAAATTCATAGATATATATACAAGAAGGGTATCATCACTATTGCATTTTTTCTATTAAAAACACTAAAAGCATCGGATTATACATAGTTTATATATTTATAGAATCCTGCCCCCCCCCCCTCCTTTAACTGTCTCATCCTTTCCATATGTAGGTTATAGCACATGCTCCTGGTTAGTTCCTCCAGCTCTATATAACCTTGTTTTTTCAGCTTACTGATATACGGCATCTGTTGGTTTGTACAGTCCAGTATGAGTTGAAGTAGGTTGTTTTGGGTGACAAACTCTTGGTAAACATCGTTTCTGAGGTTATCTAGGTAGCTTTTGATATGTCGGAGATGCCTTCTCCGAACGTTTTCCAGCTTTGGACACTTGAGAATAAAATGTTGTAGATCATCTGGCTCATCTCCGCATAGGCAGCATATAGTTTTAATATAAATATCTCCATACTTTTTTCTTGTTGTATTAAACAGGTATCATTTGAGTTACAAGCTGATCTTTTGGCGAAATCCAAACTAACACGGAATCAGGTTTCTAACTTTTATTAACTGCAAACTTCTATTTATAATATGTACAGCTACTTTCACTTTCAACAATACCACATTGGATAACTGCTATTGTCACTGTCTAATCTTACAACTATTACTTGAACTTAAACTTAAACTTAAACTCCTATAAATGTTACAACCATGTCTTTTATACTATTTTATAAAGAATATTGTAGAAAGTTCTTTTTCAAGTAGTTTCTATAATTATCTAAATCTTTCTTATCTAATAATAGTAACATGTAAATTCTAGAAGCTTCCAGATAAACAATAGTACAATCAACTAATTTCTAGAATAAACCATAACATCCTTGTTCTAAACAAATTATATAACAATAATAATATGGCATAATTAAAAAATAATCACATTTAAAATAATTACATTTGTTCATGTACAGTTCGCGACAAATCTTGACTTCTGCCGCTCTTATTTTTCTATGTACATTTTCTGCGCCTTCCCAAATATTATGTGGTTGTGACATCGGGTTTTTCTGTAATTGGAGGTATTAAAGGGTTGACTTCTTAGCTATATCTTCCTCACATTGTTGAGACCAGTATAATTTTTGTGCCTTCCTTACTTCTTTGATCTAGGGTTTTTCATTAGTTCATGTATTGTCTCCATTCCATATTTCTCTAAAACTAGTTCAGCCCTTTCTGTAAAAAGTTCGTTGCTATTTCTGTTGAAGCAATGTTGTCTAATTAAGATATTATACTGATGATGGGCATCTGATTATATTCTTAAGGAGTGACAGTATATTATTAAGATCTATATACATCTGTATTGGAATTGCACCAACGAATAGGTAAACTGCAGTATTTGAGGTTTTGTTTGGAAGGCCTCAAGATTTTCCTCTGCATCTTTTCTAGTTGTTCTATTTCATATTGCCTACATTTCATTATCTCAAGCCCATATATCATTCCTGCTAGTCCAAACCAAACTTAAAATACTCAACAAATAAGCAGAGCTAAGTTAGTGATGAAAACCCTGCATAACATTGCGGTAGCAATAATAATAGGCCGACCGCCGTTCGTTGCCACTCGAGAAAAGCCAAGCGATCACGAATCGGTTACGATAAAAAAAGAAAAAAATATGCAAGATAATGGGAATTTAACTGTTTTAAAAGGAAAGTCGGATTGATTTGTGTATGTTTATCATAAAATGTGTATCATAAAACTTAAACGGAGAAAAACGGAAAAACAAGTGAGAAAAGGAGAACAATTTTAATCTTTTCCTGCTTACTGACAAGGTTCACATCAACTATCTTACCGCGTAGAATGATGCATCTAGAGATGCTTAGCATAGTTCATGCTTCATATGCTGACTCTGACCTATATTTTGCGGTTGCCTGATTTGGCTATCTAAACATTGTGTACTTATAATGAAGTCATGTTAATAATAACAATACATAATAACATTAAAAAACAGTACGTATTTTTGTCCACGAAAAATAAAGCTTAGAGACGGCTAGCTTTTTAGGAAAGCTAATACTTGTGAAATAGCTCAAACTCGAAATGAAAATTCAGTTCACTACAATGAGTATTCATACAATAAAAAAATAACAGAATGCGATTCAAGAGAACATTACTTGTTCTATCGACCTGAATCAATCCCACCTTTATTCAATTAAATATACAGTTCTAATACACAACGTTGTGATTAACGGAGATTCCTTTACACTATCGCACAATTTGAAGAAGCGAAACTCGTAAATTACGACTCTGTATAAATATTAAGATGAAAACCATATCAAATGCAACGCTGAACTGTGGTTATACAGATAATTCAAATAATTAATATATAAAACCATACGTATAGTGATGGCCTTGAAGTTGGTTCGGACGAGTAAATAATTTGAAGTGTCGTAGACAAAAGTCGTCGAGCCAAAACCTACGTTGTCAAAATTGGACAAGTCGTTGAATGAACATCGTCGTTGAGCCAAACATTTAAAGAACTGGAATTATCAAAACCGTGGAAATGGAATTTCATCTAAACTGACAAACAGACAATGGGTAACCTCACCGGAGCCTCCATTTTGTCGCCGGGTTATTGTCCCTTGTATGGCATAAATAATAAGTGGTTACCCAAATATTTTATTTGTCTGTAAATAAACAATATTACAACAATTATAATATATTTACAATATTATTTAATTCAATATAAACATTCAAATCTCATTTAAATAATCCAATAACATATAAACTGACCTGTAAATAAACAGGGAACTATTTCAAAATAGTCCACTCAGACCCACGTACAGTGTTGGAATAACTACAGATGTTTTTAATTGATGAGACAGGTGCGAAAAGCATGCAAAGGTGTGTTTGACTTTAGGTTTGTATGAAAATCATGCAAAGGCGTGTTGGACTTGAATATACGGTTGATTAGTCAAAACATCAATATGAAATGACGAATATATATATGAATGATATATGATAATGAAACGAATAAAATATCTGAACACACGAATCGGAAAGCTTCCAATTTAAATAAAAGAATTAGCTTCCCGTGACACGTATCCCTATTTATGTATACAATTCGTTTTGCTTTTTGTCATTGTGCCAAGGGCATGAAATTATTCATCATTCAATAACAGGAAAAAGTTGCTTTCATTACTTACGTGTACATAACACTCTACATTTGTTTTTAGTAGAGTAAGCCCATTGCGCTAAATATTTCAGCTTTATTTAGAAAGAGTACAAGTAAAACAGAAATCACGACATTTTATTTAGAACCATCTTGATCTTCATCTACATGATGAATCGCTCAGTCAAAATTGACGACTATGCAACGGTGTGAAAAGGCTAGTCCCAAACAAGAAATTAACTAGAATAAACATATTTATACAGAGTTTAAACCGTTGTTTTATTATTGTGCGTATGGATCAGTGTTTTAAACAGATTCAATGAGCTTGCAGATGCAATTCGCGGTGGCAAGGCATTCCAAAGGATTACAGGACGAAGAAACTGAATTTGAAATAATCTTGTGAGTTGTAGAACAGTTGTATTGGTTCTTCCATCTCAGATTGATTGTAATTGTGACACATAGATATTGTGCTGTGACAACTGATTCTAGTGCATGGCCCTTAAAGATATTATTGTACTTGTATGGATTTTTATAACGGGGGACAGACATAGAATTGTATTTTCTAAGTTGAATTGAATGCTCCTTGTTATTCTCATTTTGTTATTGAATCCAGATCCTTTTGAAGTGTTTTGAAGTCGGAGAATTGTTTAAAAGGCCTGTAAAGAATACAATCATTGACAAATACGCGTGTTTAAGAAAATGCCGTTGCAGGGAGATCATTTATAAACACTTTAAAAAGGAGGGTCGCAGTACAGAACTTTGGGGAACCCCACTGACTGCAGGGAATTAACAAGAGGTCATCCCATCAAAAACCACCTCTGCATTCTGCTGTTAAGGAAAGATTATATCGATTTCAATGTGAAAGATCTTATAGTTGTCAAGCGTGCAGAGCAGTCGCTTGTTGTGTACCTTGTCAAAAGCCTTATAAAAGTCAATAATTATAGGATCGGTTTGTCTAACTTTATGAAGGTTGCTGATTATTTTATGGGTGAGTGAGATAAGTTGTGATTCTCAATTTTTCTTTGCCCTTAAGCCATGTCGGATGTCATAGAGTTCAAAATGTTTTAGTTTAGTTTAGTATGCAGGTCAGTTTAACTGGGCGTTAGTTACTGGTCAAGTATTTCTCACTTTGCTTGACGACAGGAATAACATCAGCTTGTCTCCAGTCAGTTGGTACTTCACCTGTATAAAGAGATATACTGAAGAAATTGGTTAAGGCAGGGCAAATTCAATGGTATCTTATTTTAGAACGCGTGCTAATATTCATCTGGCCAAGTTACTTTAGATAGATCCATATTTTCAGAAATATTTCAACACCGTCTGTTTTAATGGTGATAGGGGGCTTATTAGGAAAGTTGCCATTAAGTGTATGATTTTTCTCAGTGTTGTCACCTGTAAAGACAGAATGGTATTGTTCATTTAATATTTCAGCTTTTGTTTGCTATCATCGATGAGAATGCTAGAGATGAGAGACCACATAATTGTCTTATTTAGTGCTCTTAATGTAATTCCAGAATGTTTTCTTTGTTTTGTGATCTGTCAATGTTTTATCATAGCATATACTATTTTCCATATATATGCCCAATATTCGCTTCTTGTTTATTTCTGAATTATTTGACGTTTTTGTAAGCTTTCTCTATGGTGGCAGATTTTTCAGATGTTTCATTTTAGTTACAAATTAACTAAATGAATAAATTGAAACATAAACAGTTGTTTGAAAATAAAGTACTTTTTTAAAACTGACGATCAGGTTAAAAATTGAAATAGATTTATCAAGTCATATTGTGTTTTATGCAGTACTTCTAGCCGTTTATATTGTTGGTGTCATCTACTGATGAAGAGGTCAATACACTGTATATTGATCTCGTACTTTTCGTGACAAATGAAAACGGCTTACCGGGTTAGGTCGAGTCTAAGCTTCTTACGTATATCCATAAATGTGTAAATTAAATGCAATGATTAATATGCACAGGTAATTTAGCGTTTTCAAATCTAATGGTTTTTTTAATTTGATAGA
Source organism: Limnoperna fortunei (assembly GCA_944474755.1). Classification (NCBI taxonomy): domain Eukaryota; kingdom Metazoa; phylum Mollusca; class Bivalvia; order Mytilida; family Modiolidae; genus Limnoperna; species Limnoperna fortunei. The sequence continues at coordinate 50,493,971 of OX104125.1, forward strand.
GAGATTTTCTATAGTACATTTTGACGTAAATTAGAACGGAAATGTAAGCTAGTAGCAGGAAATTGTTGTATGTTCGAAATCTTTATACGATATTGTTTGCTGTTTAGGCGGGAAACGTCTCGCGGTTGTCCGAATACCAGGGACGTCACGAAAGAAAGGTCCCTTTACAAACAAAAAGGGCAGACTTACTAATGTAAAATTCCCACAGCAAAGGTGAAGGACGTGAAATATGAACGTGCTATAATGGAAATGTTCTTTTCTATTGGATATTCGAACAACAGACGTACAATATGGAATAATAAAAGTTAAATAAACATACGTTGTTTACATATGATAAATCTAAGAAAATTATTTCCATAATTATGCTTCTTTAAGATATATGTAAAATTTATTGAGAGCTTCCTGAGAGAATTCAAACATTAATATAATTTTCTTATAGTATAGAATTATTGTTTGATTAAGTGTGATAACGATGATATTGTTCGTGCTTTTTTGTTTGTCTGTTTATTGTTTGTAAGTCCTTCCAATTGTGCGCTCTTTTCTTATCAATATACAATGTTCGTACATGTCAGAAAATATAAAGTCTTTTTGTACGAGCTTTAGAAAGTTTTTATCATGCAACCCTATACTTTTGTACTGAGGAAAACAATTTTTAAAATGCACTTCTAGTATATTTCCAACTTAAAATTTTCAGAGCATATTCCGGTGATAGCGACAAGTCACAAAGAAATATCGTATTTGACAGCATGTCGTAAACCAGAACAGAATATTTAAAATTGTTAGAAGTTAAGACAGGGGTACCAAGAGACTTTATTCGTCACTGGCGAATAATGCAAAAAATTATTCGGCACCTTTTTTTTACAGCAAATGTTATAATTGCAAGATAAAAAGATTACTTGTTATTTGTCATTCTCATCAATAGGTCGGTACCTTATTCAAATATAATTTTCTATGATTATATTAGCAGCGTTTCATTAGTTGACACAATTTTTCTAACTAACAAATTTATCTTAGATATAGACAAAAAACTTTTAAATAATAAAAGTGTTATCCTTTTTCACAAGGATGCACTTGCATATAATTTATGGTGTGTGCTTATATAACACAAACAAATGCAAACAAATATTATCTCAAGGTTAACTGCATCCTGTAACACCTTGCTTAAGCAATGAAATTTATAAATTATAAAATTAATATTGTATAAGGAAAAGTGAAATCATGGAAAAAGAAAAATTACAAATACGAATTTGAGAGATAAATTGGTAATTGATCAATTAGGTCAAAGTGTCCATAATAAAGAGTCTGAAAGGATAACATCAAAATATGAACAATATGCCTATGCTCTATAACAGTGTTTTTCAAGACAAACGTAACACCGGTCTCACTATCTGCAATATTAAATACGTTGTAAATTGTAAACACCATACACCGAGTTGTGTTGGAAAGTTTCAGCCATTATTTGTTTTGCAATCTAGCTTTGTCTACAAGTTTAAAGCAAGTAAAATAAAGGTCGGGCCAGTGTTTTCTTTTTTCTTCTGCAGACATTCAAAGATTTGGTTTCATAAATGATGAAAAAAGAGAAGAGTATTAAGTAATAAGCACAATACGTAACGATTAAAATGCAATTAGATCTTGAAAAAGCAAACTCTAAACATGACATCGTGTTGTCATGTAGATAAAACAATTTAGCATTTTACGGGTTAGATTAGTTTGTTTTTTATGATTTCGAAACATAAATGACATAGTATTTTTATCTAGCAAAGCATATGGTACTCGGTTTATGTTGACACGTGATTTGACATGATTCAACATTTGTTTTAATCAACACATTAATGCAAGTAATTTCAAATAACTTGACGATGATAACAGGTAACAAGTGTCCGTTGTTAATTATACAGAGAAGCCTTTAGAATATTAGGTGTTGCGTTTCAAAGTTAGTTTTTCCTACTTTATGAAAATCTAGTAATATTACATGTAAAGAATGAAAGCAGTAAAAAAATACGGAACGCTAATGAAACTGTCAAAAAGACCCGGCAAACATGAGAACCAACAACCAAAAATATAGCAACTACAACAACAACAGTACTCATCTGGATCAGGCATTTCAAAAAAAATTGTGGGTGAAACCAAATAAAATGGCATACCAAACATCCCGCTTTCATAACTAGTGTGTGATTTGGTATGTTGATAAAAATGCTTGTTTATCAGACACCAGTATTCAGTAATAGTTGTAAACAATTATCAATTTGTATCAAAAAATTAGAAAAACTATCTGTAATAAAGTTTTCAAACGAGATAGTATATTTACCGACAAGAAAATGGTATCTATAGTACAAATTTTAAAGGCGAACGAGGCGTTATTTTGTAACATAGGTTTATAGGTTTATCCCAAGAAAATTGGTGACGTTAACAAAATGAGTATCCTCACTGCAAGCTCTTGATACGTCATCATTTGAGAAATATAGACACCGTGCGCAAGAGAAATTAGATTTATTTGAAGCTATCTTTTGCGTTTTAATTTGTATGGCAGTATTAAAAAAGTTTGCAGTCATCGAAGTAGCTTGAAGTGTTGTGGGCTGTACAGCGATCTGTAGCACGTGATTAAAATCGGACTAATGCTTAAATAGATTTTTTGCAATTAGGTATCGTCATGAAGTTAATTTTGTTTTTAAAAAGTTTCCAGTTAATAATGTTAACTCATTATTGCAAGAAATAATATTGTGGCAACACAAATTTACTTACAAGCTGTTTGTGTTCCTTATTTACTTTGCAAATAAAAGCCCATTACTACCCCTGGTATAAAATATATTCGATGTCACCAACTTTAGAGAAAGAGTCACATGTGCACTGGAATGCAAAGAACTGATGTTTGTGTGTTCAAACTGGCGTAATGAATAAAAAGAAATGGTTGTTGCGATGCTCTCGTTAAAGCTGCGAATATATTCATATTATAATGCATTTTGGGTATTCATTTATTAAACAAATACGATGTAACAGCAATGCCATTTACAAACGTGACTACAATATTATAAAAACAGACCTAAATACTTGACTACTATAGTATAAAAACAGACCAAAGTTCATATGTACAATAAAAAAAACAGACCAAAGCTAGTGGCGACAGTAAAATCTAACAGATCAAACAGGTGGCTATTATATGATAAAAACAGACCAAAAAAACACGAATGTTCGAGAATATACACAGAAATCGATCGATCAGAACTAAGAATATTAATGATATGTAATTAATAATAAGACTTTGGTTGCATTTAAATAAAACTATCGCTCTAACACAAACAACACGGTTTCGTGTCTAATACATGTAATCATTTCAACATCCTAACTATGTATAGCTTTAAGATAGCTACGTTTTAAACAGAACTTTCTACTGCTTATGTTTTTTATTACCTTTGAAACTGTCGTCAAGATGTGCACACAAAATGCATTAAATCGAGAATCAAAAACCTGAAGACAATATCTTGATTCAAAAAACAAAACGAACAAAAAAAAAACAACAACTATAAGAAAATTCAGCAGCTAGAAACCGGTGTTAAGCAGAACTTTCTAATGCTTATTTTTCTTATAACCTTTGAAACTGTCTTCAGGATACACACACAAAAGGCATTAAATTTAATTGGGCAACACGAATCCAAAACCTGAAGATAATATCTTGATTCAGACCAAGTACCAAGACATAAACAAGGAATCAAGACGAACAAACAAAAAACAACAACTATAGGAAAATTCAGCAGCTAAAAACCGGTAAAAGCATTGGTGCGCTCCGGTAGAGTTAGCTGTGATTGCCTCTAATGAGACATCCGTGAACTGACTTATCATCGTGTCATCCTATTACGGTGTTAAATCAACGGAAAGGGGATTATAATTTATATCCATTGAAATGCGGATAATCTGTTGAAAAATGGGTCCTTAACAATAAGACGCATATTTCAAAAACAGTTGAATCTGAAAGGTAATGATACACACACCCACTTAATACCTGGGGTGAGGCTAGATGTAGACCAAACCGTGAATGACACACACCCACTTAATACCTGGGGTGAGGCTAGATGTAGACCAAACCGTGAAGGACACACACCCACTTAATACCAGCGGTGAGGCTAGATGTAGACCAAACCGTGAATGACACACACCCACTTAATACCAGAGGTGAGGCTAGATGTAGACCAAACCGTGAATGACACACACCCACTTAATACCTGTGGTGAGGCTAGATGTAGACCAAACCGTGAATGACACACACCCACTTAATACCTGGGGTGAGGCTAGATGTAGACCAAACCGTGAATGACACACACCCACTTAATACCTGGAGTGAGGCTAGATGTAGACCAAACCGTGAATGATTCACACACCCATTTAATACCTGGGGTGGGGCTAGATGTAGACCAAACCGTGAATGACACACACCCACTTAAGACCTGGGGTAAGGCTAGATGTAGACCAAACTGTGAATGACACACACCCACTTAATACCTGGGGCAAGGCTAGATGTAGACCATACCGTGAATGACACACACATCCACTTTAGACCTGGGGTAAGGCTAGATGTAGACCAAACCGTAAATGACACACACCCACTTAAAATACCTGGGGGGAGGCTAGTTGTAGACCAAACTGTAAATGACACACACCCACATAATACCTGGGGTAAGGCTAGATGTAGTCCAAACCGTGAATGACCCACACACACACTTAATACCTGGGGTAAGGCTAGATGTAGACCAAACCGTGAATGACACACACATCCACTTAAGACCTGGGGTAAGGCTAGATGTAGACCAAACCGTGAATGACGCACACCCACTTAATACCTGGGGTGAGGCTAGATGTAGACCAAACCGTGAATGACACACACCCACTTAATACCAGGGGTGAGGCTAGATGTAGACAAAACCGTGAATGACACACACCCACTTAATAGCTGGGCTGAGGCTTGATGTAGACCAAACCGTGAATGACACACACCCACTTATTACCTGGGTTGAGGCTAGATGTAGACCAAACCGTGAATGACACCCACTTAATACCTGTGGTGAGGCTTGATGTAGACCCAACCGTGAATGACACACACCCACTTAATACCTGGGGTGAGGCTAGATGTAGACCAAACCGTGAATGACACACACCCACTTAATACCTGGGGTGAGGCTAGATGCTCCGGATTAGTAGACAACTTCTGCTACACGCGCGGCACCCGTCGTATCAGCCAAGTCAAAAACCGGTAGTCATAATTGGGGTTAGTTATAATACCGTAAGAAAAAGAGTAAGTGTTTATGACAATCGGCATTAATAACACTTATATCAATCGATGATGTTTTAATCTCCTGCTAATAATGGGACCTGAGCGCATCAGTTGAAATCTAATAGAAAAGATTATGCATTATTTACAGAGAAGATATGGAGATGTAATCATATAAATTGAGCCAATAAAAACATGTGGATATATGGGTTATCCTAATCTATATAGAAGTATCATGATTTTTATGAACATGAAAATAATATACCATCGCTTAAGACCTGAACACTATGTAATTGTTGACCTATATTTTGCTATATTAAGAACATGTGATGTGATAAATCATTAAGGAAAAATCCCCAAATGTTTCTTGAAACATTTCTTAGAAAAATATCTTATTATTCTATTTAACTACACTTTTTGGTGACATGAAACATCACGTGTTTTTGGACTGCAATAAATCAAAGGTAGTCTGCTGACTATATATAGGAAAATGTATATGAGAAGCAAAAGAGAACAATACAAAGTTAGATCGAAGGTAAGTGTTAAACGGTTTTTGACAATGTAATTATGATAATTAAAAGTTAACTGAAACTTTTTTAGTATACTTTTCTACATGATATATATAATAATATGTTTTTCATTCTATTGTTGACAGCCATAATGAAGATGTTGGTTATTTTAAGCGTTTTGGCCATTATGCTGGGTGAGTTAATTTTTTTAATGACATGTTTACCGTTAAACGCGAATAATTATTTTTACATGAAAATTAAAGATGCTGACTGCATTCTTAGAATATATTGGTTTGATGTAGACGTGAAATTGTAATGTGTAAAAAATGATACAAATGTCTGTTGATAGGTATCCATGCGTCGTCTGCACAACATTGCTCGGATCAATACGGAACAAACGGAAATTCGTGCTTATGTCAAGGATGTTGCTATGGACAGTACAGCTGCAAAGGCGGATACCACGAAGGAAATTATTGTTACTGTACACAATGTGGAGGTTTTAGTAAGTTTTTATTGACTCATTTAAACAATACTATGCCAATTTATGGCCAGAAATAATTGAGTTTATTTAGGTTTGTTTGTTTGAATGGTGTTTTAACGCCACTTTCAGCAATTTTTCAGCTATTTCATGGCGTCCAGTTTTTATTGGGGGAGGAAGCCGGAGTACCCGGAGAGAACCCCCGACCTGCGGTAGGAAAACTGGCAATCCTTGTCAATTAAGATTGGAGTCGAGTACACCCTGCCGGCAGTGAGAATCGAACCCGCAATCGCAGTGTTGACAGACCACGTGATCAATAGTAAACGAACTACCTTGACCACTCGGCCACTGAGGCCCCTGAGTTTATTTAGGTCGGTGCCTTTAGTTTTTACTATAAGTTGACTGCTGCCAAATATTATTATTCATTTTAAAATGGCTTTAAATATTTTAATTTGTAAAATAATAAAATGCCAGCAAAGATTATAAAGATTTCAAATTTACTATCGTCTTTGTTCTAATCAATGACGCCTAACTAAAATATTGGAATGCAAAAAAGGCTGTGCTGAAGAGCTTTATTCCAAACAGTTAAACTAAATTTAGCTAAGGCCATATACGTCTAGAGACTAGACGAAAATTCGAAAAAAACATTTTCGTATTTTTATGGTGGTACATAATACAGATAATTACTGTCACTGTTAGCATCCATTATATTTTCGTCAAATCTACAGTGGCTACAGGGTTGGTGACGGAATGTGAAGGTCCCCAAGCACAGAAATTGAAAGAGTTTTATAGGATATTGTAATGAGAAATATATAGTTCAGCATATCTTATTATTATATACTAGATATTTAACTATATTATATAACTGAAAAATCATATAATAATTATATTAAATAACTCTGTGTATAGTTGATAGAATAAAGAGCATTTTTATTTAAGAACAGACATCATTCTTTATTTAACAACACAGATCATTCTTTATTTATGAAGAGATATAATTCTTTATTTATGAACAGAGATCATTCTTTATTTAAGAACAGACATCATTCTTTATTAAAGAGCAGAGATCATTCTTTATTTAAGAACAAAGATCATTCTTTATTTAAGAACAGATATCATTCTTTATTAAAGAACAGAGCTAATTCTTTATTTAAGAACATACATCATTCTTTATTTAAGAACAGATACCATTCTTTATTTAAGAACATAGATCATTATTTATTTAAGAACAGAGATCATTCTTTATTAAAGAACAGATACCATTGTTTTATTTATCAGCAGAGATCATTTGTTATTTATGAACAACGATCATTCTTTATTTAAGAACAGAGACCATTCTTTATTTAACAACAGAGATCATTCGTTATTTATGAACAGAGATTATTCTATATTTATGAAGATAGATCATTCTTTTTTTATGAACAGAGACCATTCTTTATTTATGAGCAGAGATCATTCTTTATTTAATAACAGAGATCATTCTTTATTTAAGAACAGATACTCATATTTCAGGAGGATTTGGAAGGGACACTAAAAAAGCAATGTGAAGATACTACACTGAAATAGAAACATAAAACATAAATAGTGTTTAATTATGTTTAATATTTGACTCTAAATAGTATTACTTCATAATAAATTTAACTTACTAAACACAACAATTATCAAAATAACAGCATAATACTTCCGAGTCACACAAGAAAACAAAATAGAACTTACGACAAAAACTCACTTAGGTCAGTTGCGTCGACAGAGCAAGCATCTCATAATACGCACGCAAAAGCCGTCTTGCAAATTTATGCAAGCAATGTCTTTTCAAGAATAATAGACTAAATCTATAGAAACATTTAAGCTGAGAAATACTGCACCCTACCTGTTTCATCAATGATTTTTGACTGGTATAAACTTTTTATAAACTTTTAAAAAATATTTTCATGTGTATTCTACATGAAAACGGAAATGTTGCAGTTAAATTAGTTGGTAATGAGTGATGTCCCCTTGTTGAATAAGGTCGACTGTGATACCGCTCCTACTGAAAAGTGATATTTTGTTAGTAAAACTTAAAAATGGAGTCTGAGATTGCGAAATTATGTAAGCAGATGGATGAAGAGCATTTGAAGCATTTGTTAGAAAGTTTACAATGTACACACACATTTGAATAAAAGCTGAAGAGGTGTCGCAAAACCTAAACAAAGAAAAAATGGTGTCGTACGCCGAGGTTGTTAGCAATGATAGTGTTATAAACAATAAACCTTTGCTATCAAAGCCCCCAAAACGACCCTAGTAACTTTGTCAAACCAGTTTTTATCAAAAATACTGACGGGCATTGTGCAGTAAAACCCCATAGACTGCAATGATTAACTAACGTAGAGATAATAAACCCATTGGTAAAAAAATCCTAGCTGGGCGGATAAAAGGAATTCAGAGAGTTAGGGAAATGTGGAGGGTGTATCCCGACAATGATGATGACAGACTGTCGTTGCTAGTGACAAGGGTTAACCTGCATAGCAGGCAAGTTCCCTTGTACTCGCAAAATCTTAAAAACCCAGGAATTCTTCGACCTAACACCATTCAAATCATGGTCAAAAACGTCCCTATATCGGCTGACGGCGGGCAAATACATCGAGCTTTGACCCTTAATGGATGTGAAATTCTCAACCTCTCTAGGGAAGGCCTTAGAATAAACGGAAAACTGACAGATTGTCAAACTGGAAACAAGGTGATCATCAGCAACTTGCTGAAATCACCTATACCCAGATATTTACAAATTGGGAATTAAATGGCTATTGTGTTTCATGCTTGACAGCTAGAATTTCAAAATAAATATGCTAACTCTGAAGCAAATGGTAAAAAGTGCATAAATGTCTGAGTCCAGAACACCTCATTTATGAGTGTCCGAATGACTGACCTGCAATGCAATGGGCCACAAAATGATAAACTGCCATATAGCTCTTTCAGAGGAAATATCAGTTAAGAGTCTGAATCAACAGGAGTAAACCAGAATAATGGGAATCAGGTGGCTAATTCTAGTAATATCTACACTACATGCAATAGTATTACAATCTCATTTGGAAAATTCTGGTATAACTTTAGATGAAATTGCTGCAATCGAAATTCCGCATAATCCCCCGTGGTTAAACCGATATTTATTTATGATCTAAGAAAACATAAAAAGTCCGACACAAACCATTTAATAATACAACAACATTATGCAGAAATTAAATTTTGTTACCCTGACTATAGTACTATTTACACAGACGGGTCAAAAGACGGTGATAATGTCGCCTCGGCCGCTGTCTTCGAAGAGCGTGTTGAAACTCGCCGCCTTCCGTCTACCTCATCTGTTTTTACAGCAGAGGCGCAAGCTATTCTTCTTGTGATGAAAATAGTTGCTTCGTCAGACGAATGCATATTTATTGTCTGCTCCGATTTCCTGTCTTGTCTGCTGGCTGTTGTAAATTTCAAAATTAAAAATCCTTACCTTTTTAAAAATTATTCAAATCTACAAATCTGTCGGAATCCGTGGAAACACAGTCGTGGATCAGGAGGCTAAATATGCACTAAAGGATACTATCATTAACTGTAATTTTCCTTTTACCGATTTTAAACCGTTGATTTTTAAATATATTTCTAATCTGTGGCAGAGTGGTTGGGATCTCCAAGTTCGTAATAAACTTCATGAAATCCAGCCACTACTGCACACAAATAATTTTAAATGCTTTAGAGGTCGAAGAGACCAATTTGTTTTAACAAAATGTCTTCTTGGTCATACCAGGACGACACATAGTTATATTTTAAACAATGAGCCACGACCCGAGTGTGCCATGCAACAGTCCATACACCATTAAGCATGTCTTGATGGACTGTGTGGACGTGGCCCTCATTGTGGAACGTTTCTATATTGCAGATAGGTTTTTTAATTTATATAAAATTGTCGCAGGCGACATAATTTTAAAGTTTGCAAAAGAAATTAATTTATTTAATAAAATTTAATTTCACTACTAAGTGTGATGCTTGAATTCATATCTTTTATTGTTTTAAGTACCATTTTTATCTGTATATATTCTTATTTTATTGTATGAGATCACGTTTTAGCATAAAGGGAGGCATGAAGTACTACTAATTTAAAAATACTAATAACTTAAAAATGCTAATTTTCACTTCCTGAATATAGCTGAAATATTGCTTGCTGGACGTTAAACAACAAACAATCAATCAATAAAATTACTGATAAAGCACAAGACTCAGAAGCTCAGCTAACATCCATTAACACAACATCAGCAAACAGTGGTGCAGCTGAGCATGGACATAAAAAGTCAAGTAAAACAAATAGTGGTGCAGCTGAGCATGGAGATAAAAAGTCAAGTAAAACAAACAGTGGTGCAGCTGAGCATGGAGATAAAAAGTCAAGTAAAACAAACAGTGGTGCAGCTGAGCATGGACATAAAAAGTCAAGTAAAACAAATAGTGGTGCAGCTGAGCATGGACATAAAAAGTCAAGTAAAACAAATAGTGGTGCAGCTGAGCATGGAGATAAAAAGTCAAATAAAACAAACAGTGGTGCAGCTAGCCATAGTGATAAAAAGTCAAGTAAAACAAATAGTGGTGCAGCTGAGCATGGACATAAAAAGTCAAATAAAACAAACAGTGGTGCAGCTGAGCATGGACATAAAAAGTCAAATAAAACAAACAGTGGTGCAGCTAGCCATAGTGATAAAAAGTCAAGTAAAACAAATAGTGGTGAAGCTGAGCATGGACATAAAAAGTCAAATAAAACAAACAGTGGTGCAGCTGAGCATGGACATAAAAAGTCAAATAAAACAAACAGAGGTGCAGCTAGCCATAGTGATAAAAAGTCAAGTAAAACAAATAGTGGTGCAGCTGAGCATGGACATAAAAAGTCAAATAAAACAAACAGTGGTGCAGCTAAGCATAGTGATAAAAAGTCAAGTAAAACAAACAGTGGTGCAGCTAAGCATGGTGATAAAAAGTCAAGTAAAACAAACTGTGGTGCTGCTGAGTATGGAGATAAAAAGTCAAGTAAAACAAACAGTGGTGCAGCTAAGCATGGAGATAAAAAGTCAAGTAAAACAAACAGTGGTGCTGCTGAGTATGGAGATAAAAAGTCAAGTAAAACAAACAGTGGTGCAGCTAAGCATGGAGATAAAAAGTCAAGTAAAACAAACAGTGGTGCAGCTAAGCATGGAGATAAAAAGTCAAGTAAAACAAACAGTGGTGCAGCTAAGCATGGTGATAGAAAGTCAAGTAAAACAAACAGTGGTGCAGCTGAGCATGGTGATAAAAAGTCAAATAAAACAAACAGTAGTGCTGCTGAGTATGGAGATAAAAAGTCAAGTAAAACAAACAGTGGTGCAGCTAAGCATGGAGATAAAAAGTCAAGTAAAACAAACAGTGGTGCAGCTAAGCATGGAGATAAAAAGTCAAGTAAAACAAACAGTGGTGCAGCTAAGCATGGTGATAAAAAGTAAAGTAAAACAAACAGTGGTGCAGCTGAGCAGGAGATAAAAAGTCAGTAAAACAAACAGTGGTGCAGCTAAGCATGGTGATAAAAAGTCAAGTAAAACAAACAGTTGTGCAGCTGAGCAGGAGATAAAAAGTCAAGTAAAACAAACAGTGGTGCAGCTAGCCATAGTGATAAAAAGTCAAGTAAAACAAACAGTGGTGCAGCTAAGCATGGTGATAAAAAGTCAAGTAAAACAAACAGTTGTGCAGCTAAGCATAGTGATAAAAAGTCAAATAAAACAAATAGTGCTAGTAATAAAGACAAAACTCAAACACCTATTGATAAATTTGTATGTACACCGCAACCACCAGTTAGACAGGCACCAAGGCATTACACCCCCCCCCCCCGTGTAAATATTGATTTATTGAGGACAATTTGAAAATTGTACCCAGGCAGAAGTGTTACATTATTAATACATGTCAATTTTCAATACAATAGTCAGCTGATAAATGTTTACCAATCATTGTCAAAGGGGATTCCAACCAGACTATTTGTAGCACAAAGTATAAATAAGGAGCATACGGCTTTAAATCTCGTTTACAAATATTAAATTGTTAAACCTGAAAACTTACCAGATAATGATTTTCTGAAAAACTCCGCATGCATACTTTCGCTTTTTTATCCAAATAACTGTCTGAAAAAAAATCCGACGAATCGAATGCACCTTTTCACATAATCATTATGTCCACAATCATAAATTCGCAACTTATCCATTGTGTATAGGGGTTAAACATTTGAAACGTGTGTCGTTAACATTTATCAATTTAAAAAGAATCCGATTAAGTTTGATTTATTATATTATACACAAATTTTCATTTGTTTCAACAGTATTATGTTTCGAGTTTTTCCACGTGCGGTTTTTGAATTGTCTTAGTTGTTACAGGTCACTGACTCTTAAATTTGTGTCTAGTTTATATATGTACTTTAGTTGTTATAGGTTTTTTTTGTGTGTAAATGCCTTTGTCTGTGGATACATTTATTAATATATGTATCATGATTGTGTATGTGCAATTAATAGGCGATTAACGGCAGATGGTCATTTTAATTTATTAAATAACACCTATTTTATACTACATGAATTTAAGTACATTAAATATAAACGGACTCAAGAATAAGTCAAAAAGAGACAGACCTTTAGAGTGGATTAAGTCAAACAATTGTGATATATTTATTTTATTCAAGAAACTCATTTTGATGACAATATTTCACAATCAATTCAAAATGAAAAAAAAATTAAATATATTCAATAATTTTGAAACATCTGGGGGTAAGGGGTGGCTATTCTTACTAAAAATACTGTTTGACTAAGTCTTAATTTTCGATTGATCAACTGTGTTAAAGATAACGACGGAAGAATAGTTTTGGTTAATACTGAGTTAGAAAATAACTTATTTACGCTGCTATGTTTGTATGCACCTAAATGTAGATCAAATAGAAATGCTTTCTTAAAAAAAAGGTCTATATGATGGTTAAAGAACATGTAGTACGTAGGAATACCGATTTTAGGAGGGGACTGTAATGATAATCTGAAAAACATAGACCGCATGAACTTTATATCTGGAAATAACAAGGTAGAACCTGTAAATAGCTTGACATCACTGATTAAAGTTAATAAATTAGTAGAGGGTTCAAAATTCTGACAAACAGCAATATACATGGCGTCGAAAAGATAAATCACAAGCTAGTAGAATTGACATGATTCTAATTAGTCAATTTTTTGTTTCGTTCATTGACTTTTGTAAAATCAAACCTGCTATTATTAATTCTACTGATCACCAAGGAGTATGTATGAGATTTAGGGCTGGGGTTAATGAAAAAGGGATAGGATATTGGAAACTTAATAATTCGATTTTAGCTGAAAATGAATATGTGAATTAATTGCAAAAGTATTCTACTGTCATCGTAAGATAGACTTACGCCTTCCTTGGGATATATTTTAAGTAAAATTAAGGGAGGTAACCATTTAATACTGTAGGACTAAGGCTAAATTAAATAGAGATTTAGAAAAAAAAAATCTTAAGACACAACATGAATTAACGGACAAGCAAACTATTGACAACCCTTTATTAGAAAGAAACGTTAAGGATTTAGAAAATGAAATTATAAAAATTTATTATCAAAAGGCCATGGGCGCTCAAGTAAGATCTAGAGAGAAATGGATCGAGTTGGATGAAAAAAATAACTCGTGCTTTTTAGGATTAGAAAAGCAGAGACAGAATAAATAATTAATTAATAAATTAAAGATAGGGAATAATGCTTTACTAAGTGACCAAGAAAAAGATAAGGTAGGTGGGATAAGTTGGATTGAACAACCAGTAAAAGCGTTTGGTATTTATTTCGGACATGGAAAATTGTTATATGCTTGGAAGAAACGAAAACTCACAATTTTGCAAGAATTTTAATAATTAAAACTATGATTATTCCTATATTTACTGTTGTTGGTACAGTGAGTCTTATTCTAGAAGTAGTTCTTGAAGAAAATCAGTGTTTCAAATTCATATGGGAGAATACATCTGATAATGTGAAAAGAAATGTCATTTTATACGGAATTGTCGGTTTATACGAAAAAGTGGGACTTACGCTGATAGATATACGAAGTTATTTTATTTCTTTAAGGGCTTTGTGCGTTAAAAGATTAATAAATGGGAAAATACAAAACTGGAAAGCTATTCCCTTAAAATATTTTGGAACACTTGGTAATGATTGGTTAATATTTAGAACCAATATTAACCTTCGAAGTTCTGAAGAAATATTGAAAGATATCCCCGTATTCTACAGAGATATAGTTTAATGTTGGGTTCTTTCTTGGGGAGGCCAAGTGCAAGAACCACGTATTTTTTTAGTATAAGGAAACAGATTATTTGGAGTAATAAATTAATCAGATATAAATATCAATCTATTGTTTATAACAACTGGATAAAAAGTGACATTATATATATAAATGATATTTTAGGTCACAAAGGTAGCATTTCTGAAGAAATTATATTTCAAAAACTAAAGAGAAAAAGTAACTGGATAACCGAAGTAAAAATATTCAAAGACTCAATACCTAATGAGTGGTAAAATATTTTGAAAAAAAAAGAATCGGTAAAAAGCATGGTAAATATTGACAGAAACAGTTATGTTTGGAAATGTCTACCAATAGATTTATGTCAGGTTACAAACAATATGTTTTATATGTCAATAGTATATACAAAAGTCGAACCTTCCTTTGGCTTTGAAAAGTGGAAGAGAATACTTAACTTTAAAAAGATACTGTGTTCAGAAAAAATTATTATTCATTTATATTTAGTTATATGACAGAAAATAAGTAAAAAGAGTTTAGATGGAAGCTTATACAGTATATCATTTCAACAAAAAATATTATTTCAATGAAAAGTTGCGACAAACCAACTTTGCAATTTCTGTAGGCAAGAAGAGGATTATTTTCATTTTTATATAATGTCCAAATTAACTACCCTTCTAGGAAGAGATTAAAAAGGTTTTGTTAAGATGTAGCATTGATCTCAAGATAAAATTAGAACATTAAGTTTTGGGTTATAAGATTATTGATCAGAATTATTTTTGCATAAATTACATTTTGACTATTATTTCATTTCCTATTTATAAATGTTACAATATATATCAGAACAAAAAAACAAAGAATGTTAACATCTTTAGCATGTTTGTTATAGAGTTTATGAAGATAATCAATGACAAAACTGACGACATATTTGTGCAAAGATTCGGGAAAAAGTTAAATGTATAGCTATTAATTATGCAGAAATTATGTAATACAACTAGTTAAACCCTGGGTAACTAGAGGAATAGTACAGGAAACACCAAGAACAGCTTGGATTCTTGGTGCTGATAGTAAGTAACAAGCATAGTTGGACTAAAATATAATTTTGTAAAAAAAGTTGGTAAATTTTCATACTTTAATTCCAACCAAACTTTATGATATTTTAAATTTTTAAACACTGGTAATTTTTTACGACTTTTTATTTCCAAGAAAACTCTTTATGGTAAATTTCAGATTCGAGTCGCGATGCAAATCCTTTTGTAGAAATTTTTGCAGACTATAAATTATTGGTTATCTCCCTTATTAATTTCAAGACAAATCACAGACGAAGATGTTAGATTTCGTAAAATATATGTATTAAAAGCAATATTTTATATTATGTTTTACTAAAACGCACTAGAAAGTGATTAGACGACGTTTTGAAACTGGTTTTAATATGTCTTTCACATGAAATACGGTCTGATTAACCAATCATATGCAAATATACTGTTGTAATCAGGATGCTTTATCTTACGATTGCTGTGGTTTATGTTATTAGTTGAAGACAGATGCACCACTAGCATTAAAAATAACTGAAAATTGTTTCCCTATGTAAAGGAATAGCAAAGTCAATGATTTGCTATGTAAAATGCCATTGCGATCAAAAATGTAAAATATCAGGTCACACTTACATTATGTGACAAAAATTATGTGAAAATTTATATAAATGCAGTAGTGTATGGAAAGTTGCAAATAACAGTTAGATAAACGAAGAGCAAAGGATTGAGGTCACTTCCTTACTATATACCACAACTTTTTCTAAATATACAATTTCTGAATTCAATATTGACCCCAAAAACATGAAACGCAAAGTCAACAATAACGTAATACGAATTACATTCTTAAGCATTCTTATTGTCCCGTGCTTTTAAGCGCAGTCGTATATAAAAGAACTAAAGAACTAATCGTTTCAGTGATAATTCTAACTAGAATATATTATTCTTATATGTAACTAATCAAGTCGCCAATTTTATTTGCACTTTGCTTCGTAAACCTATGTATGCATCATATGTAACAGTTGATACTATATAGTTGTTTTGTTCTGTTGTATCAATCTTTACTGATCTGACTCTTGTATTGTT
Source organism: Limnoperna fortunei (assembly GCA_944474755.1). Taxonomy (NCBI): domain Eukaryota; kingdom Metazoa; phylum Mollusca; class Bivalvia; order Mytilida; family Modiolidae; genus Limnoperna; species Limnoperna fortunei. Next base: position 50,510,641 of record OX104125.1, read on the forward strand.
CTATGTCGTCATTATATGTTCTTTAGATGATTATTTAGTATTGGTTTGTTTTTGTTTGAATGGTGTTTTAACTCCACTTTCATCAATTTTTCAGCTATATCATGGCGTCCAGTTTTTATTGGGGGAGGAAGCCGAAGTACCCGGAGAGAACCCCCGACATGCGTTAGGAAAACTGGCAATCCCTGCCTGCAGTGAGAATGGAACCGCAATCTCAGTGTTGACAGACCACGTGATCAATAGTAGACGAACTACTTTAACCACTCGGCCACAGCGGCCCCCTATTTAGTATTGGGAGAGGATTTCACATAATGTTGTAAAAACTTGTGACCAATGTCATTGCATATTTGCAAATAAATACCAATAAACATAAACTAACTAAACTGACATTAAATTGTAATATGATTCGATGTTGAATCTCCTTGCAGGGATTATAGGTGAGTATACGTATGCACACGGTGTTTTAAGTACTCTATAAATACATTTATTCTTGACCTTCCTTATATATTGAGTATGTCAATTTTTGCTGTACTTTTAATTGCAGAAGAAAGGTGAGACTTAACTAAATAACAACATAAGTTAACAAGACTCATCATTTATCAAACTACATCATAGTATTATACATAAAACAAAATGCATTATTCTTTAGTTATTTTTGAGTGGTGTGATTAAATAACCCGTTGGGTAACTTTATGGTTATGATACTTTCTTAGTTTATTAATAATTTTACAGTAGGACATATAAAGGTCAATTTAACGCCGTAAATGTTACCCGTATGTTAAACAAAAATTTCTTAACAACGCCACCTATAAAAATTGTTTAGGTCAGGACAAATTGGCGAGGTTTAAGTTTTTCTTAAATTTATTCGTTAAATTAAATGTAGCAATTTATACGTAGTAACGGAATCGATCAAGGGTATATTTTGATGCATGACTGTATGTATGCGAAACAGATATAATCAACAGATTGCGTAAGATCGATGATAAAAAAATCGTCATATTTTTATGTAAACATGGCGCGGGCCGTTTGTTAACAAAATTATTCAAAAGTAAAAGCTGACACAATTTTATTCCCGGCCCTTTTTTATGTATTTTTACAACTGCTTACTCTTAATTTACCAATAGTTTTTCTCGTTATACCAGTCAAAATGTGTCACCATCCATCGTAAATGTCACGAGGTTGTTTACCAACATGATCAAAACACGTGCGAGTTTTCAAATGTTGACGAACACAAATCATGCTTAATCCTCGAAACTGGCGTTTTGAAGAAGAAATGTTTGTTTAAATTTTACATTAAGCATGACTCGTTAAAAGTCTAATATCACGAATTCCCAAGAATTATTTTGTGCCAAGACACTGTGTAATTTGACAGGAATTGAAAAAAACTCAATGTGCCTGGGCAGGACAGCTAGTCCGACACCTCACTGGTACGACATCCCATTAGTCTGACACCTCAAATAGTTGGACACTCAATATGTCGATCATCCATTTGTTTTTAAAAAAAACTTTCTCAAACCATGAGCAAAGTGCAAAACCTCGAATCAGAAATACAAGGCGCTGTTTTACTAATCATTTAAAATTGTATATCATTTTTTTATAATTATTATTTCCTGATATCACAAAAAAATTATTTCAATATTTTATTTTTTGATCTGCAAAAAAATAAGGAATAGTAAATTGTAAATAGTAAAACGGGACCTTAAACACAAACATGTCGGAAACTAGAACAGAGTACTTATTGTTTTAAGCGAAGACAACATTTTCTCTTTAGCTCATTTCTCCGACCCTGCAGTAATCTGACATTTATTGACATCTTCATTGTCCCGACAGTTGCCCTTAAGCTCATTTCTCCAACACAGGATTAATCTGACATTTATTGAAATTTTATTGTCCCTACAGACATTGTCCATTCAGCGCATTTATTGACATTGATTGACATATATCTTATTGTTTCTACAGACATTATCCCTTCAGCTCATTTCTCCGACACTGTAGTAATCTACCATTTATTTGCATCTCATTGTCCTCACCGACATTTTCCTTTTAACTCATTTCTCCAACACTGCAGTAATCTAACATTTATTGACATCTCATTGTCCGGGCCATCACCTCATTTCATGTCTATGTGGTCAGTCGTATGGTAATCAGTATACGACCTATTTATGTTGTCAGTTATATGGTAATCAGTATAAGACCTGTTTATGTGTTCAGTTGTATGGTAATCAGTATTAGAAATGTTTATTGTCAGTTGTATGGTAATCAGTATTAGACCTGTTTATATGGTCAGTGTAAGGTAATCAGTATTAGACCTGTTAATATGGTCAGTTGTGTGATATTCAGTATTAGTCCTGTGTACGTGGTCAGTGTATGGTAATCAGTATTAGACCTGTTTATTGTCAGTTGTATGGTAATCAGTATTAGACCTGTTTATTGTCAGTTGTATGGTAATCAGTATTAGACCTGTTTATGTGGTTAGTTGAAAAGTAATCAGTATTGACTTGTTTTTGTGGTCAGTTGTATGGTAATCAGTATTAGACCTGTTTATATGATCAGATGTATGGTAATCATTATTAGACCTGTCGATATGGTCAGTTGTATGGTAATCAGTATTAGACCTGTTTATATGGTCAGTGTAAGGTAATCAGTATTAGACCTGTTTGTGTGGTTAGTTGTGTGGTATTCATTATTAGTCCTGTGTATGTGGTCTGTGGTATGGTACTCAGTATTGGACCTCTTTATATGGTCAGTTGTATAGTAATAAGAATTAGACCTGTTTGTGCGGTCAGTTGTGTGGTAATCAGTATTAGACCTGTTTTTATGGTCAGTTGTAAAATTATCAGTATTTGACCTGTTTTTGTGCTCAATTGTATTGTAATCAGTATTAGACTTGTTTATGTGCTCAGTTGTATGGTAATCAGTATTAGACCTGTTTATGTGGTCAGTTGTATGGAAATCAGTATAAGACCTGTTTATATTGTCATTTGCATGGTAATCAGTATTAAACATGTTTATATGGTCACTTGAATGGTAATCAGTATTAGACCTGTTTATGTGGTCAGTTGTATGATAATCAGCATCAGACCTGTTTATTGTCAGTTGTATGGTGATCAGTATCAGATCTGTTTATGTGGTCATTTAAATGGTAATCAGTATTAGATCTGTTAATATGATAAGTTGTATAGTAATAAGTGTTAGACCTCTTTATTTGGTCAGTGTGTGATAATCAGTATTAGACCTTTTTATAATGGTCAGTAAATAGTCAGTATTAGACCTCTTTATATGGTCAGTAAATAGTCAGTATTAAACCTGTTTATGTGGTCAGTTGTATGGTAATCAGTATTATACCTGTTTATATGGTCAGGAAATGGTAATCAATATCAGACCTGTTTATATGGTTAGTTGTATGGTAATCAGTATTCGAACTGTTTATGTGGTCAATTGTGTGGTAATCAGTATTAGTCGTGTGTATGTGGTAAGTTTTGAAGTAATCAGAATTGGACCTGTTTGTGAGGTCAGTTGTATGGTAATCAGTATTAGACCTGTTTATGTGGTCAGTTGTATGGAAATCAGTGTAAGACCTGTTTATATTGTCATTTGCATGGTAATCAGTATTAGACCTGCTGATATGGTCAGTTGTATGGTAATCAGTATTAAACACGTTTATATGGTCACTTGCATGGTAATCAGTATTAGACCTGTTTATGTGGTCAGTTGTATGGTAATCAGTATTAGACCTGTTTATGTGGTCAGTTGTATGGTAATCAGCATCAGACTTGTTTATTGTCAGTTGTATGGTAATCAGCATCAGACCTGTTTATTGTCAGTTGTATGGTAATCAGTATCAGATCTGTTTATGTGGTCATTTAAATGGTAATCAGTATTAGATCTGTTTATGTGGTCAGTTGTATGGTAATCAGTATTAGACCTGTTTATGTGGTCATTTGCATGGTAATCAGTATTAGATCTGTTAATATGATAAGTTGTATAGTAATAAGTGTTAGACCTCTTTTTTTGGTCAGTGTGTGATAATCAGTATTAGACCTTTTTATATGGTCAGTAAATAGTCAGTATTAGACATCTTTATATGGTCAGTAAATAGTCAGTATTAGACCTGTTTATGTGGCCAGTTGTATGGTAATCAGTATTATACTTGTTTATATGGTCAGCAAATGGTAATCAATATCAGACCTGTTTATATGGTAAGTTGTATGGTAATCAGTATTAGAACTGTTTATGTGGTCAGTTGTGTGGTAATCAGTATGAGTCGTGTGTATGTGGTAAGTTTTAAAGTAATCAGAATTGGACCTGTTTGTGAGGTCAGTTGTATGGTAATAAGTATTAGACCTGTTTATATGATCAGTTGTATGGAAATGAGTGTTAGACCTCTTTATATGGTCAGTGTATGGTTAACAGGATTAGACCTCTTTATATGGTCAGTAAATGGTAATCAGTATTAGACCTGTTTATGTGGTCAGTTGTATGGTAATCTGTATTAGACCTGTTTATGTGGTCAGTTGTATGGTAATCAGTATTAGACATGTTTGTGTGGTCAGATGTATGGTAATCAATATTATACCTGTTTATATGATCAGTTGAATGGTAATCAGAATTAGACCTGATTACTTGGTCTGTGGTATGGTAAGAAGTATTAGGCCTGTTTTTATAATCAGTTGTATAGTAATAATTGGTAGGCCTCTTTATATGGTCAGTGTATGGTAATCAGTATTAGACTTCATTATATGGTCAGTAAATGGTAATCAGTATCAGACCTGTGTATATGGTCAGTTGTATGTTAATCAGTATCAGACCTGTTTTTGTGGTCAGTAGTAGGGTAATCAGTATTAAACATGTTTATATGGTCACTTGTGTGGTATTCAGTATTAGTCCTGTGTATGTGGTCAGTTGTATGGTAATCAGTATTAAACATGTTTATATGGTCACTTGCATGGTAATCAGTATTAGACCTGTTTATGTGGTCAGTTGTATGGTAATCAGCATCAGACCTGTTTATTTTTAGTTGTATGGTAATCAGTATCAGATCTGTTTATGTGGTCATTTACATGGTAATCAGTATTAGATCTGTTCATATGATAAGTTGTATAGTAATAAGTGTTAGACCTCTTTATTTGGTCAGTGTGTGGTAATCAGTATTAGACCTTTTTATAATGGTCAGTAAATAGTCAGTATTAAACATCTTTAAATGGTCAGTAAATAGTCAGTATTAGACCTGTTTATGTGGTCAGTTGTATGGTAATCAGTATTATACCTGTTTACATGGTCAGCAAATGGTAATCAATATCAGACCTGTTTATATGGTTAGTTGTATGGTAATCAGTATTCGAACTGTTTATGTGGTCAGTTGTGTCGTAATCAGTAATAGTCGTGTGTATGTGGTAAGTTTTAAAGTAATCAGAATTGGACCTGTTTGTGTGGTCAGTTGTATGGTAATCAGTATTAGACCTGTTTATGTGGTCAGTTGTATGGAAATCAGTGTAAGACCTGTTTATATTGTTATTTGCATAGTAATCAGTATTAGACCTGCTGATATGGTCAGTTGTATGGTAATCAGTATTAAACATGTTTATATGGTCACTTGCATGGTAATCAGTATTAGACCTGTTTATGTGGTCAGATGTATGGTAATCAGTATTAGACCTGTTTATGTGGTCAGTTGTATGGTAATCAGTATTAGACCTCTTTATATGGTCAGTTGTATAGTAATCAGAATTAAACCTGTTTGTGCGGTCAGTTGTGTGGTAATCAGTATTAGACCTGTTTTTATGGTCAGTTGTAAAATTATCAGTATTTGACCTGTTTTTGTGCTCAATTGTATTGTAATCAGTATTAGACTTGTTTATGTGCTCAGTTGTATGGTAATCAGTATTAGACCTGTTTATGTGGTCAGTTGTATGGAAATCAGTATAAGACCTGTTTATATTGTCATTTGCATGGTAATCAGTATTAGACCTGCTGATATGGTCAGTTGTATGGTAATCAGTATTAAACATGTTTATATGGTCACTTGAATGGTAATCAGTATTAGACCTGTTTATGTGGTCAGTTGTATGGTAATCAGCATCAGACCTGTTTATTGTCAGTTGTATGGTAATCAGTATCAGATCTGTTTATGTGGTCATTTAAATGGTAATCAGTATTAGATCTGTTAATATGATAAGTTGTATAGTAATAAGTGTTAGACCTATTTATTTGGTCAGTGTGTGATAATCAGTATTAGACCTTTTGATAATGGTCAGTAAATAGTCAGTATTAGACCTCTTTATATGGTCAGTAAATAGTCAGTATTAAACCTGTTTATGTGGTCAGTTGTATGGTAATCAGTATTATACCTGTTTATATGGTCAGCAAATGGTAATCAATATCAGACCTGTTTATGTGGTCAGTTGTTTGGTAATCAGTATTAGTCGTGTGTATGTGGTAAGTTTTAAAGTAATCAGAATTGGACCTGTTTGTGAGGTCAGTTGTATGGTAATCAGTATTAGACCTGTTTATGTGGTCAGTTGTATGGAAATCAGTGTAAGACCTGTTTATATTGTCATTTGCATGGTAATCAGTATAAGACCTGCTGATATGGTCAGTTGTATGGTAATCAGTATTAAACACGTTTATATGGTCACTTGCATGGTAATCAGTATTAGACCTGTTTATGTGGTCAGTTGTATGGTAATCAGTATTAGACCTGTTTATGTGCTCAGTTGTATGGTAATCAGCATCAGACTTGTTTATTGTCAGTTGAATGGTAATCAGTATCAGATATGTTTATGTGGTTATTTGCATGGTAATCAATATTAGATCTGTTAATATGATAAGTTGTATAGTAATAAGTGTTAGACCTCTTTATTTGGTCAGTGTGTGATAATCAGTATTAGACCTGTTTATGTGGTCAGTTGTATGGTAAACAGTATTAAACATGTTTATATGGTCACTTGCATGGTAATCAGTATTAGACCTGTTTATGTGGTCAGTTGTATGGTAATCAGTATTAGACCTGTTTATGTGGTCAGTTGTATGGTAATCAGCATCAGACTTGTTTATTGTCAGTTGTATGGTCAATCGGTATCAGATATGTTTATGTGGTCATTTGCATGGTAACCAGTATTAGATCTGTTAATATGATAAGTTGTATAGTAATAAGTGTTAGACCTCTTTATTTGGTCAGTGTGTGATAATCAGTATTAGACCTTTTTATATGGTCAGTAAATAGTCAGTATTAGACCTCTTTATATGGTCAGTAAATAGTCAGTATTAGACCTGTTTATGTGGCCAGTTGTATGGTAATCAGTATTATACTTGTTTATATGGTCAGCAAATGGTAATCAATATCAGACCTGTTTATATGGTAAGTTGTATGGTAATCAGTATTAGAACTGTTTATGTGGTCAGTTGTGTGGTAATCAGTATGAGTCGTGTGTATGTGGTAAGTTTTAAAGTAATCAGAATTGAACCTGTTTGTGAGGTCAGTTGTATGGTAATCAGTATTAGACCTGTTTATATGATCAGTTGTATGGAAATGAGTGTTAGACCTCTTTATATGGTCAGTGTATGGTTAACAGGATTAGACCTCTTTATATGGTCAGTAAATGGTAATCAGTATTAGACTTGTTTATGTGGTCAGTTGTATGGTAATCTGTATTAGACCTGTTTATGTGGTCAGTTGTATGGTAATCAGTATTAGACATGTTTGTGTGGTCAGATGTATGGTAATCAATATTATACCTGTTTATATGATCAGTTGAATGGTAATCAGAATTAGACCTGATTACTTGGTCTGTGGTATGGTAAGAAATATTAGGCCTGTTTTTATAATCAGTTGTATAGTAATAATTGGTAGGCCTCTTTATATGGTCAGTGTATGGTAATCAGTATTAGACCTTATAATATGGTCAGTAAATGGTAATCAGTATCAGACCTGTGTATATGGTCAGTTGTATGTTAATCAGTATCAGACCTGTTTTTGTGGTCAGTAGTAGGGTAATCAGTATTAAACATGTTTATATGGTCACTTGTGTGGTATTCAGTATTAGTCCTGTGTATGTGGTCAGTTGTATGGTAATCAGTATTAAACATGTTTATATGGTCACTTGCATGGTAATCAGTATTAGACCTGTTTATGTGGTCAGTTGTATGGTAATCAGCATCAGACCTGTTTATTTTTAGTTGTATGGTAATCAGTATCAGATCTGTTTATGTGGTCATTTACATGGTAATCAGTATTAGATATGTTAATATGATAAGTTGTATAGTAATAAGTGTTAGACCTCTTTATTTGGTCAGTGTGTGGTAATCAGTATTAGACCTTTTTATAATGGTCAGTAAATAGTCAGTATTAGACATCTTTAAATGGTCAGTAAATAGTCAGTATTAGACCTGTTTATGTGGTCAGTTGTATGGTAATCAGTATTATACCTGTTTATATGGTCAGCAAATGGTAATCAATATCAGACCTGTTTATATAGTTAGTTGTATGGTAATCAGTATTCGAACTGTTTATGTGGTCAGTTGTATGGTAATCAGTATTAGACCTGTTTATATGGTTAGTTGTATGGTAATCAGTATTAGAACTGTTTATGTGGTCAGTTGTGTCGTAATCAGTTTTAGTCGTGTGTATGTGGTAAGTTTTAAAGTAATCAGAATTGGACCTGTTTGTGTGGTCAGTTGTATGGTAATCAGTATTAGACCTGTTTATGTGGTCAGTTGTATGGAAATCAGTGTAAGACCTGTTTATATTGTCATTTGCATGGTAATCAGTATTAGACCTGCTGATATGGTCAGTTGTATGGTAATCAGTATTAAACATGTTTATATGGTCACTTGCATGGTAGTCAGTATTAGACCTGTTTATGTGGTCAGTTGTATGGTAATCTGTATTAGACCTGTTTATGTGGTCAGTTGTATGGTAATCAGCATCAGACTTGTTTATTGTCAGTTGTATGGTAATCAGTATCAGATATGTTTATGTGGTCATTTGCATGGTAATCAGTATTAGATCTGTTAATATGATAAGTTGCATAGTAATAAGTGTTAGACCTCTTTATTTGGTCAGTGTGTGATAATCAGTATTAGACCTTTTTATATGGTCAGTAAATAGTCAGTATTAGACCTCTTTATATGGTCAGTAAATAGTCAGTATTAGACCTGTTTTTGTGGCCAGTTGTATGGTAATCAGTATTATACCTGTTTATATGGTCAGCAAATGGTAATCAATATCAGACCTGTTTATATGGTAAGTTGTATGGTAATCAGTATTAGAACTGTTTATGTGGTCAGTAGTGTGGTAATCAGTATTATTCGTGTGTATGTGGTAAGTTTTAAAGTAATCAGAATTGGACCTGTTTGTGCGGTCAGTTGTATGGTAATCAGTATTAGACCTGTTTATATGATCAGTGTATGGTTAACAGGATTAGACCTCTTTATATGGTCAGTTGTATGGTAATCAGTATTAGACCTGTTTATATGGTTAATTGTATAGTAATCAGTAGTAGACCTGTTTATATGGTCAGTTGTTTAGTAATTAAAATTAGACCTGTTTATGTTGTCAGTTGTATGGTAATTAGTGTTAGACCTGTTTATGTGGTCAGTTGCACTGAAATCAGTATTAGACGTGTTTATGTGGTCTGTTGTATGGTAATCAGTATTAGTCCTATGTATGTGGTCAGTTGCATGGTAGTCAGTATTAGACCTGTTTATATGATCAGTTGTATGGTAATCAGTATCAGATCTGTTGATGTGGTCAGTTGTATGGTAATCAGTACTTGACCTGTTTATATGATAAGTTGTATGGTAGTAAGTGTTAGACCTCTTTATTTGGTCAGTGTATTGTAATCAGTATTAGACCTGTTTATGTGGTCACTTGTATGGTAATCAGTATAAGACCTGTTTATATGGTAATTTGCATGGTAATCAGTATTAGACCTGCTGATATGGTCAGTTGTATGGTAATCAGTATTAAACATGTTTATATGGTCACTTGCATGGTAATCAGTATTATACCTGTTTATGTGGTCAGTTGTATGGTAATCAGCATTAGACCTGTTTATTGTCAGTTGTATGGTAATCAGTGTCAGATCTGTTTATGTGGTTATTTGCATGGCAATCAGTATTAGATCTGTTAATATGATAAGTTGTATAGTAATAAGTGTTAGACCTCTTTATTTGGTCAGTGTATGGTAATCAGTATTAATAATGTGTATGTGGTCAGTTGTATAGTAATCAGAATTAGATCTGTTTGTGTGGTCAGATGTATGGTAATCAGTATTAGACCTGTTTATATGGTCAGTTGTATAGTAATCAGAATTAGACCTGTTTACGTGGTCAGTTCTATATTAATCCGTATTCTACCTGTTTATATGATCAGTTGTATGGTAGTAATTGTAAGACCTCTTTATATGGTCAGTGTATCAGTATAAGACCTCTTGATATGGTCAGTAAATGGCAATCAGTATTAGACCTGTTTGTGTTGTCAATTGTGTAGAAATCAGTATAAGTCCTGTGAATGTGGTCAGTTGTATGGTAATCAGTATTAGACCTGTTTATGTGGTGAGTTGTGTGGTAATCAGTATTAATGATGTGTATGTGGTCAGTTGTATGATAATCAGTATTAGTCCTGTGTATGTGGTCAGTTGTATGGTAATCAGTATTAGACCTGTTTATGTGTTCAGTTGTATGGTAATCAGTATACGACATGTTTATATGAAAAAGTGTATGGTAATAATTGTTAAACCGCTTTATTTGGTCAGTGTATGGTAATAAGTATTAGACCTCTTTATATGGCTGTAAATGGTAATCAGTATTAGACCTGTTTATGTGTTCAGTTGTGTGGTAATCAGTATTAGTCCTTTGTATGTGGTCAGTTGTAAAGTAATCAGAAATGGACCTGTATGTGTGGTTATCAGTATTAGACTTGTTTAAATGGTAAGTTGTATAGAAATCAGTCCTGTGTATATGGTCAGTTTTATGGTAATCAGTATTAGAACTGTTTGTGTGGTCATTTGTGTGGTAATCAGTATTAGTCCTGTGTATGTGGTCAGTTGTATTGTAGTCAGTATTAGACCTGTTAATATTGTCAGTTGTATAGTAATCAGAATTAGACCTGTTTGTGTGGTCAGTTGTGTGATAATCAGTATTAGACCTGTTTGTATGGTCAGTTGTATAGTAATCAGTATTTGACCTGTTTATTTGGTCATTTGTATAGTAATCAGCATTAGACCTGTTTATATGATCAGTTCTATGGTAATAAATTTTACACCTCTTTATATGGTCAGTAAATGGTAATCAGTATTATACCTGTTTATATGGTCAGTTGTATAGTGATCAAAATTAGACCTGTTTGAGTGGTCAGTTGTGTGGTAATCAATATTAGACCTGTTTATGTGGTCAGTTGTATAGTAATCAGTATTTGACCTGTTTAAGTGGTCAGTTGTATGGTAATCAGTATTAGACCTGTTTATATGGTCAGTTGTATGGTAATCAGAATTAGACCTGATTACTTGGTCTGTGGTATGGTTATCAGTATTATGCCTGTTTTTATAACCACTTATATAGTAATAATTTGTAGGCTTCTTTATATGGTCAGTGTATTGCAATCAGTATTTGACCTCATTATATGGTCAGTAAATGGAAATAAGTATTAGACCTCTGTATGTGGTCAGTTGTATGTTAATCAGTATCAGACCTGTTTTTGTGGTCAGTAGTAGGGTAATCAGTTTAAAACCTGTTCATTTCGTCAGTTGTATGGTTATCAGTATTAGATTTGTTTATGTGGTCAGTTGTGTGGTATTCAATATTAGTCCTGTTTTTGTGGTCAGTGTACGGTAATCAGTATTAGACCTGTTTATGTGGTGAGTTGTGTGGTAATCAGTATTAATGATGTGTATGTGGTCAGTTGTTTAGGTAATCAGTATTAGTCCTGTGTATGTGGTCAGTTGTATGGTAATCTGAGTATTAGACCTGTTTATGTGTTCAGTTGTATGGTAATCAGTATTAGACCTGTTTATATGAAAAAGTGTATGGTAATAATTGTTTAACCTCTTTATTTGGTCAGTGTACGGTAATAAGTATTAGACCTCTTTATATGGCCGTAAATGGTAATCAGTATTAGACCTGTTGATGTGTTCAGTTGTGTAGTAATCAATATTAGTCCTGTGTATGTGGTCAGTTGTAAAGTAATCAGAAATGGACCTGTATGTGTGGTTATCAGTATTAGACTTGTTTAAATGGTTAGTTGTATAGAAATTAGAATTAGTCCTGTGTATATGGTCAGTTTTATGGTAATCAGTATTAGACCTGTTTGTGTGGTCGTTTGTGTGGTAATCAGTATTAGTCCTGTGTATGTGGTCAGTTGTATTGTAGTCAGTATTAGACCTGTTAATATTGTCAGTTGTATAGTAATCAGAATTAGACCTGTTTGTGTGGTCAGTTGTATGGTAATCAGTATTTGACCTGTTTATATGATCAGTTGTATGGTAATAAGTTTTAGACCTCTTTATATGGTCAGCGTATGGTTATCAGGATTAGACCTCTTCATATGGTCAGCAAATGGTAATCAGTATTAGACCTGTTTATGTGGTCAGTTGTATGGTAATCAGTATTAGACCTGTTTATATTTTCAGTTGTATAGTAATCAGTATTAGACCTGTTAAAATGGTCAGTTGTTTAGAAATTAGAATGAGACCTGCTTATGTTGTCAGTTGCATGGTAATCAGTATTAGACGTGTTTATGTGGTCTGTTGTATGGTAATCAGTATTAATCCTCTGTATGTGGTCAGTTGCATGGTAGTCAATATTAGACCTGTTTATGTGGTCAGTGTACGGTAATCAGTATTAGACCTGTTTATGTGGTCAGTTGTAGGGTAATCAGTTTAAAACCTGTTCATTGAGTCATTTGTATGGTTATCAGTATTAGATTTGTTTATGTGGTAAGTTGTGTGGTATTCAATATTAGTCCTGTTTTTGTGGTCAGTGTACGGTAATCAGTATTAGACCTGTTTATGTGGTCAGTTGTAAGGTAATCAGTATGAGACCTGTTTATATGATTAGTTGTATGGTAATAAATGTTAAACCTCTTTATTTGGTCAGTGTCTGACAATCAGTATTAAACCTCGTTATATGGTCAGTAATTGGGAATCAGTATTAGACCTCTTTTTGTGGTGAGTTGTGTGGTAATCAGTATTAATAATGTGTATGTGGTCAGTTGTATAGTAATCAGAATTAGACCTGTTTGTGTGGTCAGATGTATGGTAATCAGTATTAGACCTGTTTATATGGTCAGTTGTATTGTAATCAGAATAAGACCTGTTTACGTGGTCAGTTCTGTATTAATCAGTATCATACCTGTTTATATAATTGTTGTATGGTAGTAATTGTAAGACCTCTTTATATGGTCCGTGTATCAGTATAAGACCTCTTTATAGGGTCAGTAAATGGCAATCAGTATTAGACCTGTTTGTGTGGTCAATTGTGTAGTAATCAGTATAAGTCCTGTGTATGTGGTCAGTTGTATGGTAAACAGCATTATACCTGTTTATGTGGTGAGTTGTGTGGTAATCAGTATTAATGATGTGTATGTGGTCAGTTGTATGGTAATCAGTATTAGTCCTGTGTATGTGGTCAGCTGTATGGTAATCAGTATAAGACCTGTTGATGTGTTGAGTTGTGTGGTAATCAGTATTAATGATGTGTATGTGGTCAGTTGTATGGTAATCAGTATTAGTCCTGTGTATGTGGTCAGTTGTATGGTAATCAGTATTAAACCTGTTTATGTGTTCAGTTGTATGGTAATCAGTATTAGACCTGTTTATATGAAAATGTGTATGGTAATAATTGTTCAACCTCTTTATTTGGTCAGTGTATGGTAATAAGTGTTAGACCTCTTTATATGGCCGTAAATGGTAATCAGTATTAGACCTGTTTATGTGTTCAGTTGTGTAGTAATCAGTATTAGTCCTGTGTATGTGGTCAGTTGTAAAGTAATCAGAAATGGACCTGTATGTGTGGTTATCAGTATTAGACTTGTTTAAATGGTCAGTTGTATAAAAATCAGAATTAGTCCTGTGTATATGGTCAGTTTTATGGTAATCAGTATTAGACCTGTTTGTGTGGTCATTTGTGTGGTAATCAGTATTAGTCCTGTGTATGTCGTGGTCAGTTGTATTGTAGTCAGTATTAGACCTTTTAATATTGTCAGTTGTATAGTCAGAATTAGACCTTTTTGTGTGGTCAGTTGTATGGTAATCAGTATTAGACCTGTTTATATGATCAGTTGTACGGTAATAAGTGTTAGACCTCTTTATATGGTCAGCGTATGGTTATCAGGATTAGACCTCTTTATATGGTCAGTAAATGGTAATCAGTATTAGATGTGTTTTGTGGTCAGTTGTATGGTAATCAGTATTAGACCTGTTTATATGGTCAGTTGTATAGTAATCAGTATTAGACCTGTTAATATGGTCAGTTGTTTAGGAATTAGAATGAGACCTGCTTATGTTGTCAGTTGTATGGTAATTAGTATTAGACCTGTTTATGTGGTCAGTTGCATGGTAATCAGTATTAGACGTGTTTATGTGGTCTGTTGTATGGTAATCAGTATTAGTCCTCTGTATGTGGTCAGGTGCATGGTAGTCAATATTAGACCTGTTTATGTGGTCAGTTGTATGGTAATCAGTATAAGACCAGTTTATTTCGTCAGTTGTATGGTAATCAGTATTAGACCTGTTTATGTTATCAGTTGAATGGTAATAAGTGTTAGACCTCTTTATTTGGTCAGTGTATGGTAATCAGTATTAGACCTCTTTATATGGTCAGTAAATTATCAGTATTAGACCTGTTTATATGGTCAGTTGTATGGTAATCAGTATTAGATTTGTTTATATGATAAGTTGTATGGTAATAAGTATTAGCCCTGTCTATGTGGTCAGTTGTGTGGTAATCAGTATTAGTCCTGTGTATGTGGTCAGTTGTAAAGTAATCAGAAATGGAACCTGTATGTGTGGTTATCAGTATTAGACTTGTTTAAATAGTCAGTTGCATAGAAATCAGAATTAGTCCTGTGTATATGGTCAGTTTTATGGTACTCAGTATTAAACCTATTTGTGTGGTCATTTGTGTGGTAATCAGTAGTAGTCCTGTGTATTTGGTCAGTTGTATTGTAGTCAGTATTAGACCTGTTAATTTTGTCAGTTGTATAGTAATCAGTATTTGACCTGTTTGTATGGTCAGTTGTATAGTAATCAGTATTTGACCTGTTTATGTGGTCATTTCTATAGTAATCAGCATTAGACCTGTTTATATGATCAGTTGTATGGTAATAATTTTTAGACCTCTTTATATGGTCAGTAAATGGTAATCAGTATTATACCTGTTTATATGGTCAGTTGTATAGTGATCAAAATTAGACATGTTTGTGTGGTCAGTTGTGTGGTAATCAATATTAGACCTGTTTATGTGGTCAGTTGTATAGTAATCAGTATTTGACCTGTTTAAATGGTCAGTTGTATGGTAATCAGTATTAGACCTGTTTATATGATCAGTTGAATGGTAATCAGAATTAGACCTGATTACTTGGTCTGTGGTATGGTAAGAAGTATTAGGCCTGTTTTTATAATCAGTTGTATAGTAATAATTGTTAGGCCTCCTGATATGGTCAGTGTATGGTAATCAGTATTAGACTTCTTTATATGGTCAGTAAATGGTAATCAGTATTAGACCTGTTTGTGTGGTCAGTTGAGTGGTATTCAGTATTAGTCCTGTGTATGTGGTCAGTTGTATGGTAATCAGTATTAGACCTGTTTATGTGGTCAGTTGTATGGTAATCAGTGTTAGACCTGTTTATGTGGTCAGTTGTATGGTAATCAGTATCAGATCTGTTTATGTGGTCAGTTGTATGGTAATCAGTGTAAAACCTGTTTATGTTGTCAGTTGAATGGTAGTCAGTATTAGACCTGTTTATTTGATCAGTTGTATGGTAATAAGTTTTAGACATCTTTATTTGGTCAGTCTATGGTAATCGGCATTAAACCTCTTTATATGGTCAGCAAATGGGAATCAGTATTAGACCTGTTTATGTGGTCATTTGTGAGGTAATCAGTATTAATCCTGTGTATGCGGTCAGTTGTATAGTAATCAGAATTAGACCTGTTTGTGTGGTCAGTTGTATGGTTCGTGTGAAGAGAGTAGTATTTACAAATAATTTTAATTAGTAATTTTGTTATTTTTTTTCTGATAGCAACTGTCTCTTTAAATACTTTTATTTTAGTTAACAGATAAGAACAGCTGGTCAGTTTAGCAATAAAATGCATGATTTGTTGTGTCTATAGAGTTTAAAGGTTAATTTGTTCTATCATTAGTTTTAATGTGTAGTGTCAATTCCTTATGGCTAATTATATGGACAAGGTTAATTAGATAAAAGTAACAGTGTTTTGGCTAGACAGAGATTTTACATAATATGTTAAGTGTAATAAATTTGTATGATTTTGTGTGAAAAGTTCAGTCGGATAGTAGCATTAGAGAAGTGAAGAGTTGTCGTAAATCGTTATCGGGAAATAGTGGACACATAGTGTATTGGTCGTATTGGTCGAAGTGTGAAAATCGTAAATCGTTAAAGTAAAATAAATTACGTTTTCAAGTTTGCTATGTAAATTGGATGTAAATATTTTTAATAGTTAGAATAAACAGATAAAACTTTATCGTATTCGTATCGATAGTTGGAGAATGGGCCCTCCTTCCAAAATCCTTTTTACCATAGCGAACGTTTTGGTAGCAGAGCGTGGTTGAAATATTTGGACTTATTTTGAAGAATATTCTAAAAATGAGTGATTGGGAATTAGAAACTATGGATCGGACAATCGTAGAAAATGAACATGGTTTTATTAAATTGGAGGACTTGAAAAAAGACAAGGCAAAAGCAAAAGCGGCATTTACAAAAATAAAACATAAACTTTTGCAAAGCTTAGACGAAACCACTGACCGAGATACTCTAAAAGGGTTGCTAGGGAAATTACGCGCGGGCGAAGAATGTGCCATGGAAATTATGGAAAGATTGTTTGAAGAATATAAAAACCGAAATGAAATTGAAAATGTTCGTAAAGTCGCACACGAAATGGAGCAAATGGAAAAAGAACTTTCCGAGGTAGAACACGAGTGCCAAGACTATTTAATCGAAAATGCTACAAATTCAAGCGCTAGATCTAGAACCTCAGTCGCATCAATCCGATCGCATACAACTGCAAAATCCGAACAAACTGGTTTAAGAAAAATTTCATATCATGACAATGCGATTTATGTGGCAGATAACGCTAATCCTAAAAATAAACACGTTAGTCAGACAGTTAATTCAAAAAGTGCCGAAATAGGACAGGACATTTGGAAACAACTGAAACGTATTTCCATTCCGATATTTTCCGGTGATAAACGTTGTTATGAATCATGGAAAGCTGCATTCATGTCATGTGTAGATCAATCACCAGCGACTTCAGAATATAAATTATTAGATCTGCAGCAGTACTTATCTGGGGAAGCGTTGAAAGTTATTGAAAACCTTGTGTATTCCGAATCTGCTTACAAAGCCGCAAAAGATATATTAGAACGAAAGTATGGTGGGAAAAGGCGACAAATTGCGCGATACCTCGAACAACTTGAAAATTTCCGACCGGTTAGATCCGAAAATGCGAAGGACATTGAACGATTTGCTGATTTAATTGAAACTGCCGTAATCAATTTGAAGGACGCGGGTCGAACTGAAGAGTTAGGAAATGGTTCGTTATACAATAAATTGCAACAGAAATTACCCGAAATTAAAGTAGCGCAATATCATAGATGGATCTTTGAAAAATGCAGGACTGAATCCGTTGAATCACTTCGTGAATGGATTATTCAAGAAGCCGAGTTTCAGACAATTGCATCAGAAACAGTCCGCGGTTTGGACAATGCAAGTTTTTCCGACTTGCGCCGTGTGAAAAGGGACATGAACAAGACTTTTGTAAGTAACGATTCTCCTTATTTTAAAAAGCGTTTGTGTAAAATTTGTAACGGTCACCATGGTGTATGGTGTTGTGACACTTTCAAGCAAATGGACTTGTCAAAGAGATGGTTAGCAGCAAAAAGCGCAAAATTGTGTTACCGTTGCTTAGGCGATGATCATATCTGTCAACAATGCATGCGAAGCAGAAAATGTGGGATTGACAATTGTAAGGAAAGTCACAATAGACTGTTACACAAAAGCAGGCACTGTAATACAAATCGTGGCTCACAAATCAATAAATCGAATAATCGCACAAGCACCGTACACGAGTTTCCAGAGGAACCAAGAGAAGAAGGTGGGCATAGCAGAACAATGGCTGCGAAGGATCGTAAAAAGTCGGACTATGTTACATTTCGAACTGTACCCGTTCTTCTAAAAAACGGAAATCGTAGACTTAAAGTGAACGCCTTGTTGGATGATGCTAGCACGAAAACGTATTTGAATTCTGACGTTGCAGCAGAATTGGGACTTCAAGGTAAACTACAAACAATGACTGTGAATGTGCTTAATGATGAAATTGAAACCTTTGAAACAATGCCGGTTGAATGTGAGCTCGAAAGCTTAAATGGACAAACGAAAACGAAAATTGTCGCGTTCACAACTGACAAAGTGACAGGAAATTTGCAACCATTTGATTGGCAAAAACACAGTCTTAAATGGGAGCATCTGAAAGGAATTAAATTTCCAAGTCTTGGATCGAAACCTAAAGTAGATATGCTGATCGGAATTGACTACTTGGACTTACACTATTCGTATCGAGATATTCGCGGGCGACCAGGTGAGCCTATGGCTAGGTTAACGCCGTTAGGATGGACATGTATCGGCAACCCAGGGAGCGATCAAAATCAAACACACTTTAATCGAACTTATTTTGCTGGTAAACACGGTTCACATGATGTTGATGAATTACTGAAGAGATTTTGGGAAATTGAAAGTGTGAAAGCTTTGGATATGAATGAGAATTTCAGCGCAGATGATCGAAAAGCTCTTGATATCGTCGAAAACTCAATTTGTTTTAAAGATGGACATTATGAAGTTGCCGTTCCGTGGAAAGCGAGTCCAGCTGATTTACCAGATAATTACGAATCCGCCGTCCGAAGACTTGAAAACACAGAAAAAAGGCTTAAACGCAATGAAACAGTGGCCAGGGATTATTCGGACACAATCAATAAGTATGTTGAAAAAGGATATGTTCGTAAAATAGAGAATGAAGAGAATACCAGTGGGAAATGGTACCTGCCGCATTTCCCGGTTATTCGCCCAGAGAAAGAAACGACGAAAACGAGAATCGTATTTGATGCTTCAGCAAAGTGCCAAGGCATTTCGTTTAATGATAAAATTCACCAAGGTCCTAAATTACAAAGGGAATTATTTGATGTGTTATTGCGGTTTAGAAAACAACCAGTCGCTATTGTGTGTGATATAGCTGAAATGTATTTAAGGATTAATATATCTGAAAATGATAGGCCTTATCATCGATTTTTATGGCGGTCAATGAATACCGATCAAACCCCTGAGGAATATGAATTTAAATCTGTTGTTTTTGGTGTAAATTCGTCACCGTTTCAAGCTCAATTTGTTACAAGGAAGAATGCTGAAATATATGAAAATTTGTTTCCGCGAGCTGCTGAAACAGTGTTGAAATCTACATACATGGATGATAGTAGGGATTCAGTCAAATCAGATATCGAAGGCATAGAGTTATACAATCAATTATCTGAACTGTGGCGTAAAGCAGGAATGTATGCTCGAAAGTGGCTATCGAATTCAAAAGCTGTATTAGAATGTATCCCTGAAAGTGACCGTGCAATGGAAGTTAATCTTGATGATGGTAATTTACCGACGATTAAAACACTTGGAGTTATTTGGCAAGCAAATGATGATGTATTTACCTTCAATTCTAACCCACCTGGTGAAAAATTTAAATATACAAAGCGAAATTTTCTAAGCAAAATTGCGACGATATTTGATCCATTGGGATTTATTACGCCTTTTACAGTGAGAGCAAAAATGTTACTTCAGGAGTTGTGGATATCTGGATATGAGTGGGATGATAATTTAGATGAGGATTTAGTGTCCAAAGCAAAGTCATGGTTTAGTGAATTGGAATATTTGAAATGTATTAAAATTCCTAGATGTTTACAAGTTTCTTATCAAAATGAGGATATAGAAAGTTCGTGTATTCACACATTTGTTGATGGATCTGAAAATGGATACGGTGCAGTTTCTTATATTCGACATGTGTATAAAAGTGGATTATTATCAGTGAGAATCGTTGCTGCGAAATCGAAAGTCACTCCGTTGACTTCCGTAAGTATTCCACGACTTGAGCTAATGGCAGCTATCTTGGGATTACGATTAGCGCATTCTGTTGCTAGTGCACTTGGATTACAAACCGATAATCTTATTTTTTGGTCAGATAGTACAAACGTGTTATGGTGGATACGTGGTCGTAGCAGGGATTATAAACCTTTTGTAGCCAACAGAATTGGTGAAATTCATAGAGGGTCAACCCCTAAACAGTGCCGTTACGTACCGACAAACCTGAATCCGGCGGATTACGTTTCTAGAGGTCGAACTGCTAAACAACTCGATCTTAGGGTCCAGCTCACATGGTAGATGTTTTGGGGAATAGAATACTCGAATAAATGGCTTCAATAAGACTAGTATGTTCGTTGCAATATCTATTTCTACGGAACTCTAAAACTACATATTTTACAAAACGAAATTTAAGGCATGCAAAATCCGACAAAAGAACGATAACTCAAATGAACTCACTGACCATACAATCTACCATTTAACATCTCCGGCCAAAAGAAAACAAATCTTATTTGTTTAAAATGGTCAGTTAGTTCATTAAGTAGCCAAACATATAAATTATAAACATGATTGAAGATTCTGAAAATAGTAATGTGTCAAACATCTGGCAATTATACAAGGCATGTGAAAAAGAACAATAAACTGATGTTAGCTAAACAGGGGAAGGACGATATAGAAATATGAAAACATTCATATTAACAATTAATTTAATTTGGCTATTCCATTTTTGGTAAATTAAATACGGGAATTAACCACAAATACTCCCTTATCAAAACAAGCCTTTACGCATAATAAGCACATCTAAATTTTCACACCTATTGCTTTTAACTCTTTATCCAAACAATTATTTACCAAGCTAGTGAGCAAGCGCCTACATGGCTAACAATAAATTCCTAGCAAGTACATCATGTAAATTATAGTTTCTTCTTACTAAATCCGGTAAAAAAAAATAGACTGGATAACACACAAAAACTAAATCTACTTAGTCGGATACAAGAAAAACTAAACCTACTTATAGTCAATATACTAAAAAAACCTCTAATTGATTATGAATAGAAATGCTATCAAACGTTCTCCAAAAACTTTAAATGCAAATAATGTTATATAATGTAATGTCATACAGACACATGACGATTTAACTGCAGTCAACAACAGGAGGTGGTCGCTTCTTTATAGCTTGTAGGGCCGCTTGATTTAACTGATCAGCCGGAGTCCATAAAGCATTTTGAGCACGCTCGCCCTTGTAGTGAACTAAATATTCTTGCTTCCCCTTTCGACATCTTTGAGCAAGAATTTGTTTAATTTTATAGTAATTGGTTTCCGTTTGTTCCGTGGAGGAACTTTCGCAAGGTGCATTGTCCGATGACATGTAACGCACAGGCTTACGAATGTTCCGCACTGGCCTTGTCCTTTTCTGTAGTTTTTGAGACATGAGAATTTCATCATTGTCAGTTGTTTCAGTAGCCTTATCAGATTCTTCGTAAGTTCCGATTGCTGAGAACTAAAATTGTCTTTCGTGCTATTTCCTGGAGGAAAATAATCGGTTGGATTTGGAGCATGCACAAAAGCAATTTTAAGTCTGTCTGAGTGAACAGGGTTTTTAAACAGTTTACCCGTTTCCTTGTCTTTCAATTGCACTAAATGTGTGGACAAAAGTTCTTGAATTACAAAAGGTCCCGAATATTTTGGTTGTAATTTTTTACCGGGTCCCACTGCGTCCTTCAACATGTATACAAAATCACCAACTGAAAGTTTTAACTCGTTTGCCGTCACGTTTTCCCGTTCGGTCATAATTTTCCCAGCAACTTTTGCATTCTCACAAGCAAAATCGCTGATCAATTGTGTTTGTGTAATTTTCTGATGGGTACCCCCTTAGGTCAATGACAAAGTCCATGTTTTTCTATGGGAAACCCCAAATATTATCCTGATCAAAATGTTAATTACCCCCATCTTGTAACAAATGCGGACTTTTGATTGGTTGGTTACTTGTCGGTACAAATCCCATGCCTCCGGCTTCGTTGCTAATGTCGCAGGGTGTATTGTTTTGTCTGTTGACGTTATGATAGCGTGACTTGAGGCGCCAAAATACCGATAGTAGGAAAAACAATGTAAAACAAAATAAAAACTCTTTAAACTCGCTAAGTCTGAGGTTGTTAACAAAGGTAACATCCTCGACTTGGTAAAATGGGCATTTTCTTCATAAAAAACATATAATATTTTGTGAGCAACTGTGATGACGTTGTCCATTTAGCATTTTCTGACGTAAAAAGAACCTATTTTCAGCCTTTTACACTTGTTAGCCGGGGATAAATCCGTTACCTACGTTATAACCCGGGTGTATGGAAATTGTACCACCTGAAAGTACTTCTGGACAGCCTTCGGCTTCGCCTCAGGCTGAACAGATGGACTTTCAGGTGGTACAATTTCAATACACCTGGGTAATAACGTAGGTAACTGATAATATCCCCTGCACAATGGCACTATGTGAAAAGGATTCTGTGTAAATTTCATCAAATTTCATTCAGTGGTGTAGGAGGAAATAAGAGAGAATGTAACGAACGGACGGATAGACGGATGGACATCGTGATCTCTATATACCCCTGCTTTTCAAGCGGGGAGTATAATAATTATGACATTAGCATGTAAATAACATTAAATTGTCATCATTTAAAATATACAATGCATGTTTAAAGAGAAACTGACCTAATCTCAAAACTGTAATGTAGTCACTAGACCGTGAAATTTTGGTCAGTCAGTTGCCAACTACCAGACAGTCACGTCCTGTTCATAAGCAACCTATATACCAAATATTGTCATCCATGGTTACAGAAGAACTGCCCTAATTCATAAACTTCAATGTAGTCACCAGATCGTCAAGTGACAGATGACTGACTGGCAAGTACTCATCATAAGCTACCAATGGACCAAATTTGATGGACCTTGGGCTTAGGCCAAAATTATCACTAGACAAAGTCGATCTAGTGATCACTTAACCCTGCTAATGTAAAAAATTTCTAACGTGTTTTTTTGTGGAGTGCAACTTGAAATTTGACAGATTTCCCACTGAATCGATAGGCTACTTACCAACCTGATATATAAACAATGTCCCTAAGTTTCATTTAAATTGGATGCAAACTTTGAATTATTGTCTGGAAATATCTTTTTTGCAAAAATGTCTACATTTTCCGTGGACTGAGACGTTGAAATTTGACTGATTTCCCCTCGACCTGATATGCAACAATGTCCCAAAGTTTCATTTAAATCTGATGCAAATCTTTTGAATAATCATCTGGACACCAAATGAGGACGGTCGAACGGACGCCTGGACAGATGGACAGACATGAGGACCACTATCAACCCCCAACTCTGTCGAGCGGGGGAACAATGATGAATTCACACTGTCTCGTTAAACTTCACCCTATACGACGAAAGTTCCTTTACCTGTGTTTGCGGATATTATTTGGTCATGTTGAAATATAATGGAATATCTATCAGGTAACATTAAGCCACTGGATCATGACCATTAAAATGAGTTGATGGACAGGTGTGCTACTTACAAGTACTCATCATTAGCTACCACTTAAACAAAACTGATGGACCTATACCTTAGTCATACCCAGATATCAAGCAAAATGTCAATTATATATTCACATCACAGCTGGAAACCCATATGATTAATGTCTCACCTTCAACCCTGTAACAGTTTAACAAAAGAAAAGTAATTCTTCATGTTTTTCGTAAGACACTGTTCATACAAAGTGTGATTAAAATTGGTTCATGCAGAGAAGATTAAAATGTAAATGGACATGGATGACAGAAGAAGTGTGATGGTACCTGACATTCCATTTTGTCAGAAATGTCAAGATAGGGAGAGCTTTAACAATAGTAAACTCAATAAATTTTACCATCAATGTCAAGTCTTGCACTTCTTTCAGAACCTTCAAATTTGGCAGTATAAATTCCTCGATCCATTAAGTCTGCATTTCTTACAACAAGTGTGTGCTTTACACCAGATGTTTCAACAATAAATTTGTCAGAAACCTCTACTTTATTGTAATCTTTAAACCATTCAACAATAATGTTGTGTTCTCTGGTCCACAATTCCAATATGGCATCACAGCCTTCAACTACTCTGATATCCCCAAGGTCCTTGGTAAGGCATTCTGCAAACAAATTAATAAAGGTCAAGTTTCAACGGATCATATAGATAAAGATCACTTCAACCCCTTGATTGCCACAGGGATCAATTATTAGTCATGTTCAGTTATTATGCAAGTAATAATTGTTTATTCGGAAGATAGTCAAGTGCTTTACACCAATCAGATAACTTTAAATTGCAGTTCTTATATATTACGATCATGATAAACTGTTCTATGTAAGGGATTAAGAGAAAAAAATACATAACACAGAGAAGTTTGATTGTCTATATTGAATCAAAAGAATAAACAAATAACAACCTTCCCTAGGCCTGGACAATAAGAAAGATAACTGTATTGTATTTGAAGATCTGCCGGAATCGATTGGTGATTTGATGGTCGGAAATTGAGTTAACTTGCGACATGTAAGCAGAGCCAGTAAACAAATATTTCCTACCATCAAACTGCCAAATGATGCCAGCAAATCTTCAAATACAATACAGTTATCTCCATTCTAATGCTATACCACAAAAAAACCTTAATTTACTGATTAAAGTTGGAATTTGCTATTTACCGGAAATGCACTTGCATTAACTTTTGAAGACATCATTCGTGGAATTCAGATACCATGAAATTTTTAATGTTGTCCAATCAGAACTGACATTACATCAAGAATAGCATTAGAATACTATTTGTTATGTAAATAGAAACATTAACAGGGTTTTAACCATAAGTCACTTTTACATACAGCAATTATTAATCGACTTTGAGAGCCTAATAGCGTTTATCGATACTGATATTGACAGTAATTCAGCAGTACCTGAATATTAATCGATTTGTTATTTTAAAACTTTACTATTAATTTAGTATAACTATAATAATATTAATCATTCCTGCACATGGGAAAGTGTTAAAAAAACAAATTGAAAATGTTAAATATTTACATAAACATGTGTACAAAAAACAAAATGGTGGTCATACTTTGGGCAAATCGGTCTCTCTATCATTGGTTAAAGAGAAAAAAATCAATAAAAACTTTTTAAAAAAAAACGTTCAAACTTGGTAGAGGACAACTGACAGATGATGTGTACAATGTTTTAAAGCAGTACGTTCAATTGTTTCAGCGCAGAGGATTTTTAAAATCAATTAAAACCGACTAAAAACAACAGTTCAAGGGGAATAACTCTTAAATGGTTAATCAGACAATCTTGAACCATAGCCATTTTTGTAGCTCTCATATAGCAGAACAATTAAACAATGCTAACTTTTTCTCCTGTTCTAATAATTTTCATAATTTTGAAGCAAAAGTCATCAATTTCTACAATTTAAGGGCAATAACTCCTATAAGGAGTCGTCATACAACTTTGACCCAATAGAGTGTTTTGTAGAGCATGTGATGCTGAAGAAGGAAAGTCTTTCGGTTTTCCTGTATCTGTTATACTTTTTGAACTATCAGCTAAAAACTGTATTGTGACCCCTCTGTTCTATTTTTTAGACATGGTGGCCATGTTGGTTGGTCCGAGGCCATGATTTGTGAAAACTTGGTAGAGGACATTTTACTGATGATGTTTGCAAAGGTTCAAGCAATCCCTTCATTGGTTTTGGAGGAGATTTTTAAAGAAAAGTTATAAACGACGACGACAGACACCAATTCATGGCAATAGCTCACCTGATCCTTCCCATGGACATAATACAAGTCAAATACGAAAACACTATCTTATAATTAAAAGTATCATCTGTTGCAAAACTATACAGTACAATAAATGTTCCTTATTATAAGTACACAAGTTGATTGAATTATAAATAAAGCAGAAGTAAAATTAACATCATTATCTGAAATATAGCCTATTGCAAATATTAAAGATTGATGTATTGAATATATCTTTCAAAATATTATTTTATATGTGTTTATATCTCTGCAATAATCCTGTCAACCTTTCTACCCACAACACTGAATGTTTTCAATTTACAGGTTTATATATCAAACCAAAAAACCCATGACTATCAGTCAAACTCAAACTCTGATAAAGTTCAGATCTGCTCCGGAGATGCTCTATTTTATGTACAGGCTTTCAACTGGTTTCTGCTGTGTACACAATACACATGAAGTAAACGAGATTAAATATAAAGACTGAAACCAACTACAGTTATGTGATGTGGGAACGTTAGTACTGCTTACTGTTGTATCTAGCTAGTGTTTAATTAAACATACCTGGTACTGTTTTTTCTGGTAAAAGTCTTTTTATTGTCTGAAAACACAAATTCATCGCAAAGTTTCAAAACAACCCATTCAGTGGTTTTGGAGAAGTTTTTCTTAAGAAAAGTTAACAGCGATGTCAGACGCTAAATGATGTCTCTATCCACATATGGTTAATATAATTTAGAGGTCAACAGCCATTAGTTGTTCATATAAATGTTTCTGACTTGTAACTAGCATTTTATAATGCAGTGGGTGATGAAAATTTTTTTAAAAAGATCCATCTCGTCTAAACGTTCATACAAGATGAAGAACAATTAAAAGTCTTGGTGACTGACAGACTTAAGAAGTTTATTTAGAAATAATTCACTGTTATGAAAAAAATTTCCACTGAAATGAAATATTTGTTATTATGATGTATTAAACAGTCATTATGAGATGTACATCAATATCAAAATGGCTGAAGTGAGAGGGAAACATATTATATCTGTTTGTTGCTTTAATTATCAGACATACATTGACACACATAAAAACATTGAGTGATGAAAATTAATATGCCATAATCATGATAAAAGGTCAATTATATAAAGTTTGTATCATGATGGTGAGAATTAATTTTTTTGTTCATCCAAAAATGGTTGAAATTCAAAATGGCCCATTGATTATATTTTTAAGGGGCCATGGGCCCATTTTGAAAAAAATGGGTCAAGATCACTGGGTTGACATAATAACATGAATAACAATCCAAGCAATAATTTCAACAAGTTTAATAAGCTACAATATTGTAGCTCTTCTATAACGCTTAGATAAAAAAAATCAAAGGAGCTACGCTACATTATTGTGGCTACAAGTTCACCATGCAACCAAAGAATGCCAAAGTGTTAGAAGAATTCAGTGATCTGACAATCATACTCCAACAGCCATCTGGGAAGAGAATAACTACAAATAGACTTTATTTAATTGGAATGTTGTCTCAACATCATTATTTAAATTCTGAATCAAATGTCCCAGTATCCTAATCTTGTTTATTATGATTTCAACAAATCTTTAAAAAGGCTGTGCCATTGTATCACCACTGAAAAATGTGCAGTGTTGTGGACAACCATGATGCCTCAATTTACGTCACATATCATCACAATTAGAACATGTTTTTTCCTTTATCAAATTCATCTAAATCTTTGTTTATAGATCCAATAGAATGATAATAACATTAAACGCTCACAAGATTACAATTCCAGTGAGAAAAAAGGAGAGTAAAATGTAATGTAATCTAAAATACACAAAAGCATACCTGCATCATATCAGCATTTCCCAACAAAGTTGTTTGATACAGTCTGAGGATTGTGTCATCTAAAGGACGTACTGCAGCATCACTCAACTTCTGTTTAAATTCAGATTCTCTCCCCTGTGCCTTTGCTAGTACCATAATAAATTTTTCTATCTGTGTCTTGTTTATATGGTAATCATGATCTGATATCTTTCCTTTAGTAGCATGTCCATACGACTCATTCCTAAACCTTATCAACTCATCAACTGCCAGGCGTTCTGGAGATCCAACAGGAATAACGGTTGTAAAATTTAGCAAGAGACATTTTGTTAGTGTCAGGTCTAGCTTGTTATAATCTATATTGGGGTTGGCAGGAAAACAACCATGCTGGGTCTGACTGTTCAGGCAATGTCCTGGTAACTTGGCTGATGTATCTAGCAGGATGTCCAGTTGAGCAGGATAGAGGATTCTATTAATATGTCGGAAGACTGGTACCCTGCTTCCTGATGGACACATACAGCATGGCCGGTTGTTATAGCACAAGTGATATATCTCATGTTGTTTTGCTTGTATAAATTGTATCAGAGTGAGTCCTTTTTTTGTCAAGTCATGGTCCAGTAATCCTGTAAAGGCTTCATTAGTGTGATCTACTATCAAAGTTGAGTTACGATAAAAATTCTCTCTTTCTGTTTGTGTCATAGTGCTGCACTGCTGTTACCAACTCTGAAACATATAAAGACACTATAATTATCAGTGAAACTAACGTGATCTCAAAAGAAACAACAGAGTTATTGTGTGGAAAGGAAATGGTTAAGGTTACTAGTAATACTGAAACCTTAAATTGTGCAATGTTGGTAAATTAAGGGATTATTAGTGGAACAGATGGAAGCTCCACAAATGTCAAATGATTCCAAACTCTCTACACAAAGGTATGGACTGGACGGGAATTGTTTCAATGTGACCTTGATCTTTAATGTACATGTAGTAACTCCAATTTGGTATGATAGAAATAATTGTAAAACCATATTTTAAAACATTAAAATAAACAAAGCAAATGAACAACATTGTAAGAAGGCATTACCTCAATTTTAAACAAAGTTCTTTAACATGTTTAACAGCTGCTATTTTCTATTTTCAACGTAAACAACATAAATCTGTAGAGAAGCTTCCAATAAATATTGTTGTTTGGTTTCATCTGGTTTTTAGACATTTTCCCATACTAGTAGGTTTCTGAGTTGAATAGTATAAATTGTTTTAGGTACTAAAACTGATCTCTCCCCTTCATATGAAAATTGTGTATTAATTTTTATTTGGAACTATGTTGTGATTTTGTTTCTATTAAAAAATTACATTTTTAACATTGACTTGTAGTGACCTACCTACAATCAAAATATCTAAGGCCTATGTCAAAAGACAACAAAATTATGGCCCAGACAATAATATGGTCCAAAATATTATTACAAATGACCTTGAGGTCAAAGGTCAAGGTCAAAGGTCAAACATGTCTGGTGCTAACCTACCTACATACCAAATATCTAAGTCCTTGGTCTAAAAACAAAAAAAGTTGGAAATTTTACCTTGAAGGTCAAAATCAAAGGTCAACCATGTTGGTACATGACACAATGTCTTGGACCTAGGTATAAAATATCTAAGGCCTATGTCAAGAGACAAAAAAGTTATGGCCCTACAAGACTACGGTAGAAAACATTATAAAAAAAATTACCTTGAGGTAAAGGTCAAGGTCAACCATGTTGGTACGCGATGCATCGGCTTGTAGTGACCTACCTACATACCCAATATCTCTGCCCGATGTCAGAAGACAAAAAAGATATGGCCTGGACAAGACTAGTATGGTCCAAAATATCATAAAAAATGACCTTGAGGTCAAAGGTCAAGGTCAAAGGTCAACCATGCTGGTACGCGACACATTGGCTTCACTACATACCAAATATCTAAGGCCTATGTGAAAAGACATAAAAGTTATGGCCAAGACAAGTTTTGCTGATAAGAATAGGAATAAGAAGAAGAACTCATGGTAAAACAATATGTCTCCCTTCCATGAAGAGGAGACATTATAATATCACTGCAACACCAGCCATCCTGGATTAAGATTATTTTAATATTAAATGCTAAGGAGTGTTTCTATGAATTTTGCCACTTTGTATTTCCAATCAGCAGCAATTTATAGACAATTTCTGAGAAGAAGCTGTTTGTATGTTTTTTTCCTTACAGTCCTATGTTAAGCTATGTTTCTATAATGGTGGTAGTGTTGGAGTTTGAATCAACCCCAAAAAACTCTAACTTTATCAATCAAGCTGCATTTCTGTAATATTACAAATCAATATTCCAAGTGGTTTGTTTTGAAACAAATTGAAATTTCAGCCAATCAAAATGCATTTATGGCCCTGGCTGTCATGTTGTATTACAAATCGGCTAAAAAACTGAAAAAGATAACTTTCCAAGCTTTATTTCTGCATAGTTGGTTTAAATGTGTAGAGTAGTTTCAGAGAATAAGCCATTTTATGTTTTTTTCATAGGTTACTTATGTAAAGCAATGTTTCATAGTAGCAGCAATTCTGGATTGAAACAAAAAACTTACAATTAGTGAGACAACAGAGTCCATATCAGAGCTGAATTTACAAATTTGATATGTGTCAACCAACTTGTATGATGAATTATTAAACATGTTAAACCAGAAGGAATATTGTTTATAAAGTATAACTGTTTGGTTCTGTACAGGACCACACAATTAATATAGTGACAATTTTGTTTGTTTCAAATAGTAATTCCTCCTCTAAAAAAACAAACATGGATGCAGAAAAATATCTCACCTGCATTCCGCATCAGTAATGAAAAAACATGTCATGAGCATCTTGTATTGTTATCATTTACAATGCATGATTACAGAGAAACTAAAAATCCTAAAACTTTCACTTAGTCATTGCAATGTGAAATTGAGGTCAAGGTCAGGTGACACCTACCAAACAGTCATGTACTCTTCAGCAGCAACCTATATACATGTACCAAATATTGTCATTCTACCATGCATGGTTAGAGAACTAACCAAAAACTTTACCATAGTTGCTGCACCGTGAAATTGAGGACAAGGTGACACATCATAAGCTACCACTGAACAAAATTTGATGGACCTAGGGCTAAATTATAAGCCTTCAAAGATGTAAACCAAAATGTCCAAGTGTTAAGGCCACTGCCGCCACCAGATTCCCAAAACAGTAGTATAAAAATGATGCAAAAGCTTGATATGGTCATGCATCATTCCTGGAATTGCCTCCATTCTGATTGGATCATTCATAATTCCGTAATAGTTTCACGTCCTAATTTTATTTTGATATTATAACATGTTAAATGTATAGTACATTTGTATTTCCGGAATAAAATAATGATATCAAATATGAATAAGAAAACTATCACAATTCACATAAAACTATAAGTGGGAATTGTGATAGTTTTCTTATTCACACTTACATGACTTAGTTGGTAACAAGTTCCATTTTTGGCTAATTAAAATTGGAATGAATTAGCCGCAGGGGTGGAAAAATGTGTTAGTCCGACGCCCGGGGCAGTGCAGTTGTATCTACGGGCACGCTTTTTTCCATAGAAAAAAGTCCATCGGGCCTTTCTTTTCAAATAAAAAACGTTTCTTTAATTTCATTTTACATCTTGATTGATAGTTTGCCTTTAATTGTGTATTAATTTTAGCATAACAATATCGTCATCGAGAGATTACTTCCTGGTTTAGTCTATTTACGATATTGGAAATTAATAAATAAATATTCTAATTCATCCTCGGATACCCAGGGGTGATTCCGCTCGATGTAGCAAGCGGAATCACCCCTGGGTATTCGAGGATGATTCTAATTGACCCATTTCCAGTTTTACATGATTTATCTCCCTTTTTACTTCCAGTTAAAAAAACTATGGCTATCATCACTAAAAGAGTATGTTATTGAAATACAGATTTTGCATTGTTTTGTATTGTTTCAACTTTGTCTATGCCAATTAAATTTTCATCTAATTAACCTCATTAGTAGATCTTACTATAGTCATAGGCAACAGGTGAGTTTGAAGATTGGAACATGTACTATTTTGCTAGTATGTCACTGGTAGTGGTATGCTTGTTTAATCAAGCTATAAAACAGCTCTACCTTAGATTAGCATCAGGTAAATGGGGTAACAGGTTAATTAATTTACAATCATGTTTACACAGAGGTTATAGAACATGCGTGGTAATTGTTGTTGTTTGTAACTTCCGGGGTCCGCCAAAGTAGATTCTACCACGTTCAAATTTATCAATGATATCAGTAAATGTCCATTTCATGACATAAGTTTTCAACAGGACAAACTGCTGCTGTAGCTGCAGTTTTTAGTACCGGCATAGGACACTAGGTGGCGTTTTTTTTAAATTGGAAAGTCGTCAATTGACCCATTTCCAGTTTTATATGATTTATCTCCCTTTTTACTTCCAGTTAAAAAAACTACGGCTATCATCACTAAAAGACTATGATATTGAAATAAAGATTTTGCATTGTTTTTTGTATTGTTCGTCTATGCCAATTAAATTATCTAATTAACCTCAATAGTAGATGTTACAATAGCCATAGGCAACAGGTGAGTTTAAATATTGGAACATGTATGCCACTGGTAAGCTTGTTTATTTAAGCTATAAAACAGCTGGGGTTCTACCTTTAATTAGAATCAGGTAAATGGGGTAATAAACATTATGGATAATTAATTAACAATCATGTTCACACAGCATGGGGTTTTAACAACATCTTCAATTAGATTTTGACACCTGTAATTAACATAAAGCATTAAAATTTATCAAAGGTAATTGTCCATTTCATAAGTTTTCTACAGAACAACTGCGGCTGTAGCCACAGTTTTTAGTACCGGAAGTGGACACTAGGTGGCAATTTTTAAATTGGAAAGTCGTCAATTGGGGTACTGATATTTAAATAATCTATAAATTTGGGGCAGCCATGAATTATTTCTTAAATAAACATAGGTTAATTAATTTATAGCATATCTTAATCAGGTTTACACATCAGGGGTTTTAATAATATCCTCACTCAGATATTGACACCTGTCTGTCATTCACAATTGTCCATTTCAAAAGTTTTCAACAGGACAGACTGCAACTTTATTTGGAAGTACCTTCCTCCAGAAGTGGAAAATAGACGACATTTCTTAAATTGGACATACATGTATGTGTCCTAAAAAATGTGCACTAATTTCTTCCCATATCTAAAATTGAAAGTCGCCAATTTATGAAAAGAATTTTTTTTTTTTAAACAAGGGAGATAATGCTGTTCTTTTTCTCCAACTAGTTACTTTTAATAGATACATACTTATGTCTGAAATTTATTTATACCAAATACTACACGTGTGTATCAAACATGTTATAAAACAAAAATGTAGTCTGAACGAGTGTTTCGCCAGGTGTGTTGTGGGATTTAGCCATAGGTTTCGTTTTCAACTTTTGATACAAGTCGTAACCACAATAAAAACCAACATACCTTACTGTAACATTATCATTCAGTGTGATGTGACACCCTACAAGGCAAAAAACCACTAATTAATACTTTCGTTTTCGTTGTTGTGCGTTGAGCAAGTTTCTATCTTACAGATCAAGCGTAACGATAGCAGCTCGAAGCTTGCAGGGCCGATCACCGGATAGACCGTTTATCCACGTACAGGCCGTTCATTTATTATTAAATTTAAAATGCAGATCAATAATAAAAACCAATAATAAAGTAAACAAAATATAAAATTTAATTTATATTTTATTAAAAGTATGTACGTGTTTGTAATAAATTAGGGATCAGTGTTTATATCAACAAATTAAAATTACTATTACAAGTAATGGAAGAAGGGGGCAAAACTCTTCCGATCCTATAATGTTTCTGAGTTATTCCTCTTTGATACTTTGATGGTATTTGAAAATGTGGAAAATTGGGGTATAGTATATGAAACAATTATTATCAGGAAAAAGTTGTAAAATATTTAATGTAGTTACGTGTTTTGGGAGAAGAAAAAATTGTAATCGTTGACATTTTTTAGGGTCAGCATATACCTTGGTACAGTTCTTTCAAATGAAATTGCTGATGCATTTTAAGTTGTAATTTGCATCATTTATATAACTTCTCGGCGCGTTCAGCATGACAGATAGAGGATGTTATCTTATGGTTGCAATGATTCGTTGAGGGGTTCAGGGCACAGCCTTAGTGCAGAACTGGTTCAGAAGTCTCCTCTTGCTCCTGTAATCTAAGCTATTTATTTATGGAGAAGTCGTACCAGGAGACTTCATACCACATATATACAACACGCAACCAAAGGTTACCCTTGCACAGATAGAGTGTTATCATTTATACTAGTTATACTGAATAAAGATATAACAACCTTAGCTTGTGTTATGCCACACCCTGCTTTAGTATGACAACATGTCGCCATTTTTATTTTCAACTTTTTGAACGAATTAGAAAGCTACCTTCAGCAGTTTAATGTTACTCAACTCAAAATAACGCAGAAAAATTTAAAAAAAACATTACAGTACTATACTGAAATCTTTATTTTACTTGATGCTGACGATACGGTAATTTCCCTTAAACAAAGGAAGGAATGCAAAAAGCTCTTGATAAATTTCTAAATTACTGTGAATTATGGAGATTGTCTGCAATGTAGAAAAAACTAAAGTTATTATTTTCAGTAAACGATAATGCCCAAAATTGATATTGTCCCGACGCATGGGGTAAAGTTGGAAATTGTAGATTCTATTACCTATTACAGGTATAGTTTTCAAATATAATGGGAATTTCTCGGATGCTAGAGCAAGATTAGTTGAACAATCCCAAGTCTTTATTTTCAATATACAGAAAATCCCGGAATCAAAATATACCACTAGATATTCAGCAAAAATTATTTGATTCTCTTTTGGAACCAATTTTGTTATATGGATCAACGATGTAGGGTTTCGAAAATTTTCTGTTAATAGAAAAAGGACACTTCATGGTTTATTGGGAACTTGGTAGGTATCCTTAAGATATTAGAGTGAATAAAATGTCATCAAAGATACCAAGGTTAATAAAATCTTCTTCGCCAGACGCGCGTCTAATCAAGACTCATCAGTGGCGGACAAGCCAAACAATATGTAAAATCAATCTAATAAAAAATTAAATCTTTCACAAGCTCCCCCTTTTTGTTATGTTTTTTGAATGAATGTCTTTATTTGCAAAAGCATTATATGCTATAGCACAATTACAGTATATAATAGTGACATATGACGAACAACAGGAGAGACATATTGGTTAAAGTACAATTATAATATCAAGAAGTTTCTACTTTCAAATGCAAATTTTATAAAATTACACAATTTTATAACTAACTTTTTGGAATTACCAGACAATAAATATCTAAGTTTAGTCGTATTTGGCCATGAACAAAAATATTTAGGTAAAAACTTAAGTCTTAATGATCTATAGGCTGGACATACAAGTAGGAAATGGTATTCATTTTCAACACAAGACATATTACAACATTCACAAAGTCTTAGATTTCTCGGCAAATCTAGATATCTACCAGTTTCTAGATTTATCTTTGCTGTACCACTGCGTATTTTAGTAAGAAAATGTGTGTTATAACAAAGATCTACATATTCTTCGAAACCAAAAACTGGTTTAATTATATTATATAAAGTCAACTTTTCACAATTTTTAACCTCTTCATGCCATGATTGGATATATTGATCTTTGATTATGTTATAAATAACGTCAATGGAGATATTTGCGTTTGATTGTTGATACCATACATAGTTTAGACCTAATGAAAACAACAAATCACGTACATTTGATACCCAATTAGTTTTACCATTATTTGCATCTGTAAGTAACAAATTATAAATGTCATATACAACAGGTCGTTTTTGATACACTATTCTAAACCAGTACTTTAAAATTCTGACTTTACGACATACAAATAACGGTAGACGCCCAAGTTCACCATAAAGAAAACAATTTGGAACATTCTTACCAACGTTTAATATATATTTACAAAATCGTTTATAAAAAACTTCAATATCTGTGCCACCATGGAAGCCCCATACTTCCGACGCATAACTTAATACGGACGTTACCATACTGTCAAAAAGTTCACATCGCTTTTTCTTGGTTAAACAAAGTTCTTTCGTACAGTGGATTAAGGATGATAACGAGCGTGCGCCTTGGTTTGACAATCGTTTTTGAGTTTGTAGGAATTTCCCATTATAATGGAATAGCATCCCTAGATAAACGTATGAATTGACTATTTCTAACAGACTGTCATTGTACATAAAAACTGAATTGACAGGTTGCCATCCATTACGAAAAACAACAATTTTTGTCTTATCCGTATTAACTTCTATATTCCACTTTTTGCAGTAAGTACAAAGCTTATCCAATAGCTCCTGAAGCTTTTCGGCAGAATTTGCAAATAAAACTGTATCGTCTGCAAAAAGGATCAAATATATAAGCATACCGTTAATACTCACAATATCTTGATCTTGATTTACGTCCATATCTTCTATTAGGTCATTCACAAAGAATAAAAATAATAAGGGTGACAAAGGTTCACCTTGCTTGACACCAAGTAAATTATCGAATGGTTCAGAGAGAATTCCTCCCGATCGGACCCGCAATTTTACGGACGAGTAGACAGATTTCACTTTAGCTACAAATTTAGAGCTTATTCCATTAGACAAAAGCTTGTAGAAAAGAATTCTTCTATCGATCTTGTCAAATGCTTTACGAAAATCTATGAACGAAGTGTACAGTTTTTCCTTCTTCTGGAGTGTATGGGTTATAATACCATGCAGTACAAAAATGGCATCTACAGTAGATTTATGTGATCGAAATCCAAACTGACTGTTCAACAATTTGTCATTATCCTCAGACCATTCTAGAAGTCCATTGGTTAAAATTGACGTAAACAGTTTTGATAAAACACTAACAAGCACAATAGGTCTAAAGTTATTGGGATCAATGAGGTCCACACTTTTCGGTACAGATACAACGATACACTCGGTCCACAGTTCAGGATAAGTTCCCGTGGTAAATATATAATTAAAAATAGTCTTGAGGAAAGGTGCAAAAAGGTTCGGACAGGCAGTAAACATTTCGCTAATACAGCCATCATTTCCCGCACTTTTGTCTGGTTTCAGTTTGTTCAACGCAGTTATGATTTCTTCTTCGGAAATTTCACAATCGAGAATGTCTACATTTGTTTCATCAAAATGTATATTGTTCAGTAAATTTACTATTTCATTACAAAGATCCGGAGGGTTACCACCTAGAATAGATTTGAAATGTCTAAACATTGTATCATTGTCAATTTCGCATGACGGAGGCTTCCTTTTTCTCACAGTTTTCCAAAACTTTTCTGGTTCTGATTTAGCAATGTTACAAAGTTCAACTCCTTTCCGCCTATTGAAAGGATAGCTGGGCTTTTCGCTTTACTTTATTATATTCGTTTCTATTTAATATATACGATTGTCTATTCGCTTCGGACGGATACCGGAAGAACAAGTTTCTAGACCGATGAAAATTATCACGGGCTGACACACAGTTGGCATCGAACCAGTCGTTGTTCGGGCGGTTGCGCTTGTTTACTCTAACCATGTTAACAGTTCTACCAAATACTTTAAACGCACTGTCATTTATAATCTCAGTAATTCCATCAATCGCATTGTTTAAATCATTAGTGTTGTTAATATTGTCCGTAAGATTACGAATTTCGTCTAATTTTGTACGCAGGATATCGACATATTCATTCGATCTATCGTTGTCCCATTTCAGAAAGGTGCGTTTTGTGTTTACATCACCGGCCGTTTGGTGAAGAGGAAAGTCAAAAGTAAAATGTAAAGGAGCATGATCCGATAGTTCGTTAAAATCTAAAATTTCAAAGTCTTTTAAAAGCTTATAATCTTCCGGTGCAAGCAAAAGATAGTCATTCACTGCTTCCTTTCATATTACAAAACGTGAGATTTCCAGATGTATCTTTTCCTAATCGACCATTTGCCACCGTAAGTCCCGTATTATAACACAACTGTAAGAGCTTGCGGCCGAACAAATTAACGGTTTTATCTTTCGAATTACGCGGTTGAACTATGGGGTTTTCAACGTGTAAAGCACTATCAACATATCTATCCATATTATCATTGAGTAAAATATCTAATTCTTGGCCAATACGAATTTTCAAATCACCACAAAGAAAAAATATACCCTTTTCTTTATAGTCTAATATAATAGTTTCAATAACATCATAAAAGTCAAAATCAACCCTTTCATAAAAGACTGAATTTTCATGTGGTATGTATGCTAAACAGATATATACATCTTGATTGGTACCAAAGAAGTCATGCTTCAATTTTATCAAGATAATACCATGATCTATTTGCTTCTCTATAGATAAACCCTTTATTATTTTTTTTTATAAAAAATTGCAACACCACCTTCTTTTCTGACTCCAATATTAACAGATCTATTTAGACATATTAATTTATCAAAACCTTCTATATCAATAATATCATTATTATTTAACCATGTTTCTGACAATAATAATAAATCATAATTTTCTACAATATTTAAAAATCTGTTATCTTTACAAATAGAGGCTAAACCATGAACATTCCAAGATAAACATTTAAACCATTACATATTCTCCTTGGCCTGTCCTATTCTTGGGGCGCGTATTCCTTACCATTCACAAAGATCTTGTCCCGAACGAAATAGGCCTTGATATCTCTCTCGCGGAGTTCCTTCAGTATCGAAAGTTTGTCTTTTCTACGCTTCTGAATTTCCGGTGGCAGCTGTTCAGATATGCCAAATGACGAACCTTTTAAGCTTTTAGCATTACTTTTGACGAGATCTCTCATGTATTGCTTCGCAAACTTCACCAGGATTGGTCGAATTTTCGCATCGGACTTCTTTCCCAGTCGATCTGCTTCTTGAACTTGAATCTTTACATTCGCATCCTCAACGAACGACAATAACATAAAGGGGGGAGCTTGTGAAAGATTTAATGTTAATTAGATTGTATATAAAATCCAAATGAATGAGATGTTGTAGAGCTTTTATCACAAGAATTCCAAAAGACGTTATACCAAATCCGGCTAAGGCTATCAACACCTTTAAAATAGAAAACCTTAGAATTAAAATAATTTTCGAAATTTCAGGGCAGTAAATTTAGGTAATGACTTTATCAATGAAAGAATAAATGATATTTTAGTCTGCACCGAAGTGTGACTACTAGGCTGGTGAAACCGAGAATCGTGTCATTCTAGTAAAAATTACTTCAGAGTGAGAATAAACTAAGTAGACTTGTGTATAATTTTAATGCATACAATGAATGCAAATTTAAATGGACGTCAAAAATAATTCTATTTTCGACAGCTTAGGTCTAGAATAATTTTTTGCAAAACAATTCGCTATCGATTTTTGTACTTTGTGTGGTGGATTATTGAGTTAGACTTTAAGTTAAATTTCGAGTTAAGGTTCGAGTTGGAGGTTATACATCATACATGACTTTATCGGAGAAAGGTTGGGTGAGTTATCGATGTTGGAGAGCTTTTTAAAGTTCGGAAACGCTAAAGGAGAAAGGTTGGGTAAGTTATCGATGTTGGAGAGCTGTTTATAGTTCTAACGGAGGAAGGTTGAGTAAGTTTTCGATGGAGAGCTGTTTAATGTTCTAACGGAGAAAGGTTGAGTAAGTTATAGATTTTGGAGAGCTGGAGAAAGGTTGAGTATGTTATCGATTTTGAGAGCTGTTTAAAGTTCTAACGGAGAAAGGTTGAGTGAGTTATCGGTATTAGAGAGCTGTTTAAAGTAGTATATTAATAATTAACAATACTGAACATTTTTTACCAGAATCTGCCCAGTTTCACTAGAACCGTCCTTTATTGTCCATTATCATTAATACAAAAGCATATATCATATTATATTATACACATATTGCTGTAGCAAGACTGAATAGACTTTTCAAGTTATTTTTGGTCAAAAGGGTGTTATACCAAGACTTATTGTGATGTATCAGGTTGATGCATCATGGTGCTATATGGTTGTCTAGAATATGGAAAATTAGTACAGAATAGATTGAAATAACAGATATTAATTATCCAATAAAAACTGAAGACTTTTGTATGAAATATAATATACCGGCATAACGAAACATATTTCTGCCAGTACTAAATCATCTTCGCTAGCCAAGGGTTACGACCCGATACTCTTATCTTCAGTGAAGAGAGGGGGGACCTGAACGTTACACTTGGCTAGCGAAGATGGAAATTCACAAGCTTTCTCGAAGCTGGGCGCTGCCATTTTACTTCAAAAATAACATCAAACCGACATACAAGACTAATTCTAATTGGCTGATTGTAATATAAAGGGACGCAACTTGTGAATCCGTAAGGTGGCGTTGGCGGGAATTACAAAAAACTAATCTAAATCTGCCAAGGGTGAAGAGAGGGGGGACCTGAACGTTACACTTGGCTAGCGAAGATGGTACTAAATATTCAAGTTAGATATTTATGTAGACATTTAATGACAAGAACATTTTTTTTCACATCAAGAGATTGTGAAATGTGCAGACTCCGACTCGTGTTAAAAAAGTTTGCTTATAGAGAGCTTCCTGACGTCCCATATATATTACATCATAAGGACAGAGTTTGGTACCGGCCGAATTGGACCTTTTTTATTGTTCAGTAAATATATGACATCATAAGAACAGAGTTGGGTACCGGCGGATTTAGACATATTTTTCTGTTCAAAAGATATATAACTTCGTAAGGACAGAGTTGAGTACCGGCCAATTTAGACCTATTTTATTGTTCAGTAAATATATGATATCATAAGGACAGAGTTGGGTACCGGCCGACTTAGACCTATTTTATTGTTCAGTAAATATATGATATCATAAGGACAGAGTTGGGTACCGGCCGACTTAGACCTATTTTATTGTTCAGTAAATATATGATATCATAAGGACAGAGTTAGGTACCGGCCAATTTAGACCTATTTTATTGTTCAGTAAATATATGATATCATAAGGACGTAGTTGGGTACCGGCCGTAAGACCTATTTTATTGTTCAGTAAATATATATTATCATAAGGACAGAGTTGGGTACTGGCCGAATTAGACCTATTTTCTGTTCCGTAGATATATGACATAATAAGGACAGAGCTGGGTACCGACCGATTTCGACTATTTTTCTGAAATTGTCAATAGATATTTGACATCATAAGGACAGAGTTGGTTACCGACCGATTTAAACCTATTTTCTGTTCCGTAGATCTATGACATCATAAGGACAGAGTTGGGTACAGGCCGAATTAGACATATTTTCTTGTTCCGTAAATATATGACATCATAAAAACAGAGTTGGGTACCGGCTGAATAAGACCTATTTTTTTGTTCAGTAAATATATGACATCATAACGACAGAGTTTGGTACCGGCCGATTTAAACCTATTTTCCTGTTCAGTAAATATATGACATCATAAGGACAGAGTTATGTACCGGCCGAATTAGACCTATTTTGTGATTTTTTCAGTAGATATATGACATCATAAGGACAGAGTTGGGTACCGGTCGAATTAGACCTATTTTTCTGTTCAGTAGATATATGTCATCACAATGACAGAGTTGGGTACAGGTCGAATTAGACCTATTGTTCAATAAATATATGATATCATATGGACATACATGGGTACCGGCCTCTTCAGACCTATACTTAAGGAGATAAATTGCATGTGCATTGAACATCTGTTTGAAAACATCTCAGAATGAAAATTAGCATATTTGTACAGCACCTGCACCTGCAATTTTAAGTAAGAAAATAATATAGGAGTTTTATAACACATACCTTTTAAATGCATTTAGCCAAATA
Source organism: Limnoperna fortunei (assembly GCA_944474755.1). Taxonomy (NCBI): domain Eukaryota; kingdom Metazoa; phylum Mollusca; class Bivalvia; order Mytilida; family Modiolidae; genus Limnoperna; species Limnoperna fortunei. The sequence goes on from OX104125.1 coordinate 50,552,522, forward strand.
TTATTTCATTGGCCAGTCCAATCTATGCTGACACACTAAGATCTGGAGGCTTTCATTAGCTGACCATGCACTCCATCTTTTAAACTATGCCATGTTGTCACCCAAATAGTTTAAATGTGGTTTCAAATAAACAAGATGGCGTTTTAGACAAGAAATCTATTAAACAAGCACTAATAAATGAATTTCAATTTCACCTGTTTAAACCTTCAACTGGTGCAAAATCAAAGTACCGATATTTCCGTCAAGTGCTGTTGATAACATTTAATTCCCCAAAAATCCAACTTAAATAAAGGAATTCTTCCGTAAATGGCCGATTTCTGGTACAGATAACCCAGTACAGATGAGCTCACGCGCACACATCTGTACTTGCTGCGTCATCCAATCAAAACGCCAGAAACAAGAGCGTTGTTATGGAAGCAAACAACGTTCTTCTATGACGTTCATTATTTCCGGCGTTCTGATTGGACGTCAGAGACAATGGAGTCTAAAATAATGGAGAGTCTATAGGTAAAAGCGATGTGAAAGTTGTTGGTTTACGGAAGAAATAGGTACTTTCATACGTTTTTGGGAAAGTCCGTGTGAACTTTTACTCGTGATAAAATTGTTTATGTCTTTTAGCTCGTTCCGCTGCGCTCCACTCGCGAAAAGATAAAATTTCTATCACTCGTGAAAGATCAACCGGTCTTTCCCAAAAACATATGAAAGAACCTATTAATCTGTTTTCTCTTTTAAGTTGGATATTTTGACCCTTATTATGCCTTTACAATCCATCTGTTGAACAGGTTTTGTTAAATCATGTGCACAATAATCACTTTTATAGAAAAAACATCACATGTACCATTTTTGGCTATTTTTGCATATTTTAGAATAAAATAAATATAATTGAATTAATTCATATTAATTTGCATAATTGTTGCCCCAAATTCAGCAGTTGGGGACAAAATCTAGTTTTCAGCACAAGGTTTTCATTGTGATGCCAAACCTTTGGGAGAAATTAATCCAAAGTTCAAACTGACCAGTACAGTTCAAAATTTACCTTTTTTTGGCCAAATATTTTTATCGCAATTTAATTTAATTCACACGAATATGTCAAATTTATTGCTAAAAGTAAAGATGACCATACAGAAAGAAAGTTAAAATTAAATAAAGACAGAAGAACATTTTCCTGTGATTCCGTTTGGGTTTTTCATATTTGTATATAGAAAAGATGCAAAAAGTGCTGACTAAGCAGTTTATATAGTGTGCATTAGACTTTTTTTTTAGTACCGCATTCAGTTAGTTTTAGCAAGAGATACCACAATCTCTGTAAAAATAGTTTTAATGCAGAACTCCACTAAATGTTTCCTCCACTAAGTGTTTAACTTTCAAGAGGGCGGTACGGTATATTTAAAACGAACAGGTCAAAATGTTATATTAAGGTATCCGTACCACAATTGACCGCGTGATCATAGCTGGTGTCCCTGATGTCCATTGATTTTTAATGGAGCAGACGTCGGTTATGTTCGGTAAACATCAGAAATACTATATGAGTAACTACTTTTTTTACTCAAAACTGTTAACATTGACTTAAAATAAAACAATATATTTTAATTTTTATTATAAATTAGCAATTCACTGATAAAGTTGTATTTCTTCGTCGAAAAATAAAATTAAACGGTAACTTCAATTATGGGTCGGATACCTTAACGCGGAATCATCAATAATTTTACACCTCATTTAGTAACTGTATACTCCTAGAAAAATCAAACAACCACAACATATTTGTGCAGGGCGAATCGAAGCAAGTGTTTTATTTTGTCCGACTGGAGTTTTCAGCTATTTTTCAGCAATATATCTCGGCCATCTCCGTCAACGGTCGGAAAGAAAAAAAATAGCCGAAAATGATCCGAGTGATAAACTAACTTCAGAGAAGAGTAAGTGATTACGTTTATTTACGCCGTTACGATTACGGCTAAAAATAGCATCCAAGTATAAAGTTGAGGTCGAATTTTAACTATTCATTTTCTAAAACAATATTTACTACAATATACATTACTGTTCGTTAAAGGTATTTTAGAAATATTGTAAAAATATCATCCCGGATTTCCCCACTGATAATACTGGCCTAAAATGCCTTCAAGAATTACAATTTGTAACAATATAGTATCGTACATGTATTTGTTTCTTGTTGTTAAGTAATTGCTGTACAGAGTTAAGCAGATATAAATTAAGATGGATCAACAGTTTACTTGCCTGGCCATCCTAGAATAATTACCCCTCCCCCGCTCTCACGTTTGACCAAGTTTGTGTAATTTCGAGATTTAAAAAGTACTCATAACACACACGTTCCTGTATTCTATTGCATGAAATGCAGTTTGTAGAAATTCTTTAATGTATACAACTCGGACCATACTGGGGGTGCCGTCTACAGCATCCCAAAGTGGCCAATACGGGAGGTCCTCTTTTTTTCAACTTTTTTTCAACTTGTGTTTTGTTAATTTTATTTCGTAACATAATGGAAATATATAGAAAACATATAAGTCTTGTAAAAAGTAATCCAGAAAATTATACACAAATCATTGAGGCCCATGCTACACAATAGGATAGGCGCAAAATAGACAAAGTAAAGGCGAAACGTGTACACTTGAAAAGATCATATGGAATGTCCTGTAACGGGTAAGTTCGTGTATCTTTTTAGACTGTATCTGTTTCTTTTGTCTAATGTATGTGGTAAAATGTGGTAAAATCAATAATTTTTCGTAAGAATTATACATAAAAATTTTAGCTGGCTTAAAATTATGCCTAATATAATAGACAAGACAGTTCAAATCCATTTCATGGCAGATTTTTGAAATTGAATATTAACAAATTATGCAGCCTAGTATTTTCCCATGGGAATTTTTTGTCTGCATCTGTAATGCTTTCATTCATCAAAATGAATCGTTTACAAATAAAATATTTACAACAATTATCTGAACTTGTAGCAGATATCACAACTGAAAGTATAACCAAAAAAATAAATAAATAATGATAATACAATATATGATATTTATGACAAAAATCTATTTTTCGGTGGCAGAGTGGTCAAGGTAGTACACTGAGATTGCGGGTTCGATTTTTATTGCAGGCAGGGTGTACTCGACTCCAATCTTAATTGACAAATATTGCCAGTTTTCCTACCGCAGGTCCGGGGTTTTCTCCGGGTACTTCGGCTTCCTCCCCCAATAAAAACTGGACGCCATGATATAGCTGAAACTGCTGTAAGTGGCGTTAAAACCCCATTCAAACAAACAAACAAAAACAAACACAAACTTGGACCTACCTAAATTCACACTTAAATTGTACGGCAGGGTGAAGTCTTTAGTTGGCTTTATCTGGTTAGGCCAACGTTGAGCCAACCAGTTGGCCAAACGTAAGGACGATGAGCAAAGTTACGTTGGGGTAACTAAATCTGTCAACGTTGGCCCAACGTAACTAAATCTGTCAACGTTGGCCCAACGTATGATTGCTATCTCGGTTGACTGTTTTTGACACCATGCTAGAATTAGTGCAGCGGTCAACAGTTTACGGAACGGCTCTTAACTGCTGATTGCTGAAAGTGGCGTTAAAACACCATTCAAACAAACAAAAAACTTAACTTGCTGACTAGGTTGGATAATTTTTATTGACTAGAGATCAAATTTGGCCATTATTCTTTACAAGTAAGATAAAACCCGAGAGTTTAATTAATTTGTAATGCTTATTACTTGAAAATACGTACTTTTGTGCTAACTTAACGAAAATGCGAACTAATATAGTTTGTAAAAACCTCATAATAGTGCAACTGGTAATTCACCCAAAATCGAGAAAAAAAAGAATAAAATTTAATCGGCAGGTGCGGAACATATCGCTGTATTTCAATAAATTGGTTTTCAATCAGTATTTTTTAGTCAAAGTATGAATACAAATATGGCCATGAAGAAGCGCCGTGTAAATATTCTTTGTAATAATAATACTGACGGTGTATCCTCTTTCAATCTCATGATATCTTCAGTTATATTGTAATAGATTATGTAAATAGGAATAAGGCAGATGAATGTTCCCGGTAAGCTCAAAACGGACGCATATGATAGTAAATTTCTATATTGTCAAACTTGCGAACTTCCAAACGGAATAATAGACAGCTTGACGGGCCTCTCTTTATTTAACATTGCCCAATAGTAACTAAATTTGAATATCCATAGTGTATAAACATCTACCCAAGAACATGTGTCATGATAAACCCTTTATTCTCTTTTTTCAGTTTGTAGTAACTTCTAATAAAAACTATAAAAAGACATTTGAGACCGCAGAAGGAGTTCGGTAAGTTAGAGAGCCCAATAGGAACCATTTGAATATGTGTATATCGTACACATTCGTCTGTCTCTAATTTGAAGAAGAAATATCTAACCAATGAACTGGAAAGAAATATGCAATAACTACATAAAATGAACAATAGAACAACAAAGACCGGAAGTACGCTCCCACAACATAACAACAGATACCGGAAAAGAAAAAAACAGATTTTTCAGAATTTATAGGTACTGTTCTGTCGAAGTCATATAGGTGGTAAACAGATGTCGAAGCTCGGCTAGCGCAGAAGCTGGCGGAAAGATTCTTTTACTTGACCTACTGTCTAGTCTAATTAAAATTAGCCCATGCGTGTTTACTATTTATGTTGTGTCGCAAGGTTTAACATAACCCCGTTGCAGGTCACGTCAGAGTAACCTCTATAATGTGATCAAACTGACCAATGAAAAGGTCTCTTATAGATCAATGGCGGTGAAAATTTACACCATTGGTTTTGGGTTTATGCATACGTTATGATAGGTCACGAGAGAATACGAATAATGGAGGGACTTACCTAAAGAAAGAAAGATAACAAGTTTAGCTTTTCTAAAAAGCTAACCGTCTCTTAGCTGCATTACAAATTTTATGGATTTATTAAAGTATCTGGTTTTTTATAATTTATATGTAGGATAGGTATACAATGTACATGTACCTTGTAAGGACTTTGTTTACGCTAAACTATTATCCAGTGGTGCTTGAGAGATTTAAATGCCTGTCGTTACTTCACACGTGTTTTTTTTTAAATAATTAAACAAAACTTGACTCCCTAAACAAATGTTCAAAATGAGCCCTAAAAATATGTTTTGTTAAATTTGCATCAAATAACAGAACAAAAAATAAAGATACAGAACATATAATTTTTTGCCTAACCCACACAGCTTTAAAAGAGTAGGGAGATTTTGATACTATGTTTACCTTTTAAATTGTTCGTTGACCAATGCATTTAATGAAATAGAAGTCAATATATGGAACGTAACATTACTACACTAAAATACTGATTTAACGAAAAAAAAGATATAGAACATATATTTTTTTCCAAAACAGCTTTATAAAGTAGGGAGATTTTGGTACAATGTTTACCTTATAATTGTTCACTGACCAATGCAATGAATGAAATAGAAGTCAATATGTGGAACATAACATTACGACACTAAAATACTGATTACAACCCCGATTCAACCTAAGAATATATCGAAATTTCAGTACACATACTAGTACGATCCTGACGTAAACCAATGGAATGACAAAAATATTTATAGATTTAGTAAACCACCCAATCAAGTAACAGAGTGTCATTTACTCCGAAGACTGATCATCATTTGACTATGTATACCGTCTCCCATGGGAGACGGTAACAACAACAAACATGTCAGCGCCCATGGTTAAAAATGTGTCAAAACTTTGTTAATATATAATTATTAAAAATGTCGGATGCACTACAGAAACACTATTCCTGAATCAACGACATATGCGAGCTTCGTGGAAACTCGTTCCTACAATTGGTTTTTTTGTTTGTTTGTTTGTTTGAATGGTGTTTTGACGCCACTTTCAGCAATTTTTCAGCTATTTCATGGCGTCCAGTTTTTATTGGGGGAGGAAGCCAGAGTACCCGGAGAGAACCCCCGACCTACGGTAGGAAAACTGGCAACCCTTGTCAAGTAAGATTGGAGTCGAGTACATCCTGCCTGCAGTGAGAATCGTACCCTCAATCTCAGTGTTGACAGACCACGTGATCAATACTAAACGAACTACCTTGACCACTCGGCCACCGAGGCCCCTCCTACAATTGGAAACGTTCTCAAAGGGGAGACAAAAAATTACAAAACTGTACAATCGTAAACTTAAAATTAATGAAGAAAGAACGCTGAACATCAGATCTGTACTAGGCATAATTTTTTGTTCCGCTTCCAGTTTTTCGACTCCGAACAACGTTAAAATGTCTCTTCGATCGCTTTCTCCTTGTCATTTGCCATGTTTTGTTAACCACAACACGTGTTTACATACGTTTGCAAAACGGCATTTGTAATCTATTTTGAATATTTTTAGCGGGAAATGTTTTCATAACAAAGTGTCATTGAAAGATCAAAAAGGTTACTCTGACGTGACCTGCAACGGAGTTATGTTAGACCTTGCGACATAACGTAAAATTTAAACACACATTGGCTAATTTTTTGTCTCGCCTGCGACGAAAGTCGCTGGAGGCGAGACATATGTTTGGGAATCCGGCGGCGGTGGCGGCGGCGGCGGCGTAAACACTTGAACATCTTGCTTCATATATTTGTAAGCCCAAGCCCTAGGTCCATCAAATTCGGTCCAGAGGTAGCTTATGATGAGTACTTGCCAGTCAGTCACTTGTCACCTGACCTTGACCTCAAATTTCACGGTCCACCGACTACGTTAAAGTTTTTGGGCTACCACAGTTCCTCCGTAACCACGCATGGTAGGATGACAATATTTGGTATATAGGTTGCTGATGACTAGTACATGACTATCTGGTAGGTGTCACCTGACCTTGACCTCAATTTCACGGTCCAGCGACTACGTTAAAGTTGTTGGGTTACGGCTGTTCCTCTGTAACCATGCATGTTAGGATGACAATATTTGGTATATAGGTTGCTGACGAATAGTACATGACTGTCTGGTAGGTGTCACTTGACCTTGACCTCAATTCCACGGTCCAGCAACTACTTTAAAGTTTTTGTATTAGGACAGTTCCTCTGTAACTATGCATGGTATGGTGACAATATTTGGTATACAGACCGCTGCTGATAACTAATGCTATTTACTTAATGCTTATGACGAAATTTATTTTCGTTACTGATGCGAAATGCAGGCGAGACGTTTTTCTGTGTCCACACTTGTATTAGACCGGTTTTGACTCCTCATTGGTCGAGTTTGCCATCCCGTAAACGCAACCAACTACACCATGATAAAATTCTGTAAAATTAGAAAGACTTCATTAAAGCCAGACAATAAACTGTGTTCATAACTTGGTAGGATGTTTTATACTGGTATATGTCGTGTGAAAATTAATACACTGTAACCGCTTTAAGTGCACACTGTTTTAAAAACCGACGTCGTAAACGATCAACATTCTTTCCTTATGGTGACCTCTTTGCAAGAATTTTCAAAAATTTTAAAGGCGTCACACTCAACTGTGTCTCCTCAATGGCCGACAAGTCCTGTAAAACACAAGTTACGTTATGGATAAAAGTTTTAAAAATATGTCCTTTTATATACGGATTTTACACTGGCTAAAGACCGGGGTAAAATATTTGGCATAAAAAACCAAACGGTTGAAACATCAGTATATATTCATGCCCCAATTAATTATTTCTTAAACAATTCAAGTACAAAACTATACTTTATCATTTATAACACAATTAACCGGTTCCAATAAAATGAATCCTTTCATGTAACAAATACATACAGGAACAGAAATGATAAACAAAATATTTATAAAATGTACCAAACAACACTACTGCAGTCTTTATGGATATCAAACATATGGAAGCCCATTAGAGCCAGGGTGGTGTTTTATTTTTTTCTTACTCGTTATTACGACTTAGCTAACTCGTTATATCCACTTAGCTAACTCATTATAACAACTTACTAAATGTAACTCGTAATAACGACTTAGAACTCGTTATAACGACTTAACTAACTCGTTATAACCACTTAGCTAACGTAACTCGTTATAGCGACTTATCTTACTCGTTATTACTTAGTAACTCGTTATAACGACTTATCTAACTCGTTATTACGACTTAGTAACTCGTTATAACGAAATAGCTAACTGGTTATAACGACTTAAAGAAAAATTCAGGCTCCGATTTTTGTGCAAATAAATAGTCAGGATGAAAAAAATATCCATAGCCCCCCCTCCACCGTACAAATCAAATGGTTACTCCCTAATCTGTGATTTGATTTTTTTGGGGGGTGGGGATTAGGTTTTTTCTTTTTGTTGTTTTTTTTATTAATTTAATAAAATGTGTATTCTTGATGAGATGAGATGAATAAAAGACTAATAAAAAATGATTTGTGTTGATTTTAGCTCAACTGACCAAAGGTCTATGTGAGCTACTGCCATTATCGTCGTTAACTGTCGTAAACATCTTCTTTGAAACAGCTACACCGATTCAAACCAAACTTGGTCTGATTGTTCTTTAGCCTATCCTGCACAGAACTGATATGGGATTTTTTGATCCGCCAAAACATGGCCGACAAAGCTAAAAAAAGAACAGGGGGTCATAGACTAACGTTTTTCGCTTATATTCGCAAAAAGTATAAGAGATAGAGAATTCGAAGCAACCTACTGTCTTCAGCATCAAAGGCTGAAACTCTCATTGGACTTGAATTTATAGGAGTTTTGCTGATTTTGCCCCAAATCGTGAAAACCATTACAGCTAGAGAAAAAATTTCAAAAGTGTTAAGTTCATTAAAATCTACAAAAACGATTGCAGTTTGAATTGATTTTCCATTTGAATTTTGCTGAATTTCAAAAATCTTTACTTAAACTACTGAACAGAATTTGATGAAACTTGGTATGATTGATTTGTAGGATATCCGGCACAACAGATGTGTTTCAATTTTGATCTGACGAAAGACATGACCGCTATTGCTAAAAACAGAACAGGGGGTTGAACGGCAGTTTTATGCTTATATTTCAAAAACCTTCTATCTTCAGTTTGAAAAGCGCAACAAAAGTCCCCATTGAGTAGAAGGTCAGATGACCCCATAAAGGGATTTTGTCCCTGTTAAGGGCAAAGATTGTGTTTTTTCATGTTTTTTGTCTGTAGTATGGAAAACAATTGCAGATTGAATTTGCTTCGTGAAACCTTCAGCTTATTAAGCTCTACAAAAGGCTCAAGATTTCCCCCCAAATAAGGGTGTTGGTCCTTTAAACGCAAAAAGATAATTATTTTTCATGTTTTTGCCCTATAGAATGATGATCATTGCAAATAGAGGAAAACTTTTGTTTGCTTAACATTCAGCTCATCAATCTTTACAAAAGTAATTGTTGTTAGATGACGCTTCTAGGGTCCATTTACATTCTAACTTTGATATACCGGAGAGTGATTCAGGCTCTTGTGAGCCTTTAGTGTGTTGCTTAGCGTCACGTATGCCTCTGAGAAGAACTATTAACTATAGATTCATTAAACTGGTTTGACAAATATTCTCGAGCCCAACTTGTGACGAATCGGGAAGACGGTGAGTGTATAGTGTGTGATTTGTTCGTTTGTACGCTCATAAGGGTTCATAATAACTGCAAGTTGCAGAGGGGTGATATTTTGTTACATCGTACATCTTGGGGTCGCAATTTATCTATTTTTTAGACGCATGAATGACTCGTGTAATTCTTAAACTATTATATCAATAAAGGGCGAGGGGATTATAGCCGTTGTATGTGACTGTCCCTTTCTTTATATTTTATTAAGACTCCTTTTATTTAGCTTGAACGTACATATATTTAAAATATTTTTCTTGATGAACATTTTAATTTAAATATATTATCATAATTTTGCAATAATTGGTCATGAAAGAATCAAATTTTCTGTCATAATTTTATTATTCTAAGAAAAGGTAAATCGATTTGTTGTAAAACTGGTTCAAATAATTGCGCACTATTTAAAGAGTAGGTGTATTTTGTCTATACAATAAGCAATGCATTGTGGTATATATGCGAGTACTTTTTAAGGTTATTAATTTAAAGAGCAGACGTTAAATAGAGGTCATTAAAAAGAAGCACGGAAGGCCTTGGGCAGTGATAAGTGTATACGGTCCGTTACGGACGGAACTGGTGAGGAGTTTGATTGGGTGGAAGGAGAATTTTACCTTTAAGAAAAAACTCGGGTCATCGGGGCGATCTTTTACTGACACATATCGTCCTCATGCAATACCTATTACTGAGCTTTCCAAAACACATAGATGAGCTGATGCTCACCAATGTCGATTACAATAGTATTTTTGATGTCAAATATCCCAACTGGGTCGTCAATAAACAATGAAAATGTGATAGGCCAAATGACGAATACCAATGCAAAAGGTATGTACGTAGTGGTGCCTCCTTTTACTAGTAACAAATGTTACAGGCCTATAGGTGCTACAGTTCTTGAGATACGGACTTGATTTCAAAACTTGACCACAAATTTCGTCGGTAAAGCGATACCAACTGGTATGGGGCTATGTCTTGAGACAGCTGAATTGCGAGCTGATAAAACACTTAGTTTAAGTAGCAATTCTCACCTGAATAAGTTACATGAAACAAAACTGCATCAAATTTAGATCAACAAAATTTCCTTTAAACTGCCCATTATTCTTAAGCATACATAAAATTTCAATCCAAAAGTGGCTGCATTGTCTTCTGAAAACGACCAAAACATTTCAATGCGTCGGTTGGCTATACTTCTGCCATAAATGAAGCTCCCTTCTTGTCCAGTAAAAAACTCCTGCATCTGTGATACATGTTCAGTTTTAGTTTTCATGTCACCCTTGATAAGTTTCGGACAACTCTGTTTTTCATTTAAAAATAACGGCTTCAATGTAGTATCCTGCTACAACCTGTGGATCACTGCTTGTCCTATACGCATTTAACCATATTAAATTAAGGGAAAATCCATCAATGCACCCATTAATACAAGCATCATAAGTTTTAAGTTTATCATATGAATCAATATGCCGCAGAAAATTTGGACCAAATTATTGCCGCCTTTGATCAACAAATTAATGTCTACAAATCGAATATTGAGACTTACATATTTGATATTCTTTCTTCAGCCTTCTCGTCTTAATCTCGCTCTACATGGTAATTATGTTACCGTCAGCTTTTATATAAGGGAAAGGTAAGTCGTTATAACGAGTTATTAAATTGTCATAACGAGTTACTAAGTCGTTAAAACGAGCTAGCTATATCGTTATAACGAGTTACTAAGTCGTAACGAGTTTTTAAATTGTTATAACGAGTTACTAAGTCGTTACAACGAGTTCTAAGTCGTTATTACGAGTTACAGCTAGTAAGTTGTTATATCGAGTTAGCTAAGTTGTTAATATGGAGTAGGCATTGCCAAAATGCGAGCACAGACAATATATTATTTATATTTTATATACTTTATTTGTAATATATAATGTGCATTTCATAATTGACGTTACTTCCTATCACCCTAAAAGTGCCTCTAAATTCCAGTAGTCACGTGACGTCTTTCTTTGTAACTGTGACGTCACATGAAGTGATTGTCAGTTTTTAAAGATCGATCTAGAGATAACCTGGTATCCTGGTGCAATATTTTTCATTGACGCAAGCTTCACTTCAAATATAAGTTATATCTGAAGGCCGCTTAGGCTCATGAGGATATCATCGTCAGGGTACCAGAATAGATCTAGAGATTGCAAAAAAATAGTATGAAATGTTTGTTGTTAATTTCTAATATAACATTTAGTTTTTATCAATGTCAACTTTATTTTCAAGTCTTTCTTAAAATTATTTTAGTACTTTTCTTCATTCACTTCGACGATATCAACTTCCGGACGAAAAAAATCAGTATCAGCATTAAGCAGATTTTGATCACGTCAATATTTCGCACACGTCGCGGCAAAAACGACGTAATAGACCGGAATCGCCTAGCATTACCAACGTAACATTGGCCGTAAACTGGTCCAGTGGCATTGAACGTCTAGGTTGAACGTAGTATAAAATAAGTGGCATTCAACAATCTTCTCAAATTAAAGTTTGCTCGCGATATGTCAAAACTAACAATTTTATTTGTATTGTTACTTAATGTCTGTTTATTTTACACAGGACTTATTAATTGGCTATTACAATTTGAATTACTCATTTAATAAAACGAATTGATAACCCAAGCGCATTACATGCATTAATGATCCGCTTATTACTGTCAGAATTATTTTTTCATATTTACATGCAATTGAAAAGAAAAGGAATATATATTTTTTAACCTTATTAATGATTTACGAGGTTTTGTTTCAGAATACGCAACTCAGATCAGATAACGTTTACTAAGGATGAATGGAGACGTTTTGTATACAAAGCTACATAGCCACTCAATGAGGTTATGAACATTAGGTCACAGTTACAGTTCAATACAGTGCATACCGCAATTGCACCAAATCCATGATAGTTTCTTGAAAGACATTCTGTTATTTTAGACGACTATTGTATTGTTTTCAATTACGTAAAATCATTTGTAGTCTAAACCCCATTTAGTCTCCCTTATACATTTTTATTGGAATAACCCCAAAAGCTAAACCATTGGAATACACATTCTTGTGTGGCGCCCTCTGCGGCCTAACGGTATCTATCATAGATTGCCTGTCAGCACTAAGATGGTGTGTAGGAGCGTTATTTTGGGCAGTTTTTGATCGACTCTAATTGAAAGTTTGGCTGCAATACCCAGTGGTTCAATTTAAGCAAGGATTATAATCCATAACCCATGGATTGTTATTAATCCTATGGTAGCTACAAACCATTATTAAGTCCTTGGTTAAAACTGTAATATTCAACACACCATCTAGGTCTAGGTTAAATACTTAACCAAGGGTTAAAAAAACATTAAACTGGCTGTTAAAAAAATTGGAACACAAAGAATTTAAAACTAATCACGGGCTACACGGTTTTCTTATTCTTCAACAGTTTTAATTTCTGAGTACACGTGTAATGTACATTAGAAGTATAATCAGTTTAGTTTATAAAATAATCGGAGATTACGCCGAAAAACAAGCACATGTGCTGTGCCTGCTTTCATGACACTATCAAATAATTTTTTTTTGTTTTCAAGAAAACGACTATTTAAAGCTAAAAAGTCAGTTTATTTAACAACATATGTCTGTCAAAGAGTTCAGTGTTACTATAATATTATTATTGAATCGCGTCGGAACATCGTAGATAAACAGATGATGAGTTTTCTTTTGAAGTTTTTTTTCTTAAGAATTAATTATGATGTTGCCAGACATCGAAATACGGAATGATTTAACCCTTAATCATGTCATATTTAACCTTAGGTGAACAAATGTGTCCAGAAGGTTCGGGATATTCTTCAGCTACTCCTCCAATAAAAACTGGACGCAGTGATATAGATAACAATACTGAATTTGACATTAAAAAAAAAACAAAACGATAGGTCATGGTATTGCTTATGCAAATAATGTTCCAGCCAGTAATTGATCCATATAAATATAGGTTTCATAATGAGTAAAAGTCGATATCAACTCGAGTTGTGTTATTTCAATGTTATAACAAGCGAGTCTTTGGAGAGCTTCTTATTGACACTACATAAAGAGTTGATATAAAGCGATTTGCAACTGTAACGAGTTATGAGACCTTTTCTCATATTATTCCGCACGGAATATCTCTAAAGTAGTGCAACGGCATCCGCTTAAGCGGAGATTTTCCTTGCATTCCATTATGACGTCAACAATTGTAAGAGATGAAAAACGGCACAAATATCCCAACATAACCAATCAGAATGCATTTAAAATTGATACACAATGGACGATCAACCAATCAGAAGAGTCTATATTTATATCACATCGTCTAAGGTGTAATATCGCAAAATCCTAAATCGTTCCGGAATATGATAAAAAGAAAAACGCCCAATCACAACGCACAATAATAAAACCGCATGGAAATCCACAAAAGAAAGTGTGTCAATACGTGTCAAAGTGGTGTGAATGTAATTCAGCAAATTTTGAATTTTTAAGAAATAATTCACTTGGCACGAATATTTTCTGATTTTACCATCGGTTGGTCCTTCATTATGAATTTTTTTTATTCATATATTCAATTTTTTTTAAACATAGCCTTTGAGTTACAGGACTTGTCGGCCATTAAGACATACATTTGAATGTTAAAATATGTAAAACATCTAACAATGACGTTGCCACAAATGGTGTTGATCGTTTATGACCTTAATTAGGAATACACGTTTTACACCTTGTGTGGATTTAAAGCGTTTTAGGCACGTCATATTAGAATTATCAAACAAATTTATCAAAGAAGTTCGATGATTATATACAATTTATTGTTTTTTTTCTCTCACTTTTTGTCGTTAAAACGAAGTTCGCTGGACGTTAAACAACAATCAATCTTATTATACTTAGTTTTATTTCATTTTTACATCTTATTACATACAATAGAAACCGTTATAAATAGTATATCGTCAGTATCAACCATATCGACAGTGTCAACCATATCGTCAATGTCAACCATATCGTCAGTGTCAACCATATCGTCAGTGTCAACCATATCGTCAGTGTCAACCGTATCGTCAGTATCAACCATATCGTCAGTGTCAACCGTATCGTCAGTGTCAACCGTATCGTCAGTGTCAACCATATCGTCAGTGTCAACCATATCGTCAGTATCAACCATATCGTCAGTGTCAACCGTATCGTCAGTGTCAACCGTATCGTCAGTGTCAACCATATCGTCAGTGTCAACCGTATCGTCAGTGTCAACCATATCGTCAGTATCAACCATATCGTCAGTGTCAACCATATCGTCAGTATCAACCATATCGTCAGTGTCAACCATATCGTCAGTGTCAACCGTATCGTCAGTGTCAACCATATCGTCAGTATCAACCATATCGTCAGTGTTAACCATATTGTCAGTGTCAACCATATCGTCAGTATCAACCATATCGTCAGTGTCAACCATATCGTCAGTGTCAACCATATTGTCAGTGTCAACCATATCGTCAGTGTCAACCGTATCGTCAGTGTCAATCATATCGTCAGTGTCAACCATATCGTCAGTATCAACCATATCGTCAGTGTCAACCATATTGTCAGTGTCAACCATATCGTCAGTGTCAACCATATCGTCAGTATCAACCATATCGTCAGTATCAACCATATCGTCAGTGTCAACCATATCGTCAGTATCAACCATATCGTCAGTGTCAACCATATCGTCAGTGTCAACCATATCGTCAGTATCAACCATATCGTCAGTGTCAACCATATCGTCAGTATCAACCATATCGTCAGTGTCAACCATATCGTCAGTGTCAACCATATCGTCAGTATCAACCATATCATCAGTGTCAACCATATTGTCAGTGTCAACCATATCGTCAGTGTCAACCATATCGTCAGTGTCAACCATATTGTCAGTGTCAACCATATCGTCAGTGTCAACCATATCGTCAGTGTCAACCATATCGTCAGTGTCAACCATATCGTCAGTATCAACCATATCGTCAGTGTCAACCATATCTTCAGTGTCAACCATATCGTCAGTGTCAACCATATCGTCAGTGTCAACCATATCGTCAGTGTCAACCGTATCGTCAGTGTCAACCATATCGTCAGTGTCAACCATATCGTCAGTGTCAACCATATTGTCAGTGTCAACCATTTTAATAATTGTGTTAATCCCGCTCTTGATTACCAACGTTGTTATGTGCACCCCAGCTTCCTGTAAGGTTTGCTCGACTCCATTTTTCATTCCTGAACACATTCAAATGTATGTCTTAATGGCCGATATAAAAAAAATGTGACAAAAGATACCAAGGTTATCAATTAACTATGCCAGACACGCGTTTCGTCTTATCATGACTCATCAATGGCGCTCAAACACAAATAAAATAAAGAAAAACATATAACACATATGATTGTTTTGTATTTTTAATAAACGTTAGCCTTAAAGCGACTAATCCCGATGCTCTGGTATTTGTGTCTAGTTTTAGAAACATTGCAGACCTTACAGGGATGGTTCCCAGAGGTACACCTACATAGCTGCCCAGCACGCCTTTGGATGGCGGATACGGACGATCCTCTCGTTTGGAGGTGGTTAGGTCATGGAAAGCCTGGTTGCGGACTATAGTGGATAAGTTTTGTTTGGAGACGTCAAACACCCGTTTTGTAGATTTCGGAAGCTCATCGTGGCCGCTGGAGAAGGCTGTCCTCTCGTTGATTGGTTTTTACCTTGTTCTAGTTCTGAATACAATAAAATACTGCTTGCTGGGCGTTAAGCAAACATTGATCAAACAATTAAACACTCGGTGTCTTTGATACACATTTTACTAGCTTAAAAGATAAGCAATTATTTGCACGTGCAACTGCCCTACTTTCCACAAAGATTTAATTAACAGCCCGTTTAAATTAAACGGACATTCAAATGTGAACACGAGCATGTTATTATGTCTCGATCACGCAATTTGAAAACAATTCTTATTTGGACACAACTGTTCAACAACACCACACTTTACAACTCCACATAGATCCGGCTTTCTGTTGTATATAGTTTGTCTCAACAAAAGACAGTTATCGTAAAACTGCAATGATACGTCTTTATGTTATATTTCTAGAATATATTTCAGAAATATTGTTTGATGTCGACAATCAATCAATCAATTACAGGTCTTACTGGATAAATTACTCGTCTTACTGGATAACTTACACGTCTTACTGGGTAACTTACACGTCTTACTGGGTACATTACTCGTCTTACTGGATAACTTACACGTCTTACTGGGTACATTACACATCTTACCAGGTAAATTACACGTCTTACTAGGTAAATTACACGTCTTACTGCATAAATTACTCGTCTTACTGGTCTTACTGGATAACTTACACGTCTTACTGGGTACATTACACATCTTACCAGGTAAATTACACGTCTTACTAGGTAAATTACACGTCTTACTGGATAAATTACTCGTCTTACTCGTCTTACTGGATAACTTACACGTCTTACTGGGTACATTACTCGTCTTACTGGATAACTTACACGTCTTACTGGGTACATTGCACATCTTACTAGGTAAATTACACGTCTTACTAGGTAAATTACACGTCTTACTGGATAAATTACTCGTCTTACTCGTCTTACTGGATAACTTACACGTCTTACTGGGTACATTACACATCTTACCAGGTAAATTATACGTCTTACTAGGTAAATTACACGTCTTACCAGGTAAATTACACGTCTTACTAGGTAAATTACACGTCTTACCAGATACAATACACGTTTTTACCAAATACATTACACGTCTTACTGGGTAAATAACACGTCTAAATTACAAGGAAATTCATTCAAGATAAAACAACGCTAGTAATCACCCGTTACTTAACTTCCGTCGTCTGTCATTGACACTCAAAAAAGGTTCGTGCGCGTTTAAAAGATGTTTTGCAGCTTTCGTATTAATAATGTAACGACAGACAGCAGACATTCGCAACACTTATGTAACAATGTAGAACGTGCATAACGTACCCAAAGAAGATTCATAACGTTCACCAAACGCCGGGAACTACTTCGAAATATATAACGTTCACCACACAACGGTATACTAGAAAAAAAGGTTCGTGCGCGTTTGAAAGATGTTTTGCAGCTTTCGTAATACTAATGTAACGACAGACAGCAGACATTTAGAACACTGATGTAACAATGTAGAACGTGCATTACGTACCCAAAGAAGATTCATAACGTTCACCAAACGCCGGGAACTACTTCGAAATATGTAACGTTCACCACACAACGGTATCTACTCCACACTAGGTAAACGCTGTCCGCGAGAGCAAAGATATTTCGCGTTTTTTCTGTACTAATATTTCATGTTGTCAGGTCTAGTGGCATGGGTGGTTCAATCAACACGTTATTTTGGTGAGTTTTTACCTTTTTAATACCGCTTGTAGTAAAACTGTAAAAGTCAATAAATATTGTTCGTGTACATATTAAGTTTACCTTAAAAAAAATAGCATAAAACATAAAGAAAAATGAACAATGTAGCATACTTACTAGCAAAACAGTTGAAACACAGTTATTACATATGAAAACATACAGTTTTGAATGAAAAAGTAGTGTAAATGCTTTTTAATAAAACCTTTCGTCAGTAAAATTTATAAAATTGGTAATTTAATAGGATATTAATTGAAATGCAGCAATCTTTAAAATATCGACTGTACTGTTATTCTGTGTTCATGAAATCACTCTGTACTGTTACTTCGTGTATTAATCTTATCGATACTGTACTGTTATTTCGGGTTTGTATATTCTAACTAGTAGAAACCCGTCATTGATACCTGAAGTACTAAGCAGTACGTATAACATGCTTTTGGACTGAAGTTCAAGGAGAAAATGTGTTCCCTAATTTCACTTAAAGATGTTGTCCACCTACAAATAAACAGCTGCACCTAGAGCGCATGACACGCCCGTCTGTAAATACCAAATTAAACATTAAAGGCCCATGAAAAGTTTGATAATTTTGGTGTTCAGAAACATCTTTCTCGACAATTTTGCAATTAGGGTCTGCAGTCATTTATTGAACACATGATTAAAATCAAATCCATCAATCGAAAGAAGATATTAGTCAATTAGCGACTATATACACCAATTAACGTTAAATGTAGGCTTTCTTTTACATAAAGTTCTTTAATTGTAGATTATGGATCCATATCGGTGTTACTATTGTGATGCCACAGAGACCACGGAAAGAGATATTTTATACCACTCCAAAGAAAATCACCTATCACTGGAATTAAAGTATAAAAAGTATACAATATGTCCTAGAAGTGGTAAATATGGATTTCAGACACTGAACTATAAAGTTATTCCGGCCGAGTTGGAAAATCTGGCCGGACGATATGCATTGATGAGCAAGGCTTGATTATCAATAGACCACTTTTAAGATCACCACTGACAATAAGTCCTTTACAGAAGAAAGTCAGGAAAAACAATGACATTGACTCAAAGGCAAAACTTAAGTTATTTATTCACACAATCTTTAAAATATATGTTTGATTTTGAAAATTGTTGTTTTTAAATAATATGTTAATATTGAATGTTTTGTTTTTTAACCGAGGCCATATCTCATATTGATCAAATATTGAAACACAAGCATACGAATTATTCGTAAAATGTCATACAAGTCTTTAAGAAAAAAACTACATTATGTACATACTCATTTATTTCCACAATTCAACGTAATGCAAGGTACGCGTAAACATAATAATAAAAAATAGTCACCCTCCAATGGATATATACAAATACAAAATATCAAAGCAAACTATGGTTATGTCACATTAATATGGTTCAATGAAATGCATACTTTCGTGGAGTATGCCACCGTTCCTGAACTGACAAACTTGTTTCTTTTCTCACGCCAGAACTTTTAGAAATGCATCTTCCTTCGTGGTAAGATCTAGAAGACCTCCATTTGAAACATTTCCCACAGTTACGACAACGGTGCGGCATCCGCTGCTGATGGAGGGCTTCAGTGTGGTCATTAAGGGTCTGTTGGTCTTTCATATTTCTGCCACATTCATTACATTTAAAGGTTTTAATAACTTCAGACTTTTTCCCACAATCCTTTGAATGTCTTTTTAAAGAAAAAGCATGACCAAATTTTGACCCGCACCTGGTACATTTGTGCTTAATGCCAGCATGCTTATCGACGTGGCCTCTGTAGGAAGTGATAGATGTATAGGCCTTGCCACAAATATTGCATTTGTAAGGTATCTTTCCTTTACCATGCTTGCTTAGACCATGGAGCCTTAACCCCCTTTTAGTTGTGAAGTGACGACAGCATTGGTCACACATGAAGTCTCCACCAGAGTCTCTCTGAATTCCGACCCCATCCCCGTGCTTCACTATCATATGTCGTCTCATGCTTGATTTATAAGTTGTACTAAAAGTACAAATGTCGCAGCTTACAGATGGAGGAGGGGGTTTCTTCTTCGTTTTAGAGGAACTTGCAGTTTCACCTTTAGGCTCAAATTCCATGGAGTTAAAGGATTCTTCTAAGGGATGTAAGGGCAAACTATCCGTTTCACACGCCATGTTAAGCCTAAAACATAAGGTTGATAGTCAATTGATCGGAAATACTAATGTAAAAAAAAACACAAATGGAAAAACAATTCCGTATTTTCTGGCTATACGAGTTATTTTTCTTTGTTATAAAAGACGTACATGATTGTTTATAGACTATGATAAAATCACACATCTGTATAAGTATATTTTCATTTTAAGTTACATTGTCGTACATGTATATACGACAGTAAGTCAATCTAGCAACTCGAAAAATGCCCTAAAATTCTGTATTTTTTCACTATTTCAGTTTTTAGGAACAC
The DNA here is from genome assembly GCA_944474755.1 of Limnoperna fortunei. Taxonomy (NCBI): domain Eukaryota; kingdom Metazoa; phylum Mollusca; class Bivalvia; order Mytilida; family Modiolidae; genus Limnoperna; species Limnoperna fortunei. The sequence continues at coordinate 50,572,961 of OX104125.1, forward strand.
AGAATATCAGTACAGTTTTAATAGAAGTAACAGGACAGTAATGTTTTGACAGGCAAATCGGAACAAGAAATATCAGTACAGAAGGTTCTCGGTTTCGTGCCTTTTCCACTATTTTTAATAAGGAAAAAGGGTGCAAATGCATTTTGTACAAATTATAATACTATTTTGAGATGGTTTAAATCGCGGTTCATTCAAAAAATATTGGGAAAATGGTTAATTAGTCAAAATTAATATCAAATGCATTCTACTGCTAAAAAGATAAAAACTATGGATATAAAGTATCAAAATAATTTCTTGAAACTGAAAAAAGATGAAAATATAGTTTTAACAAAGACATAGGACCAGCATATACAATTGCATGGCTATATATTATTATTATACAAACCGATTTGAGTCCAAAGATGTTCTGGTGTCCAATGTAAACAATAACGCGAAATATCAGTACAGAAAAAAACGCGAAATATCTTTGCTCTCGCGGACAGCGTTTACCTAGTGTGTACTCCAAAATACAGCGTTCTGCACACACCGAGAACTACTCCAAAATACAGCGTTCTGCACACACCGGGAACTAGTCCAAACTACAGCATTCTGCACACAGCGAGAACTACTCCGAAAGACAGCGTTCTGCCCACACCGGGAAGAACTCCGAAATTAAATATTCATCAAGCACTGGAAACTATTCCGCAGTATGTCGTTTACCACACGGGAAATACACCTAAATGCAAGGATCTTACATTGGTACTAGTGGATTATCGGATTTCTCCAATCGAGATAATTAAATTATGGAAATTTAAGTGCGAGCCTTGGCGAAGACTTAAATTTCCATAATTTAACTATCGAGAAATCCAATAACCCAAGAGTACTAATGTAAGATTCTGTTTCTCTAAGTTTAAAAAGTAGTAAATTTGAGAAACGAAGTACAAATTCTCCCAACCCTAATTTTAGGTTCATTACTTGAATGGAAGGTGTTTTGTTTATGACGTCATGAGTTCTTATTGTGACGGTATTATTTTTAACCAATCAACTGCTGAGAACAACAACCTCACTAGTGACGAGAAATATTTTTTTCCACACCGGTCAAGCGGTTGAAATATTACCGCAAAATTAGAGAAACAACGTTAATCAATCGCCGGCAACTACTTTAAATATAAAGTTCATTAAACTCCTGGAACCTAAATGAAACGTTCATCAAACCCCGGGGAACTTCTCCTAAATACAACTGTGGCGGATAAGGCCTACAACTAGATGGAGTTACCTGCCTTAGTGGTTATAGATTATTAATATGGACATTATTCCAACTATTATTAACACGTATGTGTGCTTGACTTTAAAATGTACTTTACAATTGTATTTTGATGTTTCATAATATTTTGAATGATTGATTATAAGTTATCGTTGATGATTTTGCAATTTAAGGCATGGCATAATACTTTTTCAAGTGTTCAAATAGACTTTGATAATGTTTAAAATCATCTGAGTTATATTGCTTTTTATAGAAAGCCAAAGTTTATTAAGACTGTTAGTTTAAAGGCGTTAGCCTTCTTAGACTATGGTCTTATTAGGCCTTATGTAAACTACATTTTAATTATACTAATATATTTAAAGCCTTATTTTACATTTTAATAAATGTTGCAACTTGTACTTTGTCTGAATTTGCCCTGTCTAACGATGAGAGTTCAAAGACCCAGGCCCATGTGTTCGAATCCGAACAATTTTTGTTAACTAGTAGCCAATGGATAAAAACACTGCAGAGATTGCAGAAGAATGGTACACAATAGTGGCTTAGCAAATCGCACTCCAGACAATTCAAAACCGCTCCTGTTACACAACGTTAATCAATCGCTGGCAATACAACGTTCTTTAAACGCCGGGAACTTCTCCGAAATACGTAGTCAGTTGTACGTGTTTATGTGGTCAGTTGTATGATAATCAGTAAAAGACCTGTTTATATGGTCAGCTGTATTGTAATCAGTATTAGACTCGTGAATGTGGTCAGTTGTATGGATATCAGTGTTAAACCTGTTTGTTTGGTCAGTTGTATGGTAGTCAGTATAAGACCTGTTTATGTGGTCAAATGAATTGTAATCAGTATTAGACCTGTTTATGTGGTCAGTTGTGTGGTAATCAGTATTAGACCTGTTTATGTGGTCAGTTGTATGGTAATCAGTACAAGACCTGTTTATGTGGTCAGTTGTATGGTAATCAGTATTAGAGCTGTTTATATGGTCAGTTGTATGGTAATCAGTATTATACCTGTTTATATGGTCAGTGGCAAGGTAATCAGTATTAGACCTTTTTGTGTGGTTAGTTGCATGGTAATCAGTATTAGACCTATTTATGTGGTCAGTTGTATGGCAGTTAGCATTACACCTGTGAATGTGGTCAGTTGTATGGTCATAAGTATTAGTCCTGTGTATGTGGTCAGTTGTATGGTAATCAGTATTATACCTGTTTATGTGGTCAGTTGTAAAGTAATCTGTACTAGACCTGTTTATGTGGTCAGCGGTATGGTAATCAGTATTAGACCTGTTTATGTGGTCAGTTGTTTAGTAAGCATTATAAGACCTGTTTATGTGGTCAGTTTTATATGGTAAAAAGCATTAGACCTGTTTATGTGGTCAGTTGTGTTGTGATCAGTATTAGACCTGTTTATGTGGTCAGTTGTAAGGTAATCAGTATTATACATGTTTATATGGTCAGCTGTATGGTAATTAGTATTAGACCTGTTGATGAGGTTAGTTTTATGATAATCAGTATAAGACCTGTTTATATGGTCAGTTGTATGGTAATCAGTATACGCAGCATAGTTAAGGCAATATTTTAATAATAAAGCATTGAATTAGACGTCTTAAAGCTTTTCCAATTACAAATTAAAATTATTGTAGTTCTTCTATCCAAATAGCAAGCGTTCAATTAAACTAATATTTTCTCTCCTTTTCTAATGGAAGTAAAATCACATGACTTGCAATTTATCACGTGACAGCCAAAAACCTACAACGGTCCACTACCTTTTTATCAAACGTTATCGCAGTACCTAATTAACACTTTATTGCATTATTTTTTGTATTTTTAGACTCTTATAACTTAGTAGTACTCAAAAAGCTTTGGGGGTAAAAAATTTAACAGACGCTTGAATTTTTATTACATCTCGATTCTTGTCTATGGAAACAATAAGCCATTTTCAACCGATATTCAGCCGATTAATATAAAATAAGGTATAAACGAATTTTTAACCCCCAGACGATTTCTATACAAGTCAAATACGGAGAAAATAATTAAATCAACATTGATGATGTGCGTCCTTGATTAGGTACTGCGTTGACAAACTTTTATTAACGAGAAATGCATGTTTACATTTGTATTGCAGGTAGACAAGTGCACCAGTGAACAAGATTTAAAACTGGTATCAAAACTGGCAACCAGACTCCATATGACGTAAAGTTTTAAATTAAAAATAAATCTTTATTTCTTGTAATTAAAAGAATTTCAAACGTGTAACGGTTCGAGGATATACAAAAAAGTCAAAAATATGCGCAATTTAAAGCAGAACTTTCAAGTATACAGTCATATACTGTATAATCCCATCAGTTAAGGCCGTTAACGCAATGTTGTCGTTGAGTGTTGTTGTTCAAATGTTGCTGACTTACATGTATTTTCACGTTTGCTTCGAACGAAGGCAACACCAACAACAAACATTTGTGTTTTATAAACCAAACAGCTATTTTCTTCTGGTTTCGGTAGGTGTAATGTGGAAAGGGTCAGGGAAAATGGGGGGGGGGGGGATTCAACTGCTTCACAATCTCCCCCCCCCCTTATCTATGGCTATGGCTATGTTATATCAATATTATTATTTTGTCTTTGCTAATTTTTGAAAAATAAATGTCCACTTACAAGTGCTAATAAAATCTGGCTAAAAAAGGAATCCCAGATGAACTAGAAAATAAGAGAATTTTAGAGAGACAGCAAGTACATACTGGCACCCCAAAAACATGTCTGAAAATTAGATCTATCAATTCAAGCAAACACAAAGATAAAATCTTTCTTCTTTTATGCTGTGTGCATAACTATTTTCTTATCACTACAAACACCAAATCCAAACCTTATTTTCCCAGGAACTTCATAATCTCTGCGTTAAAACCTTAATGTTTTAACTACAGTGCGTTAAAACCTTAATGTTTTAACTACAGGGAATCCTGTAAAATTAACTTTTTAAAAAAATTAGTCGGCAATTAATTGGGTTTTTTGTAAACTGGGTCCCATGGTCAATATGGCTGTTCAAATAATGTTTAACATTTAAGGTTTTGGTGTTTGTGTTGTATTATCTAATTGGGCAGGGAGTATGGTTAGCATTCCACAATAGGAACCTGTCTTTAGCAATAAATGTTCATCATATAAAATATACAATGCATGGTTACAGTGAAATTGACCTAATCCACAAACTTTAACCTAGTTTCAGGACCATGAAATTGAGGTCAATGTCAGGTGATACCAAACAGAAAGTCATGTACTATTCATCAGCAACCTATATACCAAATATTGTCAGAAAAAATGTAACATAATCGCTGGACTGAAAAATTGAGGTCGAGGTCAGGTGACAGGTGACTGACTGATTGGACCAAATTTGATGGTTTAGGGCTTAAGTTTACACAGATATAAAGCTAAATGTCAAGAGTTAATGCCGTCACTGCCGGAAACCCATTTATATCTAGCCTGCAGTGACTTCATACGGTGAGACAAAAACTGCAAACGGAAAATATAACTACACACCTATTTACTATAAAACATAATTATAATTTTATTTTGCTAGCTTAAGACAAGGTAAACTACAGTATTCCAGACTAGATTACGAATGAACTGTTCCAATTAAAATGAACACCAGCTTTAGCTGACTCATTGAACTGCACATATTTCTAGATTGAGTCAAGTGCCCAATATTTATTTTACTGCCATAGATAACCCACATTAGGGACAATGCATTTTTTCTATTAACTATGATATGCCTGTTGTCGATGTAAACCTTTTATTTATTTGTGAAGTATAATATTTTTCGTGTATTTCAAAATACTCCACCATATAACATTTGCTATTATTTAAGATATCTGACCCATATTTGAAGTCGCCTTTTAGCTTTATTTTTCGACCAAGAAATACTGCAGCTATATATCAAACCAATGTACTAGTATTGCTAATTAATGTTAAAAATTAAATATATTGTTTTACGTTGGGTCAATTATTGGTGACAGTTTTGAGCAAAAAAAGTTATTTACTCGATATATTATTTCTGATGATTTGTGAAAAGTCTGCTCCATTGAAAACCAATGGACATCCAGATATATAGATATACCAAATCCCCTATAGTACCTATGTTTTAAAAAATTTCAATAAGAGTCTAAGTATCAACATTTTCAAATAAGTCTCTACTGAGAGTAAAAAATGTACAAGTGTGACCCAACGGGGCAACCAATGAAATTTGTTTAAAATTTATTGCATTTTCTTCATTTTTTGAGACCGTGCTCTCTTCACTGTTGAATGGAATAACTGGTGTTGATATGATAATAATTACCATTTAAAAATAACTTTAAACCCTATTTTTGTATTCAATTTCATTGTAAATTTATCATGTTTATGCATATAGCTTGTATGAAAGTTTGTCTCCTGACAATGGAGACTGATGAAGAAGAGGCAATTTGACTAAAAATAAAATATTCAGATTTCTTTTAATTAAAAAAAAATTAAATGCACTATAGTTGTCATACATTATTTCAAACTAAGTCAGTTTACATCTAACATGTCTAAATACTTATATGTTGGATGCATCTTTTTTCCATCTCATGAAATACTAATTTTATCTTCTTTTGGCAAAGTCCACTATGAAATAGGTTAATTTGATATCCAATTGTCTATGATTAATTTTCACGCAACACATGTTCAGTAGATATACCAAATCCCCTATAGTACCTATGTTTTAAAAAATTTCAATAAGAGTCTAAGTATCAACATTTTCAAATAAGTCTCTACTGAGAGTAAAAAATGTACAAGTGTGACCCAACGGGGCAACCAATGAAATTTGTTTAAAATTTATTGCATTTTCTTCATTTTTTGAGACCGTGCTCTCTTCACTGTTGAATGGAATAACTAGTGTTGATATGATAATAATTACCATTTGAAAATAACTTTAAACCCTATTTTTGTATTCAATTTCATTGTAAATTTATCATGTTTATGCATATAGCTTGTATGAAAGTTTGTCTCCTGACAATGGAGACCGATGAAGAAGAGGCAATTTGACTAAAAATAAAATATTCAGATTTCTTTTAATTAAAAAAAAATTAAATGCACTATAGTTGTCATACATTATTTCAAACTAAGTCAGTTTACATCTAACATGTCTAAATACTTATATGTTGGATGCATCTTCTTTCCATCTCATGAAATACTAATTTTATCTTCTTTTGGCAAAGTCCACTATGAAATAGGTTAATTTGATATCCAATTGTCTATGATTAATTTTCACGCAACACATGTTCAGTAAAATAAAGTAACTAGGATTTTCTATATAAGCAAATTCCAAGTATCACTGTCAGCAAACATTTTTTAAAATCCATATTGACATTGGAGAAAATCTGGTTCCCTGGAACTATTTCCTCTCTTCTAAATTTTTTAACCTTAAAATAAACAGAACAGACTTAATAAAAATAATTCATCAAATTGAATATTACAATATTAATAACTGCTTGTCACTTCGAATAAAATTTCATCACTGAAGACGAATTTGTACAAGTAGTAGTCCAGTAGTTTTCCTATCATTTAGTGTATGTTTGCTGTTGTTCATGTATCATTGTGTGGTACTGTTATTATGTACATGTATGTTACTGATATAACAACTTTTATAAATACATATTGTTCACACTAAATATTTGTATTCTCATTGCCATATATGGCATATATGCATACTAGCCACACAAATAACAATATCACAAGTGTCATAAGTTACAAGTATATATTCCAATCTAACTAAAATTATATTTTAACTTGGATCCCCGCTTCTTGCTATTGTCACGGCGACAATGGCAAAAAGGGCGAGCAAAGTGAAGATTTGAATTAGATTGTACAATGTAGTACATGTATATTCACAAAATTATAAATTACATTTGTTTCAAAGACTGGAAAACTGCATACAAAACTTTCTAAAAATACATACTCAAGGATAGCTACTATCCATATGCATTGCACAGTATTACCATACACTACTGTTTTGATAAAGTGTATAAAACATATCAAAATCCACATTACATGCTGTATTACCCCTTGACCAATATGAGCCCCTGGCCAGCATCCCTATACTGCTACAGCTGATATTGATTGGTACATGTATCTTGGGATGATAGAGCATTTGAAAAGCAATTTGGCACATTTTATTCTCTATAAAATATATGAACATATTCATGTACTTATTGACAATATAATAAATAAAATTGATAAATGGTTATGCAAATACTATATGAGTAGAATTTATAGTTTCATGATCCATCTACACATTTATCAATATACAATATTGTCAAGTACAGAATTTATTTCATGATTTTGGTGTTTTTTTGTTGCATATACACTTTTGATTTAAAGCACAAGAGATTTGTGCATGGCTCAAATCTTGACCTAGTTATAGTTATGTATACATAAATTCTGCGAGAATACTGACTTTTGAAAATATTTTCTATAAGAGGGTGGACAAAAATTATCATAGAGACATGCACCCTTTGATGTCATATATTTAATATAATCCGGTAAACGATTTATACAATGGGCAAAATGGAAATTTTTTTATTACTCGATGGAGAAAATATTATTTGTAGTTAATCCTTAAATAAAGATAAGTGTGTACATTGTATGCATTATACAGAAAATACATATTTTTTTCTCATAAATCATGTTAATTTTCATAATCTTGTGAATTTGTGTTTCTGAAATGCACCTCTCAACATGTCCAAAGAAATTTTATAACTCTTTCCATCTAAACCAGAGTTTGATTATTAATGCCTGTCTTATATAGGAATATATATACATCTGTTTGGGCAGCACATTTTTGTTTCTGTTTAATCTTTAAGGTCAGGACAATAATTATGTTAACCGTGGACATTATATCTATGTGTAAACTATGCAGAATTATTCAAAAGAACTAATAGCACTTTTTAAGATTTTGTTTAAGATGTTTAACATTTTCAGTTTCAAGTTTTAACTGACTGTCATATGTGTGTGTGTGTGGGGGGGGGGGGGGGGTAATGGAAAGTGTAATCAAGTCTAACAATTGACGTAGTTAAACAGCTGCCTATACGTGTTGCCACCTATTATTAAAATTTTTACTTAAAATGGGGCAACATCTGACAGTCTCTCAGTGACATTGTCAGTACAAGACGAGGGATCGATACATTCCTGAGCATTTTTTCGATGACAATTCAATTGTACATAATCACTATACTGATGTTTAACACAACTTAAGTATTTTCTTAGACATACCTTAGTGTTCATCTTTTCGGGTCTGGCTTCATCACCGCTGGTAATTATACTTAATTATAGCTGGTTGTCAGTTTTGAACTAGCACGTTTAACGGCAATGCAAGATTCTTTTTCACGTTGAATGTACCGGAAGCTGATTATTTCGTCGTATATAAAACTCAACTAGTTGACAAAATTTCCATAATTTTAATAAACAGAAAACGTTCAATTGTTTTTTAATCAATCTGACCTTAGAGAATGAAAATAAATTCCATAATATTAATGTAAGATCAATGTTCACTGGATGTTGTCATTTTCTCCCAACCTAAAACAATTGACCAATCAAAACGTTGTATCCATGGGAATGAGTATCGTTAGTAGATTGCAATGCGATCGTCCAAATCAGTTAAAAATATTACCGTAACCACGCTGCGTAGGACCTGTTATTCAGGTAAGTTGTATGGTAATCAGTATTAGACTTGTTTATGTGGTCAGTTGTATGGTAATCAGTCTTAGACCTGTTTATGTGGTCAGTTGTGTGGAAATCAGTATTAGACCTGTTTATATGGTCAGTTGCATGGAAATCAGTATTAGACATGTTTATATGGTCAGTTGTACGGTTATCAGTATTAGACCTGTATATGTGGTCAGTTGTATGGCAGTATTCGACCTGTATATGTGGTCAGTTGTATGGCAGTATTCGACCTGTTTATATGGTCAGCTGTATGGTAATTAGTATTAGACCTGTGGTTATGTGGTCAGTTGTATGGTAATCAGTATAAGACCTGTTTATATGGTCAGTTGTATGGTAATCAGTATAGGACCTGTTATTCAGGTAAGTTGTATAGTAATCAGTATTAGAGTTGTTTATGTGGTCAGTTGTATGGTAATCAGTATAAGACCTGCTTATGTGGTCAGTTGTATGGTAATCAGTATTAGACCTGTTTATATAGTCAGTTGTATGGTAATTAGCATTAGACCTGTGTATGTGGTCAGTTGAATGGTAATCTGTTTAAACCTGTTTATATCGTCAGCTGTATTGTAATCAGTATAAGACCTGTTTATGTGGTCACTTGTATGGTAATCAGTATAACACCTGTTTATGTGGTCAGTTGTTTGGTAATCAGTATAAGACCTGTTTATATGGTCAGTTGTATGGTAATCAGTATTAGACCTGTTTATGTGGTCAGTTGTATGGTAATTAGTATTAGACCTGTTTATGTGGTCAGTTGTATGGTAATTAGTATTAGACCTGTTTATGTGGTCAGTGGCATGGTAATCAGTATAAGACCTGTTTATGTGGTCAGTTGTTTGGTAATCAGTATAAGACCTGTTTATATGGTCAGTTGTATGGTAATCAGTATTAGACCTGTTTATGTGGTCAATGGTATGGTAATCAGTATAAGACCTGTTTATATGGTCAGTTGTTTGGTAATCATTATTAGACCTGTTTATGTGGTCAGTTGTATGGTAATTAGTATTAGACCTGTGTATGTGGCCAGTTGTATGGCAGTATTCGACCTGTATATGTGGTCAGTTGTATGGCAGTATTCGACCTGTTTATATGGTCAGCTGTATGGTAATTAGTATTAGACCTGTGGTTATGTGGTCAGTTGTATGGTAATCAGTATAAGACCTGTTTATATGGTCAGTTGTATGGTAATCAGTATAGGACCTGTTATTTAGGTAAGTTGTATGGTAATCAGTATTAGAGTTGTTTATGTGGTCAGTTGTATGGTAATCAGTCTTAGACCTGTGTATGTGGTCAGTTGTGTGGAAATCAGTATTAGACCTGTTTATATGGTCAGTTGCATGGAAATCAGTATTAGACATGTTTATATGGTCAGTTGTACGGTAATTAGTATTAGACCTGTATATGTGGTCAGTTGTATGGCAGTATTCAACCTGTTTATATGGTCAGCTGTATAGTAATCAGTATTAGACCTGTTTATGTGGTCAGTTGTATGGTAATTAGCATTAGACCTGTGTATGTGGTCAGTTGAATAGTAATCAGTTTAAACCTGTTTATATCGTCAGCTGTATTGTAATCAGCATTAGACCTGTTTATGTGGTCAGTTGTATGGTAATTAGTATTAGACCTGTTTATGTGGTCAGTTGTATGGTAATTAGTATTAGACCTGTTTATGTGGTCAGTTGCATGGTAATCAGTATAAGACCTGTTTATGTGGTCAGTTGTTTGGTAATCAGTATAAGACCTGCTTATATGGTCAGTTGTATGGTAATCAGTATTAGACCTGTTTATGTGGTCAGTTGTATGGTAATCAGTATTAGACCTGTTTATATGGTCAGTTGTTTGGTAATCAGTATTAGACCTGTTTATGTGGTCAGTTGTATGGTAATTAGTATTAGACCTGTGTATGTGGCCAGTTGTATGGTAATCAGTATAAGACCTGTTTATGTGGTCAGTTGTATGGTAATCAGTATAAGACCTTTTTATGTGGTCAGTTGTATGGTAATCAGTATTAGACCTGTTTATGTGGTTAGTTGTTTGGTAATCAGTATTAGATCTGTTTATATGGTCAGTTGTTTGGTAATCAGCATTAGACCTGTTTATGTGGTCAGTTGTTCGGTAATCAGTATAAGACCTGTTTATGTGGTCAGTTGTTTGGTAATCAGTATAAGACCTATTTATGTGGTCAGTTGTTTGGTAATCAGTATAAGACCTGTTTATGTGGTCAGTTGTATGGTAATCAGTATAAGACCTGTTTATGTGGTCAGTTGTATGGTAATCAGTATTAGACCTGTTTATGTGGTCAGTTGTATGGTAATCAGTATTAGACCTGTTTATATGGTCAGTTGCATGGTAATCAGTATAAGACCTTTTTATGTGGACAGTTGTATGGTAATCAGTATTAGACCTGTTTATATGGTCAGTTGTATGGTAATCAGTATTAGACCTGTTTATGTGGTCAATGGTATGGTAATCAGTATAAGACCTGTTTATATGGTCAGTTGTTTGGTAATCAGTATTAGACCTGTTTATGTGGTCAGTTGTATGGTAATTAGTATTAGACCTGTGTATGTGGCCAGTTGTATGGCAGTATTCGACCTGTATATGTGGTCAGTTGTATGGCAGTATTCGACCTGTTTATATGGTCAGCTGTATGGTAATTAGTATTAGACCTGTGGTTATGTGGTCAGTTGTATGGTAATCAGTATAAGACCTGTTTATATGGTCAGTTGTATGGTAATCAGTATAGGACCTGTTATTTAGGTAAGTTGTATGGTAATCAGTATTAGAGTTGTTTATGTGGTCAGTTGTATGGTAATCAGTCTTAGACCTGTGTATGTGGTCAGTTGTGTGGAAATCAGTATTAGACCTGTTTATATGGTCAGTTGCATGGAAATCAGTATTAGACATGTTTATATGGTCAGTTGTACGGTAATTAGTATTAGACCTGTATATGTGGTCAGTTGTATGGCAGTATTCAACCTGTTTATATGGTCAGCTGTATAGTAATCAGTATTAGACCTGTTTATGTGGTCAGTTGTATGGTAATTAGCATTAGACCTGTGTATGTGGTCAGTTGAATAGTAATCAGTTTAAACCTGTTTATATCGTCAGCTGTATTGTAATCAGCATTAGACCTGTTTATGTGGTCAGTTGTATGGTAATTAGTATTAGACCTGTTTATGTGGTCAGTTGTATGGTAATTAGTATTAGACCTGTTTATGTGGTCAGTTGCATGGTAATCAGTATAAGACCTGTTTATGTGGTCAGTTGTTTGGTAATCAGTATAAGACCTGCTTATATGGTCAGTTGTATGGTAATCAGTATTAGACCTGTTTATGTGGTCAATGGTATGGTAATCAGTATTAGACCTGTTTATATGGTCAGTTGTTTGGTAATCAGTATTAGACCTGTTTATGTGGTCAGTTGTATGGTAATTAGTATTAGACCTGTGTATGTGGCCAGTTGTATGGTAATCAGTATAAGACCTGTTTATGTGGTCAGTTGTATGGTAATCAGTATAAGACCTTTTTATGTGGTCAGTTGTATGGTAATCAGTATTAGACCTGTTTATGTGGTTAGTTGTTTGGTAATCAGTATTAGACCTGTTTATATGGTCAGTTGTTTGGTAATCAGCATTAGACCTGTTTATGTGGTCAGTTGTTCGGTAATCAGTATAAGACCTGTTTATGTGGTCAGTTGTTTGGTAATCAGTATAAGACCTATTTATGTGGTCAGTTGTTTGGTAATCAGTATAAGACCTGTTTATGTGGTCAGTTGTATGGTAATCAGTATAAGACCTGTTTATGTGGTCAGTTGTATGGTAATCAGTATTAGACCTGTTTATGTGGTCAGTTGTATGGTAATCAGTATTAGACCTGTTTATATGGTCAGTTGCATGGTAATCAGTATAAGACCTTTTTATGTGGTCAGTTGTATGGTAATCAGTATTAGACCTGTTTATATGGTCAGTTGTTTGGTAATCAGTATAAGACCTGTTTATGTGGTCAGTAGTTTGGTAATCGGTATAAGACCTGTTTATGTGGTCAGTTGTATGGTAATCAGTATTAGACCTGTTTATATGGTCAGTTGCATGGTAATCAGTATAAGACCTTTGTATGTAGTCAGTTGTATGGTAATCAGTAGTAGACCTGTTTTATGGTCAGTTGTATGGTAATCAGTATAAGACCTTTTTATGTGGTCAGTTGTATGGTAATCAGTATTAGACCTGTTTATATGGTCAGTTGCATGGTAATCAGTATTAGACCTGTTTATGTGGTCAGTTGTATGGTAATCATTATAAGACCTGTTTATGTGGTTAGTTGTTTGGTAATCAGTATTAGACCTGTTTATATGGTCAGTTGTTTGGTAATCAGTATAAGACCTGTTTATGTGGTCTTTTGTTTGGTAATCAGTATAAGACCTGTTTATGTGGTCAGTTGTATGGTAATCAGTATAAGACCTTTTTATGTGGTCAGTTGTATGGTAATCAGTATTAGAGCAGTTTATGTTGTTAGTTGTTTGGTAATCAGTAATAGACCTGTTTATATGTTCAGTTGTTTGGTAATCAGTATAAGACCTGTTTATGTGGTCAGTTGTTTGGTAATCAGTATTAGACCTGTTTATATGGTCAGTTGTATGGTAATCAGTATAAGACCTTTTTATGTGGTTAGTTGTTTGGTAATCAGTATTAGACATGTTTATATGGTCAGTTGTTTGGTAATCAGTATAAGACCTGTTTATGTGGTCAGTTGTTTGGTAATCAGTATTAGACCTGTTTATATGGTCAGTTGTTTGGTAATCAGTATAAGACCTGTTTATGTGGTCAGTTGTATGGTAATCAGTATAAGACCTTTTTATATGGTCAGTTGTATGGTAATCAGTATAAGACCTGTTTATGTGGTCAGTTGTATGCTAATCAGTATAAGACCTTTTCATGTGGTCAGTTGTATGGTAATCAGTATTAGACCTGTTTATATGGTCAGTTGTATGCTAATCAGTATAAGACCTTTTTATGTGGTTAGTTGTTTGGTAATCAGTATAAGACCTGTGTATGTGGTCAGTTGTATGGTAATCAGTATTACACCTGTTTATGTGGTCAGTTGAAAGGTAATCAGTATTAGACCTGTTTATATGGTCAGTTGCATGGTAATAAGTATTAGACCTGTTTATATGGTCAGTTGTACGGTAATCAGTATTAGACCTGTTTATGTGGTCAGTTGTATGGTAATCAGTATTAGACCTTTTTATATGGTCAGTAGTATTGTAATCAGTATTAGACCTGTTTATGTGGTCACTTGAAAGGTAATCAGTATTAGACCTGTTTATGTGGTCAGTTGTACAGTAATCAGTATTAGACCTGTGTATGTGGTCAGTTGTATGGTAATCAGTATTAGACCTGTTTATGTGGTCAGTTGTATGGTCATCAGTAGTAGTCCTGTTTATGTGGTCAGTTGTATGGTAATCAATAATTAGCTCTAACATATGTTTTTGGGAAAGACTGTGTTATCTTCCATGAAAGATAAATGTGTATTTCTTTTCGTGAGTGGAGCTCAGCATAACGATAAAAATAAAACTCCAAAAAATAATAAGGGAACATCACTTGTTTTCCCAGAAACGCATGAAAATACCTATTTCTTCAATAAACCGACAACTTTTACATTGTGTGATGTCCTATAGACTCTCCATTGTATAAGGTCCGACATCCAATCACCTGCAACAAGGACATTAAACAAGAACGTTGCTATGCTACTACGATGATGGCGATTAGTCCCCTCTCACAAACACCTGTCACTTCACAAATATCCTACAAGCTTGACATGATATCATAGGACACATAATTAAACATTTCACTCTAACAAATGTCTTCTCACAAAGTCAAAAGTCACCTAAGAGATATTTTTACATCACACGTATCTCAAGGACACATGTCATCTCTCACAAACATTCAACTCTGGCACATTCCACTTGTAATCTCATAGACACGTGTCACATGGGGTAATATCATCCCACATGACATCACACCGACACAACTCACATGACATCACACATGACATCACACCGACACATCTCACATAACATCACACCAACACATCTCACAAGACATCACACCTACACATCTCACAAGACATCACAGCGACACATTTCACGTGACATCACACCGACACATCTCACATGACATCACACCAACACATGACATTACACCAACACATCTCACATGAGATCACACTGACACATCTCACATAACATCACACCAGCACATCTCAAATGACATCACACCAACACATCTCACATGACATCACACCAACACATGACATCACACCAACACATCTCACCGACACATCACACATGACATCACACCAACACATGACATCACACTGACACATCTCACATAACATCACACCGACACATCTCACATGACATCACACAGACACATCTTACATGACATCGCACCAACACATGACATCACACCAACACATCTCACATGACATCACACAGACACATCTCACATGACATCAAACAGACACATCTCACATCACATCGCACCAACACATCTGACACAAGATCACACCGACACAGCTCACATGACATCACAGACACATCTCACATGGCATCACACATCTAACATGACATCACACTAGCACATGACATCACACAGACACATCTCACATAATATCACACTGACACATCTCACATCACATCACACTGACACATCTCACGACATCACAGCAACACATCTCATAATGAGATATTTCATACCACAGGGACAGGTGTCACCTTACACAGTCTAGTCTTTGGAAAAACATTAACTGAAAAACCACTTTTGTGAATAAGTATCCAATTATTTTAATCATTTCATGTACACATTTTATTTAAAGTAAATCATTTAACAGAGTAATCATATTGGAATACAAAATAATTGACATCATTTTTATTACATGGTATCACTAATACACATAGACAGTAAAATACGTGATGTTATTGTAAAATATCTAAGTCAGTGAATATAATACATGTACTGTTGACCTTGTCTTTTAAACAAAAATATGTAAATTATTTACATGATGTTATTATTAGACAGAATATTATCTTTCACTAATTCTTTACATATTCACAATATTCAATACATTCAAGGAGAAGTCCTACAATTATCATCATTACTAGACCTGTTCATGTAAAAGCCATTTAACAGAGTAATTATATTGATAACAAAAGAGTACACAGAAAATGACATAACCTTTAAATAGTAACTATTTATATAAGATGTCTAATTATAGATATTTAGGTCAATAGGTCAATTCAATCATTCTAAACATATCAGCTTTCATACTATATTTTACATTTATTTAAGAGTTCATTATACAGAATATTATCTTTAATTCTTGACATATTCACAATATTTACATGTAGTTATTTAATACATTGATACACATTGTTTACATCCAGTGATCAATAACAACAGATAAGTCAGACATATTGTAAACTACATGATCACTTCCTGGTGTCAATCAGAATATGATGATGATTGGTGGTTTTTAACGTCCTACACTGATAAATTAATACCCTCAGTCGGACGGTTGTTAGGGTTAGTTATCCATGGACTCCACCATGGTGGTTTTGTCGAAGCCCGGCCTTCGGGATACCTGGTCGAAGGACTCGGCAGCATATGTCCTACTAGCGGCCGGGCTGCTCTGATGTAACGTTGGCCTACTCCGGTACCCCACATGGGTACCGGTGCGTTTCCCCACTCTGACCGTCTTGGAGGTCTTACATCTGCAGAGTGAAACTGACATAACCTTTAAATAGTAACTATTTATATAAGATGTCTAATTATAGATATTTAGGTCAATATGTCAATCATTCAAAACATGTCATCATGTCAAATTTCATACTATATTGGACATTTATTTAAGAGTTCATTTGACACATGTTAGACAGAATATTACATTGATACACATTGTTTACATCCAGTGATCAATAACAACAGATAAGTCAGACATATGTAAACTACATGATCACTTCCTGGTGTCAATCAGAATATATTGTAATGTGGATTATTTATACTTTCTTATAAACATAAACATTGTCATGATGACCAATAACAACAGATAAGTCAGACATATGTAAACTACATGATCACTTCCTGGTGTCAATCAGAATATATTGTAATGTGGATTATTTATACTTTCTTATAAACATAAACATTGTCATGACAACCAATAACAACAGATAAGTCAGACATATGTAAACTACATGATCACTTCCTGGTGTCAATCTGAATATATTGTAATGTGGATTATTTATACTTTCTTATAAACATAAAAATTGTCATGACAACCAATAACAACAGATAAGTCAGACATATGTAAACTACATGATCACTTCCTGGTGTCAATCAGAATATATTGTAATGTGGATTATTTATACTTTCTTATAAACATAAACACTGTCATGACAACCAATAACAACAGATTTAGACAGTGAATTATAACATATATATGGAGACCAAACAGATAATGGTATCTGTGAAATAATAACCCGACTCTGTTTACCATCAGGACTAATCCTGAGTACATTGTTAGTCTTGCCACATGTAATAAGTACATGTCCTTCATCATCTGTTGTAATTCCCCATGGTCCACTCATGTTAGAATCAGTAAATGTAAACAAAGTGTTCCCCACTGTATCAATACAGTACAACTTAACACTGCCAGTATAATAGATACGTCCTGCCTCACCACCACAGATATAGTAAGGTGTTACACCCACTGGTATTGTACGTGTTACCTCCCCTGACATGTTCATTACCTTTATTGTTCTATCAACACAGCCTACAAACAGCTGGTTATCTCTGTACATGATACCATCACACTCCACCTCTACATCAGTATGTTGTATAACTTGTCTCTGTCTGACATCTACTATCACTACAGTAGTATTATCATAAAATGTAACAGCTACAGTGTTGTTGTCTACTACAGCTATACTGTCTGGTTCACCAGGTAATGGAATGGTATGTTGTTGTTGTCCTGTTATATCACATGTTACTAATTGATTAAAACTATAATCAGATATAACTAACACATCATTATGTAACACCTTTATATCTCTGATCGCATTTACATTGACCTTGAAGTTATAATCCAGTGAATACATGTCCTGTACATGTTGTACAATGTGATCATTAGTGTATGTTGATTTCCTGTGTTGATTGTTACAGTCCTGACACATAGATCTCTGACAGCCATGACACCAGTATACAGATGGTTCCTTGTCACAGACATGACACCTGTAACAGATTTATATAAATGTAATATCATAATTCTGACTCAAGCTATGACAAACACTGGTATAAAATAATAGTAACTGTACAAAATAAACATAATAAAACAACAATATGTTGTCTGTATGTAAATAGGTCAACTTAACTATTTAAACTTGTGGTATTAAACATGTAGTGTACAAAAAAGTAAATATGGTAATTCGTGGTCCACTGATGACAGTCCTGACACATAGATAATTATGGAAAATATTACACTACACTACTTGTATAATCAAATCAGCATGCAGTAATGTCAGTGTACAAATAAACTTACTGTGTGTTTGGGTCTCGCAATAACTTTACAAGTGGTCAAGTAGACATTGTTAACATTGTTGACTAAGTACATCTAACCATACATATAGGTTATCTCAACTTGACTGTAAAGAATAGATGTTAATGCCATAATTTATAGGATCTTCACTATTCACATTTTTAACATGTGCCTTGGTGTGACTTTTCAGATTGAAATCAATTTCATTACTGTCCAAATTTGAAAACTTACTTGTGTTTAAATCTACTATCTTGACTTCCTGTAAAAAATACAAAACAATATGTGTCAATCAGATACTGTTAACAAAATATATATATACACTTTATACAAAGTACATTTCACAGCTCAAGAACAATATATTATTAACTCGAAGCATTGCTGCAGTGTTCAAAGGATAATAAGAAACGATCCACACAACATGACTATACATTGTATGTCATCAATATATGGATTGATGCAGTGAGGAATACAAATCCAAAACCATTCATCCACATCTTATCATCTTTAATTTGAAAGGAGACTTTAAAATAACTTTACATATCAATGTATAGGTAGTCCAGAGACTGACACAAAGGTAATGGCAAGTTGGCAACATTCACATGATCCAATAAAAAGATAAAGAAAAAAATCCTCTGCTGCATTTATAGCAATGATTAACAACTTCTTTTGACCAATTGAATTGACTTCTGCCTTGTAATGAACAGAAATGTGACGTGAAATGTGCTGTCATGCCATATAAGGTGGAATAGATGCATTTTACAATTTGATTTGGTATAATTGTTTAATATTTAACTGTAAAATGTAACTCTAAATAAAGAGTTACATATCCATAGATAAGTGGTTATTATGTCCTGCCATAGAAAATTGGTAGGACATAGAATTTTGGCCAATTTGTTTGCATTTGTGATGCAGATTTTTTTATGAAGATGACTTCACATCTTGATGAAACTTGATAAACAGTTACAACATGAAGAGGTCTCTTCACTGGTTAAGTTCTGTAGGACTGTGCCAAATATTTCACACTTGAGTGAACTTGGGAAATGGAGGTGTTCACCAATATGTGTCAAGCTTCTTGTTTTGTATGGCATTTTAAGACACAAATTGTGCACTTTACTTAAAGATCAAAATGTATTTAAATGCTTTAATCATGTTACAAAACATAAACATTGTACCTGATAAATCTTCGATTTCAACTGGATAAATGGTTTCAGATAAGAAGACTTTATTTAATTTTTCCTATTGATGACAGCATTGGCATCAGTTTTAATAATTTACTCAAACATATTGTGTACTTTAGAGACTTTAAGTAACAATTTTCAAACCATGTTTCATCTTATTTTCATGTTGAATCCTAGTGTAAATGACCTCTACATCATAAGGAAACTTCTGAATGGTGGATATGGGCTGACTGGGTGTTGCAGCCGTAGCAGGGACAGCGGTTTCTTCTTCCACTTCTACAGATAAGTAAATTTATAGCATTAGGACCTAAAGGAATTGATTGTACAAAATTAAAACATCAAAAAAATAATCAATACAGCATAATATACAGTTATCTTATTAAAGAATAATCGTGCTACTGCTTTAAGCATCTTTTCTACAATCTATATTATTCAAGTTAATATTAAATAATTCGCTGTAGTTTGAACACAGTATCATGCACATCGTTTCAGGCCAATATTCTATCATATTAGTAAAATTATAGCAATATCCCTTCTTCTGCAGATTTTGCATCAAACATTTTCATCCTGTATTCTTATATTTTCCATAAATACACATTTTTTTAAATTTGACAAACATTTAATTAATAGAATATATGATTGATGCGATGACACCTTATGTTTGCAAGTTCATTATTGTGCAAAATACTGACTTTCAATTACAAGATTTGCAGGTTAAAATTCTGCTGAGATATTTTCAAAACAGATCGTTTTCTAACATATTAATCCTGGTTTATATTGATGAAAAGCTCCTCCGACACTTTGCAGTTCACAATAATCAAGTTGTTCTGTACAAATTGGGTACCTAGTGCTTGGTTTTAATATTCATAACTTTCCCATTTATGAACTGTTATGCAAACAATATTGAAAAATAAGTTTCTGATACATTACCACTAATGTGATTAGCACAAATATTTAGTATATTAAGAACATTCATGTATATGTACTATTTACCTTCGTCCTCCTTTGATATTGACTCATAGTTTTTGTTCTATAAAATAAAATTAAACATAAATTATTTTATTTATCAATATTTATTCCGTAACTTTTTTGATTGGGCTTATGAATTAAATGTTATTATATCAAATCTAGACACAATCACCTTAAAATCACTAGTCTCAAGTGACCGGGTTGCAAATCACTTACCTTCATAAATGAGGAATGTTATACAATGTAGCTTAAAACTGTATATGAGAAATCGATTACTCAAACTTGAGGCTCCTGGACTTCTTTTTTATCTACCTTTTCATTTCTATAAGGAAATGTCCAGCAGTTCTACACAAAAATAATAATTTTGATATTTTAAGGGGAATAACTCTTATTGGTGTTGTCTAACACATATGTACCAATAATCATGTTGAGCTTAATCATTGCTCTAGCTCTTAGTTTTCAAGATATTGAAGAAAAATATGACAAACAAACTACTATTTTGACAATTTAGGGGCTATAACTCCTCTAAGACATTATCACATCTCATTAGAGAATCTTGTAGAACTTTTGTTCACTTCAGATTACCTGTATCTGTTATGTGAACTTCAGGCCAAAAGCTATAGCTTGACCACCATTGTTCTATTTATAGCATAGGAGCTACATGTATGTTTATTGGTCAGCTGTCATAATTTGTGCAATTTTGCTACAGGATAGTCTAAAAATGATGTGTGTAATGTTTCAAAGCAGTCCTTTCAGTGGTTTTAGAGGAGAAGATTTTATTAAAAGTTAAAATTGATTAAAAGGAGCCTGGATTGCTCACCTAAGTCTGACAATTCTTCCTTTTTATCTAGCTTTTTTTCCTATAAGGAATTGTCCAACACTTCTGCAAAAATCATTAATTTTGACATTTTAAAGGGAATAACTCCTTTAAGGAAATGTCCGACACTTATGCACCAATAATCATTTTTGCAGATCTTGATGAGCTGAATAAATTTGAATCAAAAAGATTTTCTCTAGCTCTTAGTTTTCAAGATATTGAAGGAAAATTGCCAAAAAATTACTATTTTGATGATCTAGGTGCTATAACTCCTATATTATTAGCCAATGAAGCCATGTTGGTAGGTCAGCTGTCATGATTAGCATAATTTTGGTATAGGACATCCTAAAGAGGATGAATGCAGTCCTTTTATTGGTTTAAGAGAAGATATTAAAAATCAATTAAAATTGATTAAAAAAGTTCAAGGGGAATAACTCCTAACACTTCATCAAGCAATCTTGGCCCTGAGGTCAGTTTTGTAGCTCTCATAGAGCTGAACATTCAAGCAATGCTAACTTTTTCTCTAGTTCTAATAAGTTTCAACATTTTTAGGAACAAATGGCCAAAAACATCAATTTTGACGATTAAGAGGCAATAAATCATACAAGGGGTGGTCGTACAACCAACTCAATAAGAGTTTTGTAGAGCTTTTGATGCCGAAGAATGATGTTCTTTATGGTTACACTGTATCTGTATTATGAACCCCCATTCTGTTTTAAGGCAAGGAGGCCATGTTGATTGGTCTGCGGCCATGGTTTGTGCAAACTTGGTAGAGGACATTTTACTGATGATGTGTACACAATTGCAAAGCAGACTTTTAACTGGTTTCCCGGAAGATTAATTTGTAAAAATCACATAAAATTGATTAAAAAACAGTTCAAGGGGAATAAATCCTAAAGGTTGATAAGACGATCTTGACCCTGAAAGCCATTTTTGTTTTGGTTTTTCTGTATCTGTTGTATTTTTTAACTGTAAGGCAAAAACTTATGTTGCACTGCATCCGGTTCTATTTTAGCTGAGGCAGTCATGTTGGTTGATCTGCGGACATGATTTATGCAAACTTGGTACAACACATTTTCTGATGATGTGTGTAAAAGTTCAAAGCAAACCTTCAGTGGTTTTGGGGAAGAGAGGACGCTTTAAGGTTAGGTGAAGTAAAAACTTTCCAAGTGGATTAACTCCTATATGGTGTATAACATAGAGCTGATCAATTGAGCAATGCTAATTTTACTCCATTCTCAGATTTCAAGATTTTAAGGAAAAAAATCATCAATTTAACGATTACTGGGAAATACCTCCTACAAGTTGTCATCATTCAAATACTTCAACTCAATATATAGTTTTGATGCTGAAAAAGAGAGTCTCTTCAGTAAGCCAAAACTGTATTTTGAATCCCTGTTATATTTTTAGCCAAGGTAGATATATTAATTTGGTTTGCGGCTATCAATTGCACAAACTTGTTGGAGGATATTTTACTGATGATGTGTGCAAAGTTTCAAGCAATTCCTTTAGTGGTTTTGGAGAAGATTTTTAAAGAAAATTGTATGATGAAGGCAAACGAGAGCAGATGCCAAGTAATACCAATAGCTGAGGATCCGGTGAGCTAAACGTGGAGAAACTTTCACGCACTATTCCGTAAAAGCAGGTGCACAACTTCAATGCTTCTTTCTGCAAAGTTTAGGAATCTGGTTTGAATTGATTTCACAAAAAAATTTAATGAAAAATGTCTCATGTATAGCAAAATGGGGAAAATTTTCATATTATAATAGCAGGTTTAAAACTTCAATATGTGTGCAATGTTTCTTGCAAGTTTCATAGATCTGGGCTAAAACTGTGGGTGTGTGAGGGAACTTATTGAAGCTGAAGCAACAATTGTAGACAACTTTCTGAAGCTAAAGCAAATATTGTAGACATTGTAGACAAAGTAAAAACATTAAGCTATACCTTTGGATACTGGATATTCTCCTCCGAGTACTCTTCAAACCAAGTCTGAAAGAAATCTCTGGTATCATGCATTTCATTGTGTTCTTCACAGAAAAATTCCTCATCTGTCAAATCATTGTAGCTACATCGTCCGAGATTGATGTGAATATTACCATTAGAACACTTGATTTTTTCATAATAGGAAATCCTTCTAGGTTCATATTTGTCTTTCACGGTGTGTACCACTGACCTCAATTCTTCCAGCACTGATTTACATGTTCCTTGCTCTAGTTTTCTCCATTGCCATATTTGCATTGCAATTGCATTTTTAGAGAAACACAAAATAAATTTTCTTGACTTGGTATTGTCAAGGAAGAATACTCCCATACCATGATATAAAGCTGTTCTGCCAGATAATGCTTCAGTGCAAATAGTGTATTTTCTGATGTAATAACAAAAGATGTGGTTAAAAAAGTCAAAAGGCATAAAGTCAAACTGGATGCACAGCCATGGTGTTTGTGTACAGGAATCTCTCTTTACACCAAACACATTACAGATTTCTTCAATGGATGTTTTTTCAGAAATCATACATGGCATGTAATATGTCCAAACACTTTGATTTTCTTCCATGCAAGATTGAAGTTTAACAATAACACCAAACATTTCCATTACTTTTACTAAAAGTCTCTCGTGCTTGTAAAATTCACGCTCACGTTCTTTATGCAACAGTTTTACAATTAGAGATTGTTTAAGCTCTCCTGTGTCTTCTAGAGTTTTCCATTCTGGGGTCAGTTTTAGATCGTCATCAAATTTATCTGATACAAAACAACGAAATGCATCTGCGAGCCATTTTGGGTTTAATATAACATGTTCTTTTAAACTTTCAAAGTAAATGATGCTACCAACTTTATGATGATACTTTAGGAAAAGGTTGACCTCAAGTTCGTCTTCAATTGAACATTTAGATGCCAAGTCAGTCATATCAAGCCAGGAAAGTAAGTTCATACCAGCTCCACGAACAATATCTAAGGTTTGTTCTAAGCGAATCCATCTTAATGGTAGCTTTTTCCCGTAGGATTCTATATTCTTTCCAAACTCAAAAATCGATTTGCGTAAATCATCAAAGTCTTTATCTAATGGTTCTGTGTTTGAGACGTGGCAAATACGTCGTAAATGTTTTTGCTTCTCTTCTTTATGCATCATTGACAGAAGCTGTTTACGAAACTTTTCCTTTCTTTCATGAAACTAAAAGATAAAAAACATGAAAAACCTGAAAGGTTTAATCATTTCCATTTTAGACATACATATAATTTTGATTACTTAAATTAAATCTTGATGTGAGAAATATGATAAATGTATTGCATAATAATAACCGAATGCGGACTGATGCAAAGCCTAAGTCCAATATGCCTTGCCTAGAACAAATAACTTGGCCAATATTGAAATCTTCATGCAACTGTAACATGAAGGAAGGATTTTACCTCTTTATGATTATGTGTGCAATAAATTAAACACTTAGATAATATTGCAATAAAGCTCACATGTGCTCATTAAACTCCAAGTGAAACATATCAATAACAGCCATGCATTAACAAACTACCATTAGAACCAATAATGTTTAGAAAATCTCCTCCTTAAGTCAAATTTTATTTTGTTTTCTGCATGCAACGACAGCAGAGCTACGAATATCAGCTTTTAATTTAATTGGTCAAATATTGGTAACACCGTTATAAGCACCACCCTGCTTGTTGATTGCCAATAAATAATAAGTGTAATGTAGTTGGTTTATTCATGTTACAAGTGCTTATGAATTACACTACAAACACCAAAAACCTTAATTCTCATGAAAACCTTAATCTCCTCATTTTCTTTAAGGGAATCCACAAAAGTCAATGTTGGCTTTGAAACTTATGGATAATGAGTTAGTTATTGCACTAAACCTGCAAATTTGTTGTTGGTTATATTAATTCTTTTCACACAGCAAGCAAATTGATCTGAAGATGCAACATTGGTAACATATTAACAATTACTGACTAACAATAGTATACAAGTCTTGATTAAAACTCCCAATACAAGGACTTAGCTGTTTAGTATGCCTTATTGACCCAGTAACTGTTGTAAGTATGCTAAAATGAGATAACAGTATACCTGGTCTTTACACTTGTCCATACCAGTACACACAACAATGACAGGTGGATTCAGATAATCTCCTGCGGACCTCTTTGTAACCTCAATAGCTCCACAAGAATGAATACTATCAAACCAGAAATCAATGTATTCTGAAAAGGATAGCTGAAAACACTAACAAAAACAAATATTACACATGGTGGGCAGGTATTCAAAGTTTTATATAATGATTATAGCTATCTGTTTGACAATATAGGTTTATAGTCAGTGGAAATAAACAGAAAAGGCATGTATCTCTGAGTACTTAAATGATATATCTCCCTGTGATGGACAGTTAATAGACATGCAATATTTGATTAAACACACATGTACATTTCATATTGCCTGTGATAATTTATAAGAAGCATAGCGAGTCAATATTTCTGTAAAAAAATAAAACCAGGTTACACTGAACTTTTTTGGTTGACGTAGTTTGTCATCTACTATGCCTGTCAACACTTGCGGGTTAATTGAGTCTCACTGCTGGCAGGATGTACTAAACTCTTAACTGACAAGGATTGCCAGTTGTCCTATCGAAATTTGGGGGTTTTCCCCTTGTACTCCTACTCCCCAATAAAGTCTTTACACAATAATATACCTGGAAAATTACTAAAAGTGGCATTCATAAAAGTAGGTGAATTACAAAATTCAAGTGCTGGTAGAAATTTCAAACGTTAAGAACCTTGTTCTGTATTAGAATATGGAGTAATTTTGTTTTCTGAAACAAGTGCCTGTGTGCTTAACCAAGTCCTTTAATTGTCAGTTTTCTACTGTCATAAATAACATTATCTTGCTGTTTGGTTTTTCTGCTGGTTCAAAAGAGTCCTCTGTTAAACTTAGTCTTAAATAACCATGGTGGTCTTACTTAAAAGCTATTGTAGAGGACCATCCAATAAATATTTCCAATAACTTTGATTGGTTAACTGGTTTCAGAGGAGAAGACTTCTACAAAATTTTCCCAAGAAGTCCTGTGTTAAAATAAGTCCTGTGGTAGTGGCCATTTTAAATTTTCAATTGGCCAAAAAAACATAAACTTTATAGAGGACCATCCAAAGAATACTGGTGTTAAGTTTTTTTTCCGATTGGTTAACCAGTTTTAGAGAAGAGGCCTCATAAAAACATTTTTCTAATAGGGTGTGATGTTAAACTAAGTTTTGGGATGGTGTCCATATTAGTTTTCCAACCAGAATATAAAACACAAACTTTGTAAAGGTTCATCCAATGAACATCCTGACCAAGTTTAGTTTCAATTACAGGTTTGACAGAAGATTAAAAATGTAAACAGTGTACACACACTGACGACGACAATGATGACAGATGCAAAGTGGTACTAATAGCTCACATGACCTGTCAGGTAGGTGAGCTTAAAAAGGTACTCTGAAGAGGCTGGACAAACTTTCAATATAAATGTAACATAAGTTTGACCTTGGTGTCAAAAGTCAAGATCATATAAAGGTCATTCTACACAACACTCTGTGTCATGGTGATACATCCACATGTACAATATCTAAGGCACAAGTCAAAAGACAAACAAGCAACAGGCTGGAGGCTGGACAAGATTCACAGAGAATAAAGACAAGAATAACCAATTAGACAACAAGAAAATGTGTCTGTGCAACACTGATGTCCTGCTTTGCACATGCATGTATTAGTAAACACCTCATTTATTCTAAGTTCACTAAAGCATGAAACATTTGGCTAATCCCTGCATTATTTTGCCAGTGAACGGATCTCAACATGTTGTGACTCGGTAGATGTAAAGTCATCTTCATAAAAAAGCTTCAATGTTTGAATACAAACAACAAACGAATGTACATCTCTCTAACTCTCATTGGCATTACATAAAAACAATGTTTCCTTTCATTTGTGATACTTACCACCAATCTTGTCATAGCCACCTTCAGTGTTTATCTGTTTTATATCTTTTGTTATATCAGCAACCAATAGATGTACAGCATTTGGATTGAGAAAAATTGGATGTGTTGGATAATAATGCTTTTGTCCAGCAAAATCCCAAATTCCACAGTCCACCAAGACTTCATTAGGCATTTCATATTTCTCAATATCATTTATAAACTGGGAAAGTTCATTTAAAATAGTCTCTGATAACATTTTTTCTAGTCTTGGTTCAATTTTCTTCTCTAACTTTTGTAACTGGTTATATTCTCCTAATGATCTCTGGAACTCATCCTCTGGCAAAGTAAATCCATCACTATTTCTCTGTTTGCTGTCAAATATTCCTGGAGCTGATGGTTCAATTTTATTCCTTTTATTGTCCCTAGTTTTTCTCTCCACCTTGGTTTGTCCATTCTCTATACTTGTTCCTGGCTGACTTTGCTCGTCTTCAGAAGATCCAGAGTTTCTGTTTTGACTATAATTGTTCTGTTCATTGTTGGCATCCTCCTGTGTCGCTGCATTTACTGGTAAAACCTCGCGTGTCTTTGAACTGACTGGCAACGCCTTGTCTGTTTCTGCATTTACTGATACAGCCTCATGTGCATTTATCGTTAATGCATCCTGTTTCTTTGCCTTTTCCTTTAGTGCCATTTTTATTCTGGTCATCATGTCTCTTTTTAAATTGGTAACTGTAAAGTAATAATATACCAAATCAAGTTATATCTTAAGTACAATAAATGCATCCAACTACAGTATCTGATTTACACCATTTCCCTATTTAAATTAGACCCCACTGCAGAAATTACTCCAGGCTTCAGCAGTTTCACAATCAATAACAGTCATGGTTATTGGCAGCCAATTCATGATGCATTTCAACATCTGGATCAGAACATATGTTGAACTGTCTCTTACATTGCTTGTATTTAATTTGACATCTGCTTGTTGTATAAATGACAATGATTTGATATATTTGTTTTCAGTAAATGCAGCCATATAAGTATGCCAGAATGTATACACAATAAACATGGACTTCTATATTATATCTTAGAAACAATGCACATCCATTTCAATGTTTTTTATGTGTTTTAGGTATGTTAAGAAAGCAGTGAAGCTTTTCGGTACAATACTTGCTTTCATCTAATACTTCATTCAACATATTAACATGTACCTTCATCAACAACCCACTGTCCGTCATGTTGCCTGATTTTGCACATGTGTACATCTACCCCATCTGTACTTTCCACATCTTCAATGGATTTTCCAAGCATTCGTCGCAATAAACATGTTTTACCAACCCCATTCTCTCCAATGATCACAATTCTAATGAAAAATCTTGTTTCTGTACCAGATTTGATGATTTCTAAATAAAGTTCTTTTTCTTTATCGCTTAACTGACGAATAGCATGAGGGAGTTCTGAAATAATATACTGAAATGTGTCAATTTTTTTTTCATTTATTTCTGGAAGCAGTATAGTAAAATTGTCATGGTTTTAACCTTTAGAAATAGGTATCAGTAAAATGAACCACCATCAGCAGTGGCCTATAAGTCAGGATTCATTATTACTAAAATTAATACACATTTTTTATTACTCTTGTATATAGCAACACTGCCTTGTACACTACTTATAGACCATTCAACTATTCCATAGGGATGGGCAATTTATTACAATAAACCAGTGAAATATTGTGATATATTTGGCTATTTGGTTAGCTAAATAAAGAAAAAATACACAAAAACAAAATAACCTATATAAATGTAAAAAGTTTGAAAAAATCCATGCAGCAGGTTTAAATGCTATTTTACCGACAAGAAAAAAGAGCAATGAAAGAGTTATGGTTCCTGTGCACTATTCTTCCCAATCTATCCACGCTTCAGGTTTAAAGTCAATAGGTCAAATATATTTGGAGATATGCTCCGGACAACACTATCCATCCAGCCGGTTGTATGTTATTTTCAGGACAATAAACATAAACTATGAAAGAGTAACTCAACAATTAGTGTATGTAGAGTTATAGTTCTTATGCACCACACTTATGACAAACACCTCCACACCCAAGTAAAAAGTCAACGATTTTTACAGATACTACTATGATTGAAGAACAGATTGACAGAAAAGGTGGCTCTCACCTTCGGTGAGGATCAGTATTGGAGGACAATATGAAATCATTTTTGAATACTCCTAGAATTATACACTTCAATGTGTCAGACATTTGCTCTAAAGAGGCTGACAATTAATAGAGACCATATTTTTAACATTCACAAGTGTTGGGTTACTGAGTAGCTAGCTCTTATTGGTATTTCCAATTAGGGTATTTCAATAAAAATATGTTCTTAAATGACAGCATTATTTAACTTGGGATCAAATCTAGAAACTCAAATTAATAAAGAGGAACCCAAAGAATTAATATAGGACCCCTGGAATACTTTATTTACTAAAAGTGATTGTTAAAATATATGCAGACTGATCACACACTGTATTACCTTGAACTATAAGTTTGGAACTTCGAACAATTTTTTTTATCCTAACAGAGTATTCTCCTTGATCATCAAGTGTTGTATTGTTTACAACAAGTCTGTGAAGTTTCCCATATTTCTCCACTTGATATCTGCCTGATGTGCTCACTTCAGTGCCATCTTTAAACCACAGGGCTGTTTGATTATCTTCAAGCACTTCACATTCAAAGTGTACATTTTCACCCTCTATACATGTCCTAGTAGCCAATGACTTAGTGAAATATTCTGGAGAGGAAATATGAATAATACTTTGTCATTTTTCTGTGTTACTAAAATGTGTTATTGAGTGCAGTGTTACTAAAATGTGTTATTGAGTGCAGAGGTTGTTATTTACAATATTTCTATCGTATTGTTATCTATGATAAAAAATAATGTTTGTTATTAACAAATGTGGACTGTTAGCAGCTCACAAAGGGATAACCCCCAACCCGCTTTCAAGTCCAATTATCTCCCCTTAATGATAACTGAGGTCAATAAAAATTATTCATGCACATCTAGATATAATGTACTTCCTTTATGCTAAATTTCATTAAACTTCACCAAGCGGTTTAGGAGGAGTTGGGCATACAAGGGATGTGAACAGACGGACAGACAGACAGACAGACAGGGTGATTCCTACATACCCCTCCCTCAAACAAGTTTTTGGGGGTACAATTATCTACTATAATATTCTCTTAGATAACAGCAAAACTGAAGATATGATATATTTTGCTGAACCAGTTCAATATGAATTTTTCTAGTTCAATATCGGTATTGGCCCGATTCCAACCTGTATTGGCCTAAATATTTTGGACTTATTAATAAATAAAGATATCATTACATGATGATTTTTGTATTGGCCTAGCTATTGGTCCTTGGCTGCACCTCAGGCCAATACAGCAAGCCTTGGACCAATACCGAGGCCAATACAGAAATCATTACGTATTAATATCATTATCTACTTAATAATAACAGTGAAGAAATGGAAGTAAGTGAGTGTATGTTTTCACTTAATCACAACAGAAAATATAGTCTGTGGTATGCACAGTTTGGCTTGTTTTTTTCAGTGCTATTAAGTCCACAATAAAACATGCATGCACATTCGAAGAAATTTTTTTCACAGTAAGCAATCCAGTCTTTGTGCAGGCTTTGTGATTACCTGATTACTGAAGACCCAAGCCACACAATTGATGATACCAGGTGAGAAAGCTACCAACTATACCATGAAGCCAGTATCAATATGTCAATACAACTAGTACAATAAGTTGAATTTCAAAGAAAAACATTTGACAATCAAACCTTTGATGTGTAGTGTTGTTGATCTCAGTCTTCTGTTTATTTTAACCATGTAATCTCCAGCATCCTGCAATTCAGCCTGTATAATTGATAAAGTATGGATTTTGCAGAGTACTTTAATTTCAAACTGATCACAATTCTGAAGAACAACACCTTCTTTAACCCATTCAGCTGTAGCATCTGCATCCAGGACTTCAAAACATAGATCTACCTTGTTCCCTTCGATACAGTAAATATTTCTGTCTAGACTCTTTGTAAAATATTCTACAACAGAACATAAGTTTTTTATCAGCCTTATGGTTTCAGTACAGCAGTTTACACAAATGTTAATTAATGCAAACATTAAGAGCTGTAAATATAAAGTTAACAAAATTATATATACACAGTAAACTATGACTTTGTAGAAAAGAATAACAAACATTTTGTAGTTTAACCTGACTAAGATATCATGGTCAATAGAGATGATTGGTCAAGTTAGGCCCACTGTGCTTTCACGGAAATTGACACCTTACCTAGCAAAATGATGAGAATGGCTAAAAGATCAGGACTGCTTTTTTAGCTTGGGTATCTGATAAAACCAGAATGATTTGCAGATAGGATCCAACTGTGTGTTAAATAAAGCAATCTTTCAGCTATTTAATGTTTTTTTATTGATGGAAGAAACGAAATAGCCTAAGAGAAAACAGACACACAATGTCAGGCACAATTTGCATTAGAAGCTCATACACAAAATCAGGGACCATATGATGTCAAACAGATCTTATTGGTAAACATCAATTTCAAGTTTACCATAAATATGCTA
The DNA here is from genome assembly GCA_944474755.1 of Limnoperna fortunei. Classification (NCBI taxonomy): domain Eukaryota; kingdom Metazoa; phylum Mollusca; class Bivalvia; order Mytilida; family Modiolidae; genus Limnoperna; species Limnoperna fortunei. The sequence goes on from OX104125.1 coordinate 50,605,059, forward strand.
CAAGTGATTGTTCTGCAGTGTTTGTTTTATGTGTGTAGTTTAATGCCATGTCAGCAATTTTTCAGCTATGAGTAAATCGTGGCATCCAAGTTTAATCTGAGAAACAAGTAGTACCTTCAGTAGGAAAACTGGCTATCCTTATAAATTAAAATTGAAGATGTGATTTTTGTAAGAAAACCTCAAACTTAAACATAAAGGTACCAAAAATGTGATGACACAAGTTTGTCTAAACTTGTTCAAAAAGAAGACTACTAGATATTATACACATACTGTCTACAGTTGAGGTATACTAGTTTACTACACAAATAAAGAATACTGCCCGAGAAAAAGTCGAGGGAGGTATTCTTTTATAAGTGTGGTGATCAAGTATACCACACTCAATTGCAGGCTGTATGAGTTTCTTTTGCAGCCTTATTTATCAATAACATGAAAAGGCTCATCGATAATTGCGAATAAAATTTTAAAAGTTTACCATTGTTATCTGTTAAAATTGTTGTGCTGGAAAGAAGACAAGTTCAAGGCTGGTATTCTTTACAGAAGGGTGGTATTTGTAAAGGAATAGTGGTTTACAGGGAAATGGGGTAAAGTTTGTGATTAGATTGAAATAAAGCACTCATTTTAACAAATGAAATTTATAAAGTAGTAAGTATTTTTTGCTTAACAAAATCATAGATGGCTACATAAAAAGTACTAAATTTATATTGTGTATCGACTTTCTTTCTATTTTTCTACTGAGTAGTATCTACCACACAACTATGTCTGCAGACAACAATCAGGGTGTGAAAACTGTACAAACTTTACTTGCACCTTTGAGGAAAAGTGACAAAGATTCACTACTAGAAAAACCAGCCAAGCAGAAAAAAAACACTAATGTATCTGAAGACAATGTAGATGGTGTTGATCTGATAAGTATTCACCACGACTTAAAGGAGATAAAGAGGGCCTGGAGGGAACAGTTACAAAATCTGATTTGGACATTGCAATAAACTGTTTAGTGAAACAGACTGAGTTAACAAGTATTGTTAATGACATTGTCCAACAATTACTATCTAGTTTTGAGGAAAAATTAGCTAAAAGTGTTGAATGTAAAGTAAGGGAGACAACTCGAAAACTACAGGATCAGATGGACCATCTGCTAATTGACAATGAAAATTTAAGAGAGAGAATACTTTCTAAGGATAAGATAATTGAAAACTTAGAGGAACAAGTGAAGGACAACTTTAATAGATCAGCAGAAGCACTTAAGTTAGCTAATTATAATGAACAGTACAGTAGAAAACATAACATTAGAATCTTGAATTATCCTGAGAGATCTAGTGAAAATTTGAAACAGGAATTTGTTAATTTAGTAAATAAAGATCTCAAGGTGAAAATAGAAAAGTGATGTTCTGGCAATCCACAGAATTCCAGGCAAAGAGGGAACTGCTAGACCAATCATAGTTAAACCCAGAAACGCTGAATTAAAGACCAATGTCATGAGGCAAAAGAAAGGACTTAAAAATGATATAAAGTTTCATGATGATATCACAAACAGGAATCTCGGTTTGATGACATGACTTGAGAGCACAAAAAAAATTTGAAAAAGTATGGTACTATAACTGTCGAGTGTATTCCAAACAGTCAGAAGGTCGTCGAATAAGGTTTGGCATTTTCGATATTATTGATGAGAAACTGAAAAGTAAAAAGTAATACACTAGTACTTGTGTTTTAACTGTTTATGTTTATATTTAGGTTAAACCAGACAAAAGCCTTGTGTGCTCCAAGTCTGACATGTGTACACTAATGTTTGCCTGAAATTGAGTTTTTTTGGATAATTTATCTTTTGTTTTGTTTTGTTTTGTTTTGTTTTGTTTTGTTTTTCTTTTTTACCTTAAATTAAGAATAGGTTGGGAAAGAAACTTTTTTTCTGTTTCATTTCTTCCAATACGTATAGTTAGCAATTTTTTTTCAGTTACTTCATGTACAATGTCGGAACTCCTCTAATTCATTCTATAAGCCTTGGCAACTAACAGGTCAGGTGATGTAGAAGACTTCCTAAATGTTAAACTCTCTTGCAATAATAAATTATTTTTTGAAATTTTAAAAATGAAAATAAGGTCATTGTCAATAGAATACAGTATCTCAAAATCTGGAAAAGAGAAAAAAAAAAGATAGGCAATTAGAAGAAGATATTGAAAAGTTAGAAAATATTATGAATGAGACTCCAAATGATTTTATCCTGAAGTCTTTACAAAACACATGCAAAATTTCTACAATAATTTGTACCTAAGCAGAAATACTGACTGTGATGACAGTTCCTTGTTTCAACATAATGTTAAACTTACAGATGAACAAAAAGACTCTTGTGAGGGAACTATTACTTATAAAGAATGTGGAAAAGCACTCATGTCAATGGAAAATGGAAAAAGCTCAGTTTCAGATGGCTTTAGAGTCGATTTTTATAAATTCTTTTGGAAAGACAAAGGGGGTTTTGTCTTGCGTTCATTATCATATGGGTATGAAGTCCAGAATTTTTCTCAGTTTCAGTATCAAGGCATTATTACCTGCATACCTAAAGAAGGTAAAGACAGGAGATATATTAGTAATTGGCGTCCAATGAGTTTATTAAATACAGATATTAAATTTGCTTCAGCAGTAATTGCTTACAGAATAAAAGAAGTCAAGTGTTGCCATTTATCATATGTGATAAACAAAAAGGTTTTATTAAAGATAGATTTATTGGTGAGAACACTCGTTTATTATATGACTTGATGCATTACTCATGTTACTTAGAGCAAAACAACAAAACTGGTCTTTTGTTGATAATAGATTTTGAAAAAGCTTTCTATTCTATTGAATGGGAGTTCTTGAACAAAGCATTAACAAGTTTTAATTTTGTCAATTTGTAAATGGTTTAAAACACTTTACTGTAATCAGCGTTTCCGTGAACGCAAATTTGTGCGTATTTTACGCATTAAAACATTTTTGACCCCCAAAATTTTACCCAGAGGGTCATCATGATGCAGCAAATTATGTACCAAAAATGTTTTAATACTCGTCAGATCCGGCAGCGTATGTTATTTACCGTAGGCATACTTTTTAGAAAATGTATAAGCTGGTATCCTTTGTGTTGCCGTATAAGGAAAATGATTATTTTCAATGGTAACCAGTTCGTTACTTCCGGGAGTCCTCGGACCTTATCTTCAACTCTGACAGTTTTTTATACACGTGAAACGATACGCTTCCTAACTTTGATTACATTTTTTTTATTAAGGCAACACTTTAAACAAATAAACAGTCAACCGGCGATGATAAACTTGATAAGTTTCTTCCAAAATGAGCATGATGAGAACGATTGTTTTTGAAGTAGGATCGAAGTAGCACAACCACGTGATCAAACTTTTGCAATCGTTTTTCAGAAATGGGCTTTAGAACGACCTTGGTTTACTGATATACTTGACAAAAATATATTATCCTTTTTGCATTCAGATATCTATTAATGTTTCAACAGTTGTATTTATTTTCAGCTGTTCAATACCTCTACCCTCTATACTACAGACCTTGTCTAGTTTTCTTAAAGAAACTAAACAGATATAAATTAATAAGCTTTCATCTTATCTTTGCTGTGTTTCCAGAGAAGTCACACTAAATAATTGCCTTCTTTTAAATTCTGGTTAGATACACATGTATGATACTATCGAATTATTTTTTCATAAACAATTATTGAAATCAATTGTATTAGGATATTGACATGAAACAAAACATGTTTTTCATACACCAGATATGCGTGTATTATTTCAGAGGTATAAATAATTCATGCAGAAATTATATTACAATCTCTCTAAATGTAATTTTAGGCTGTGGTATATATTGTTTACTCTTGTTTGCAACATTGTTCGATAAAAGTTTTTTGTCATCACAACTGAATAATAAATATGATTCTTGAAAATTGTATGTGACTCCCTAAACTCAGCTGCAGAGTGTCATCATGACCCCCAGATTTGAAAAGTTTCAAAAACACTGTGTAATGCATAAAGCTGTATAATAAACAATGGGCACCTATCTGACGTTTTTAAACTTGAACGTCGTTGTAAACAAGGGGATCCATTATCCTCTTATCTATTTATTATTGGACAAATCCAAACATAAGGGGGGTCCTCGTGGAAGATACAGAAACATTAGTTACCCAATATGCAGATGATACATTTCTCACGTTAGATGGAAGTGAAATTTCTCTTAAAGAGTCTCTTCAATGCTTTGAGCTCTTTCATAAAGTTTCTGGTTTAAAAATGAATTTAGACAAAACTAGAGCTGTGTGGGTTGGAAACAAAAAGTACTCTAATCTTGTTCTTTGCCCAGACAAAAAACTTCACTGGACACATTCTAATTTTAAACTGTTGGGTATTGACTTCTCTAAAAAGATAAAAGAGGTTACAGGAATATTGAAAAGTTGGCAACATAGAAAACTCACCTTACTTGGCAAAATTTCAGTTATAAAGTCATTAGCACTCCCCAAATTAATCCATTTAATAACATCATTAGCCATCCTCTCCGATAAAAGGATAAATGAGGTCAATCATTTGTTCTTTAACTTCATCTGGGATGGAAAACCGGATAAGATAAAACGTAACACTTTAGTTGGAGATATATCTCAAGGGGTTTACGAATGATACATATCAAGTCTTTTAATATTTACTTTAAATTAAGTTGGATAAGAAGACTCCTGTCCAAACTAGACGGAAGCTAGCAAAAGGTGTGTTTGTTAAATCTAAAGAGATTTGGTGGAGAAAGGTGTCTTTATTTGCAAAAAGACAAATTAAAAGAGATTTCTCTAGAATTAAATAACTTATTTTGGAAAGATATTTTTTGTTGTCTACATATAGCAAAACCCTGTACAAAAACAACAATTGAGGATATTCTATCATTACTGGTAGATATTTTAAATTTTTCACCATTGTCACAATTTCCTTTATATATCACTTGGAAATGAAAAGGAGTGCAATTTTTTAAAGATATTTTTAACCAGAATAGTATAGATTTTAGTACTTTTGCTGAATTGAAACAGAAGCTACAGACCAGTAACTTCTTAAAATATTACAATCTTATTGCCAACATCCCAAAAGATATTAAAAATTTCATTAAAAAAACTGTAAAGCAGAAAGTATAAACTTGATTGATGGAGATAAATTTATACAAAATTGTTAATGGTAAAAAGCCAAAAATTATTTATGATTAATCAGATTGTGCAAATGCCAATGCAAAGGCTTTTGAAGTGGGAAGAAACTTTACAAATAGAAACATCAAACTAGTCAAAATATTTTGTAACTATAAAAAAGTCTTGTAAGAATGCATATTTATATAATTTTCAGTATAAATTTTTACATAGAATCATCCCAACAAACAGTTTTTTGTACAAAATAAAACTGAAAGACTCACAACTGTGCTGCTTTTGTAAAAATAATGAAGAAACAAGTGAACACTTATGTTATAAATGTACTATAACTAATCAGTTTTGGGATTCTGTTATTAGTAAACTTAGATCATACTTTTGAAATGTAGCTTTTGACAAAGAAGGCTAATTTCTTGGTTTTGTTAATGGCACACCCCTATTAAATTTACTTATAATTATTACTAAAAGATACATTTACAAATGCAAACTAAATGAAGCATTACCAATTGAATTATTATTGAACTGCAGTGTAAAATACAAAAATATAAACAGATTGAACGTTATATTGCAGAAAATAATAACACACTGTCCAAATATGAAAAATTGCGGGCTCCCTTACATCTTATTTTCTCATGATTTCAAATTGATTGTCAAGTTTGATATACATGTACATGTTAATATAGCTTTATGCTATTGTAACGGAAGCTACAAAGATCACTTTAGATAATAATTATAGGATAATTAATTGGGCGGAGTGAATATCCAAAATATGATCACGAGTGCCGCATAACGCATCTGATTAAACGAGTGCACGTAACTTGTTCCGCGCACGAGTTCATTCTGATGCTTTCTGCGGCACGAGTGATCATATTTTGGATATTCACGATGCCCAATTGATTATCCTATTTATTAAATAGATCAAAATTGTTTTCGTAAAATTTTAATGCCTAATTCTAAATTTTATGAACGGCGGATGAATATTTGTATAGTACAAAACCATTGTGACGTTTTGGCGGGAAAATAAAGGATAATTTTCACATGTGATTTACCGTGATTTCTGTCACTCGGAAAATTCGATATTTCATCTCTATCTATATAATAAATAGGTGTTTAGTTGTATGAGGTTGCATGAGAGTGTGAGAGAGTGAGATTAACTTCTCTTTTGATTTTTAGAGGCTCTGTATGTATTTAGTCAAAATGTATTATATACCAAAATTAATTAGTCAGATTCCAAAGACTTATTTATAATCCCTGAAAACCCTAGTCAGGTGGTATTGTACAGGGAATTGTCAAATCCTGACTTCTGAAAAAAAAATTAAAAAAATTTTATATCGTATTCAATAGGTCATTTGTATGTGATTTGTAACTTTTTTCAGATAGTGAGAACACATTACAATACACAATGCCATCCACTTCACAGTCCAGAATTTCATTTTTTTCCAAATTGCCGAAAATTACAGTCGGCGGGTTTGTAATACTAAAAATCAAAATCAATGGCCCAAGTGTGATCTGAGATTGTTTATTGTCTAACCTTGAACTATAAGTTCTGTCCATCGAACACAGTGTTTTATCTGGACAGAGTATTCTCCTTTATCATCAAGCTGTGCATTGTTAATAACAAGTCGGTGAAGTTTTCCATCTGTCTCCACTTTATATCTGTCTGATAAGCTCACTTCAATGCCATCTTTGAACCACATAGCTGTCTGATTGTCATCCAGTACTTCACATTCAATTTGTACAGTTCCACCTTCTGTACATGTCATAGTACCCAATGGTTTAGTGAAGTATTCTGTAATGGAAATGTACTTAATGTTTTGCCATCTTATCAACAAACTAAATAGGGGCTTCCGGGAGCCTGTAGTCGCTCAATCGGAACACAAATAACTCAACTATATTTAATTTTTTGCTATTTACAGTTTCAGTCTAGTTGTTATAGCTTTTAAGTTACTGGACAAAAACTAACCATTTCTTCAAAAATTTTGTTAAAGTACAATAACTCCTATAAGGTGCTATTGGACAATTTCTGAAAATTAACTAATTTGTAGCCCTTGTCCTTTAGGTTAATTTAGTAATTTACATTTTTACTCCAGGTGTTACAGACTTTAATTTTATAACATAAAAACTGATTATTTGTCCAAATTTGTAGGCCTTGCAAATTGCTTATCATTTGTGCAATTTACAGTTTAAATCTAGCTGTTATGGCATTTACAGGGCCAAAACTACACCAAAAATTTGTATTAAAGGGGAGTAACTCCTATAATGAGTCATCTGATAATTTCAGACAAATTAAGTGAATTGTAGGGCTTGTATTGCTGATCATTTGTGTCATTTAAAGTTTCACTCTAGCAGTTATAGTTTTAAGTAACAGGACAAAAAAATGTCATTCAAGTGCAATAACTCCTACAAGTAGTCATCTGACAATTTAAGACCAATTAAGTGAATTGAAGAATTTTGTAACTGATCATTTTTTTTTTTCATTTTTACAGTTTCATTATAACTGTTATAGTTTTTAGGTTATAGGACAAAAATGAAAGAAATCGTAAAAAATTATCATTAAAGGGCAATAACTCCTATAAGGAGTCATCTGACAATTTCAGACCTATTAAGTGAACTGTATGGCTTGTATTGCTAATCATTTTTGCCATGTACAGTCTCACTCTAGCTGTTTAAGTTTTTAAGTTATGGGACAATACGGAAAATTTCATAAAAAATTACCATTTAAGGGCAATAGCTCATATAAGGAGTCATCTTGACAATTTCAGACCAGTAAAAAGTGACTTGTACTTCATGTATTGCTGAGCATTTTTACCATTTGCCGCTTTAATCAAGCTCTTCTAGTTTTTAAGTTATATTGTAAATACTGACAATTTTGTCAAAAATTGTCATTAAAGGGCAATAACCCCTACATTACACAACTTCACTCTAATAGCAACTATTGTAGACCTTAATGTGCTGATCAATTTGAAGTAATGGTTTTCTCTAAAGCTGTTATCTTTTTTGAGACATTGAGGAAAAAACGTGCATTGACACCTATGTTCTATTTTTAGTAACAGCAGCCATCTTTGTTGATCAACAACCTCGATATAAATTTCAAAGTAAGAACCCTAAGGATGATTGTGGCCTAGTTTGAACAAAAATTGGGCAAGTGGTTTCAGAGGAAAAGATTTTTGAAAAAGTTTATGATGGATGACGGACGACTGACACCAAGTGATAGGAAAAGCTCACATGGACCTTCCGTCCAGGTGAGTTAAAAATTACTTTTAAAAAAACAATTACATTGACGGTGCTTAAAAGCATTTAAGGTTAGATGTTGTTTTTTGCCAACTGAGCAATTTTAGAATCTAGACAAGATATATTTGCTGCACAAGTTTAACTTGTACAAAATGAGCATGGAAGCTGAATTTATAAAGTGGCAGCACAATAGTGCAGTTATCCAACTTTGACAGCTATAAGCTGACAAACATATCCTGAACACTGTGTGCTTAGCTACATGTAAGCAGCAGTAAGTTGCCCCTGGGATCCAACCAACATGATGTTTATACTAACTGTATAATTCTCAATATCATGTATATTTACCTAAACAATATACTTACAAATACAGTGATTGGGAAGGATTTTTTTATAATGGGACAATGGCCCCATCTTAGAACAATCCAAAGGGCCATTTTTTATATTATGGGGCCATTGACAGACTTTAAAGGGCCATTTTTTTAACATCAAGTCGTTAGTTAAATCCATCTATCAAATAATATGTCAAATAAAAATCTTCGATTTCTATCCAGTGACAAAAAGATGCAATACTTTTGTGCACATTTAGTAGATACACAGGGATGCCGACTTTGAAGTATGAATATTCGGACTTTTTCAAACGCTTACCAGATTAAAGGTTAATCATGTAATTCGAAATTAGAAAGGGACACCCCTCCTGCCAAGACAGGTATGATTTGAATACACCGAGGTGTCAGAACACAGGATGTATATAAGATTTCGAATACCTTATAAAATATATACAAAGTACACAAAATACAAATTTTTAAAACAGTGCAAAGTAGTCCTTAAAGAAATGAGATTTAAGTTGACATTTAAAAATTTCCAGTGATTTACAAAGACGAAGACTAACGGGTAGTTCGTTCCATAATTTGGGACCTATAGTACTAAAACTTCTATCTGACAATGTCTTTCTTCTGTTAAAAGGGACTACGTAACAAGTGTCACATGACTCAGATGATCTTAAACTACATTTAGATACTTGGCGAGACAAAAGTTTAATTAAATACAAAGGTGCGGTACCAACAGAACAGCTATACATATAAGTTAAGATTTTAAAATTAATACGTGCCTTAATTGGAAGCCAGTGTAAATCAAATAAAGCTTGTTTAGAACTATCATACTTAGAATGACAGAATGCAAGTTTAGCATACATATTCTGAATTCTTTAAAGGATTGACAAATCAGTTTGTGAAACACCGTACAATATAATAATACAGTAATCTACATGAGATATAACCAAAGACAGACTCTGTTATTTATACTGACTGTATAATTCTCAATATCATTCTGTTGTTTATACTGACTGTATAATTCTCAATATCATGTATATTTACCTATCACAACAAGAGATGTTGTTCTGACTCTGTTGTTAATACTGACTGTATAATTCCCAATATCATGTATATTTACCTATCACAACCAGAGATGTTTCTCTGACTCTTGTTATTTATACTGACTGTATAATTCCCTATATCAAGTATATTTACCTATCACAACCAGAGATGTTTCTCTGACCCTGTTGTTTATACTGACAGTATACTTTGCGGTATCATGTAGATCACAGCTCTTAATGGATAGTCTGTGAAGTTTTCCTGCTTGTAAAATTTCATACTTTCCATCATTTTCCAAGTGGACTCCATTTTTCCTCCAGCTAGCAGGTAAGCTGTACTCTATAACTTCACATGTGAATTCAGCTTTTTCCCCCTCAATACATTCTATGCTATGGAGGTTCTTTGTAAAGTATTCTGTAAATAATTTTAATTTTTGTAATTTTGAAAATGATAAATTGTGTTGGCCATTTCAGTTACTCAAATAACAGAAGACACAGATGTTGTTTGTTATGTTTTTGTATATGTGAAAACAACAAATATCTTATTAATCACCTACAAAGCGAACCAATCCGACTTAGCATGTGCTTTTGTACTGGCAGAAGTTACATCCATATGTAAACAAGTTGCTGTATATGTCATCTACATTGAAAGGACTTAATATATGATCACCATGGAATCTTGCAGATGAACTTTGAACTACGACCAGAATGCCAAATAGTACAACACTGGACACCTGGTGTACTCTCTACACTAAAATTATAATATATTTTGGTTAAAAATAATCTAGGAGATGTTCCATAATCAGCACAATTGCTATACTTGAGGTATTTTCATATGCAAAAATTGTCTTAATTCAGATGCACCTTTCTCCTTCTTTCAAAATTATGTTACAAACAAGGCAGTATCACTTAAAATATATCTTAAATATAACCCTTTCAAAAAAAGATGGAAAGAAAAGTCAAGGACTGACAAAACCATGCATGGTTAAACAAAAGAGGGGACAACAAAATAGAAAATTGTCCTCAAAAATGCCTGTAGTCCTAACAAATGATAGTTAATTTTATAGGATTTTAATTGTCTTTCTGAAATATCTTGACTTTTCCCAAAAAATTAAATACTATAATGAAGTAGATATAGCGATCTCTGATACCCATGCTTAAATTTAACAGAACATTTTTTAGAAATTTTTTTTGTCCATTGGTGATCAAACTTGACCATTGATGGGATTCCTCCAGCATCAATGGGCTTATTTATTAACACCCTTGTGTAAATAATGAACTAAAGTTTCATTGAAATCAAAGGCACACTTTTTGAGTTGTTCTCCAGAAACAGTTTTGTAAAGATTTCTTTGTAACTGACCTTGAAATTTGATGGATTTCCCCCATAATCCATAGGCTTTTGATCCACCTAATAGGAAATGATATCCCAAATTTTTATTAAAATTAAAATTAAATGCAAAACTAGGGAAATTGATCACAAAGCTAAAGAATGAATAGGATGTGTAAATATAGAAGTTAAATATAGCAAGGAAACTGACCGAACAGAAGTCAAAAGTCAAGACACAATTACAAATCCTTAATTAGACATATACAACACAAAACAAAAACCAAACCAATAATACAGAGAGAGTAGCCCAAACCCCCCCCCCCAAAAAAAAAAACCATTGGTGCACTTAGGTGCTTCAGACGAGCAAGCAGTACCTGCTTTTAATTCAACACCCATCGTGTTACTCACTGCCATGTCCAGGAATAAAAAAGATTATCTGTGACTCACTGAAAATGTCCGATTTTATTTGACAAATGAATGTTCAATTAAGATCAATTGAGTCAGTGATGACCTTAGAACTTTTTAAATGATAACATCAGTCTATATATAAAGCAAACCCTTATTTGAGTAGCTAGCTAAGTAGTCAAAAGCAGTGACTGAGCTGCTGGACTGTTGCTTTTGATGAATAGGAAGATGAAAAGTAGAAGTCATGTTTGTCGTAGTCTAGTTTGTAGTTCTACAGGTCTGTTTCTAAAAGAAGGTCTAAATTAGAGGCTGAACTATGTGTACTGGTAGTGTCCTTAACTTCAAGCTTGCCTGCATAGATTGAATACAAAGAGTTACATAAATTTAGAATTGTTCAGGTGCTAAACATTGACAATATACTGGAATGTAAAATTAGGTGTGGAAAAGTGTCTTTTCTTTCTTCTTTAGCAGGCCTTCTTGGAACAGCCTCAAAAAGAGTACAAAACAGGTCAACAAGGAGCACAATTAATACCCATGAGAATACCAACAGTCTGCTGGAAAACATGTCCACCAAACATGGCAAATTTGTTGTCCATCAGAAAATCTAGCATTAGACATATTTTGTCTTCAGTATATTTATTATTTGGTGTAGATTCTTTGATGATGAAGTAGGTTCTTTCATGGCTAATTACCAGGTATTTATATTGTCTCATGCCTTTATTCTTGACAAAACATGGTTTAACAAGTGTGGACTGTGAGCACGATCACAAAGCAATACCCCAATTATCTCCCTTTAATGATAAAAATCCTTCATGCACATCTACATCTAATGTTCTTCCTTTATGCTAAATTTCATTAAATTTCATGAAGCGGTTTAGGAGGAGTTGCGCTTTAAAGGGATGTGGATAGACGGACAGACAGACACGGTGATTAATTAATTCCTATATACATGTACCTGCCAAACAAGTTTGCTGGGGGTATAATAAGATCTTTAAGCCTGGTTTTAAGCTGCATAATTATGGAAAGTGTAAAAATCAAAGGTCCTAAGGTGTGTGATGGGATTTCCCCTGCTATGATGTGCAATTATATGTTTTTACCTACTTAAGTCAAAATCAAAATATAGATTTTTTTATCTGTACCAAGCACCCTGTTTTATAGGGTTAGTAAGAGCGTACTGGGTGAAACACACTCATAAAACTACTGGTAATTAGTATTATTACCTGTATGTAATGAAAAATAATTCTAATACTGTAAATTCGGAAATTATTGCGTGCATTTATTATTGCGATTCGGGGACCCCCTAAAAAAATGCGAGTTCATATTTTTGCGGTCTGCTGAGGTAGCAAAAAATGCAATGACAACAAATCATTAAGAAATTATCAGTTTTTATTAATGTTTGTCGGCAGTAAAATCTCTCTACAAACAAACGGATTACACATTTCATTTTCTAAAGAGATTTGCCTCTGTTGAAGATCAGAAAGACTTGTCAAATGGCTTTAATAATGATAATAATGAGATGATTTGTAGGTATATTGAGGTTCAGCGTTGGTACAGTAATTTGTTTACATCAAAGAAAAATCAATTATGTTGTGTACAATCAATTAATTACTGTATTCAAACTAAATAGCTATGGTAGGGCTTTACAGATGGTTATGTATGCATGCTAGGTTGAGTAATTTCGTCCATGGATAAACGAAAGTAGAATTGCGAGGTTTAATTATTGCGATCAAAGAACAATCGCATTATTCGCAATAATAAAAACATCACAAAAATTTCTGAATATACATTAATAAACAATTACCTTCAATGTCAAGTCTTGCGCTTTTTTCATAACCTAGAAATTTTGTTGTATAAATTCCACGATCTGTAAGTTCAGCATTAGCTACAACAAGCCTATGCATCTGACATGATGTCTCCACAACATATTTGTCACATATCTCTATTCTGTTGTTACCTTTGAACCATTCAACATTAACATCATCCTCGGCGGTCCAGAATTCCAATCTGGCATCACAACCTTCTACTACTTTGATATCCTCAAGATCCTTTGTTAAATATCCTAACAAAATTAGAACAATTTAATATACATGTATACCGACGTGTATTTTCTAATGTAACAAGCCAACTTAAAAGGGCTTCCTACTCATGGATTCCGATTCAACTTTTTCCTCGATACATGTACAAAAATGAGTTAATATATACAATAGGTGACTAATTACAGACGACATTCCTTCTCGTCCAGAATATCTTGTATATTTTGTATGCACCCATGGTTTTTATCAAGTTTAAGTTCTGCTTCTGTTATTTTTTTATTTGTGTTTAGTGTTGTATTTATAAATATCAAGATTTTTAAATCTTGGTTAATGTAAGGCTCTTGCGCAATTAACAACTGCACAATAAGTGCATGATAGCCTCATCTGAAGATAACGACAAGAGGCCTATTTCATGACATGAAATAATGCCCCAAACCTTAAAAGAAAATAAATGAAAGTTTTCTTGAGTTAGTCTGAAAAATTAAAAAATCCCCCCTTTTTACAAAGTCCCATAACTCTATTACAAAAAATCATTATTTCATATAAAAGAAAAGGACAGACTGACAAAGTGGCTACTACAAATAAAATGTCATCAAAGATAATTCCAGCCATCTTAACATTTTTTTAAATGAATCAAAAATCTACAATTACTGGAAAAATCATGACTCTGCAATGTCTATATTTGAACCTGAAATAACAATTTGTTCATCAGTCAGAAGGTAACTTGTCACACCTGGCAGTTCCACTGATAATTATTAACACACAAAGAGACATGTACATGTATATGGACATATTAAAGACTAAGGGTTCATACCTGGTAATATCTTGACTCTTACTGCAGATTCTATGAGTGTCTACAATCAAATAACAGTGTGTGGTCAATCTATACACAGTAATCAGTTATAGACTAGTGATACATGTGGTACATTTTGCCAAGAAATCACCAACATTAAATCTTGACAGAAAAATATAGGATCTTACATTAGTACGAGTGAATTATCGAGATAGTCACATTATGGAATTTTAAGTCAGTGCCTTGGCAAGGACTAAAATATCCTAAATTTAACTATCGAGATTGGAGAAATCCTATTATCCAATACATAGTACTAATGTAAGATTCTGTTTCTCTAATTTTAAAAAGTAGTAAATTTGCGAAATGAAGTACAAATTCTCCCAACCCCAATTTTACGTTCATGACTTGAATATGGAATGTGTTTTGTTTATGACATCATGAGTTCTTATTATGACGTTATTACATGTATTTTAAACCAATCAACTGCTGACAACAACAAATTTACTAGTGACGAGAACTATATTTTGCACACCGGTCAAGCGGTTGAAATATTAGGTCAAAATAAGAGAAAAAAGATTATCAGATATGATGTGAATGGGTATATAGGTATTATTGCACAATGCATATGGCTATAAATAAAGACAGTCTAATTAAGTACAGTAATTTAACATATGTTTAACTTTAAATGCTTTTGTCCCACATACTGATCACTGCAATCTGAAACCAACTTGTCATGTTATGAGTATAACAGGTTTTAAAATAAATGCTAAAATTACCATTTACTAGTAAATCAACTCTGGTTCAAATTAGCCAAGTGGTTTTGAGCAGCTGAAAAGGGATTTCAATAGTTCTCCTGATTTTTACTCAAGTGAGCCTTAAAACATACTTTTTAAAAATAAAGGCTGCTCAATACACTACCAGGGATAAAGGGCTAAGCTTGAATTATCATTCACTAACAAACATCTTAATGAACTTATTTACATCGTCTGTCAACACGGAGTTTGTGGGTTTGAGACTCACTGCAGGGTGGGTGGGCTCGACTGGAATCATAACTGAAAAGAATTGCCAGTTTTCCTACAGAAGGTTAGTGATTTTCTCCAGGTACTCCAGCTTCTTCCCCCAGTAAAAATAGGATGCCATGATAATCTAGCTGAAACATTGCTGAAAGTGGTGTTAAACAACATTCAAACTAGCCTAAAACTGGTGAACTTATTGCAGTATTAAGGGGATGCAGGACACTTTCACTGAAAATAATTTGTCAATGAATTTTCTTTAAATTATAGTAAGTTTTTTATACAAGTTATCATGATAAAAAAAAATAAGGGTTGCAGAGCTTTTTTTTCGAGAGGTTAATCTGGGACCATTACTGGAAGGGTTCCCAGTGCTCGACCCACAGAGCAGCCCAGAACGTCCACGGGCGACGGATAGGGGAGACCCTCTCCTTGGGGTTGTCAGGTCATAATACGGAAAGCCTGACCGTGGACCGTAGTGGATAACATGTTTGGAGAGTGCCACGCTCCTTGCACGATAAAGATCCTTTTGTAGATTTTTAAAAAAGAGTCGGCTCATTGTAGCCGCTACAATAGGCTAAATTTTCTGTGAGAGGTTAATCACTGAAATTTTAAATTTTCTAATAGATTATACAGTGTCATGCCACCAACCTATAGTTGTTGTTTTCTAATTTATTTGTTAATTGATAATGGCAACTGGTATGGTTTCCATATTTTATTTATCATATAAACTTATATTTCATGTAAAAATATGAGTTATTTCATTGTCAAATATGTTAATGTATTCTTATTGATGTTAAAGTCGTCAATTTTCCATTAAACGTAAAAATCTATTTATAGCCATTAATTTTAACTATCTATATTTACATTCCCCAAGCACCTGTTAAAAGTACATTTTAGGAATGTGAACCGGAAGCCATAAAATGTAAATATTTTTATCACCCATTAGACTCTAGATATGTAATGAAACTTTTATGATTGCTTTCGTGATAAGGACTCTTCTTATTTATTTGATTAAAGTATATTTCCTGTCCTTATTATCACGTTTAAGGTCAATTTAGTGTATTTTTAAAGATAGGGGCTCTCGCATGTGTGACAGCCATGTAGTCAGAGAATCCTCCTCCGTCCAACGCTTTTTTTATCTACAACACTGTTATCTTACATTTCAGACACATGCATGTTTTCCTTTTATCTGTCCGTAATTTTATATTTAATATTGTTGTCAATTTTACTAAATACCTATTGATGTTATATTTCACGTATTTTCGCTATATGTCCACTAGCATGTACATTTTCGTCCAGCTGATTGTTGTACCCGGAACTTGATTTTCTAATTTTCTGATTGGTTTAAAATCTGCTCACGTTTAGCGTCAGTGATGTCACTATATTTCACTCACAACCGTCAAGCTCATCGCCAATGTTGGCAGCTTTTTGTTTTGCGGAGAAACTTTCGCTATGCCTCAAGGGCAGATTAATTTGAAATCTAAAATTAAGATACTCGATACTTTTATGTTTGATTTATTTTTATTTTGACAATTTAGAGTTTAGAGTTTTCCATGTTGAATTACTAGTATTACCCGCGGTCTGCACCTGGTGCAGTTTATTTTTGCGGTGTTCATTGCACCCACTTACAGTATATAACCATGTTGAAAATAAACCAAGTGTTTTATTTATTATACTTTTAGGCCATGTAGTCTGAGAATCCTCTGCCGTCCAACGCTTTTTTTATCTACAACACTGTTATCTTACATTTCAGACACATGCATGTTTTCCTTTTATCTGTCCGTAATTTTATATTTAATATTGTTGTCAACTTTACTAAATACCTATTGATGTTATATTTCACGTATTTTCGCTATATGTCCACTAGCATGTACATTTTCGTCCAGCTGATTGTTGTACCCGGAACTTGATTTTCTAATTTTCTGATTGGTTTAAAATCTGCTCACGTTTAGCGTCAGTGATGTCACTATATTTCACTCACAACCGTCAAGCTCATCGCCAATGTTGGCAGCTTTTTGTTTTGCGGAGAAACTTTCGCTATGCCTCAAGGGCAGATTAATTTGAAATCTCAAATTAAGATACTCGATACTTTTATGTTTGATTTATTTTTATTTTGACAATTTAGAGTTTAGAGTTTTCCATGTTGAATTACTAGTATTACCCGCGGTCTGCACCTGGTGCAGTTTATTTTTGCGGTGTTCATTGCACCCACTTACAGTATATAACCATGTTGAAAATAAACCAAGTGTTTTATTTATTATACTTTTAGATATAACTAGAAGTTAGGTTAATATTAATAGTTTTTTTCTTTTTATAAGGAATTGGTTTAGATGGTCTCTGCACCAATGTGCACCAGATTCGGTCTTTGCACTGATGTGCACCAGGTGCAATGATTGCACCGAGCCTTATGAATTCCTTTATAGTTAGTGAACAAAAACAGGAACAATATCTACTATTTATTCATTTTTATTCATATTCACTGTAGTTTATGAATGTTGACTAGGGTACTTGTGTTTGTTATTTCCGTTTGTTGATATTATACACTTAATAAACAAAGTGTAAACTTAATTTCTCGCTCCCTTTTTATTCAGTATACTTTAGTATGATCAGGACTTAGGGATAGAATCCTAAGTAGTTTGCGGATACATATAATTGATGTTGTCACCACATGAGGTGAATAAATGTACATGAGGACACCTTACTTAAAAAAAACCTCTGTGGTGGGAACGTGGCAACAGAGAAGAGTATCAAAAAAGCCATAAAATAAAAGATTACAAAAATTCTGTCCAATGAAATTTTCTGAATTTTTTATATGATGTGATGCAATTGGTATACATGTTAGTGATGGAACGAAAAATAGGGGTTTCTGAGTTATTTTTGTCCAATAGGAAAAAACTGGTCAAAAAGTGCTAACAAATGGTATTTTAGGTCAATATTATCTCCCTTGTTAAAAACTTTATTTTCATTATTTTTGCCTATATCAAACTTATTTATGTGAAATTTTTTATTTCGACCATTTATAAATTGAAGTAATAATATAGGTACATGTACAAGATTTTTATTATTATTTTAAATTTTATGGAAATTAATAGTAAATAATGAAAGAAATGATTATTAGATTTACCATAAATGTTCTACATTTTAACTATTTTGAAATTTTCACAAAAAATGGCTGATGGTGTCATACATCCCCTTAAATCCTCTCACAAATCAAAATTAGAGATTTACCTTCACAAGTAAGGGTTTCTGTGTCCACATGTATCCACGAAACCCTGACAAACTTAGGTAGGAAATTCCTGGGCCAGAGCTTTTTAATATGACGTCAAACCTTCAAAATATCTACTAATGAAATTGCTTGAAAGAAGCAAGTGTTGGGCAGTTTATTCTTACTCATTCTTGAGTGGGAAGAAATTGTAACACAACTAATAAACAATGGGGTAATAACAAACTAATAACATTACTGTATAAAATACATTAAATTTTCATATGGTCTATGCAACACATCCGTTTGATTTATTCACAATCGACATCGGGATATCCCCTAACCAAGTCGTGAATGAAAGCGTGCTTTTTGATTGGCTACATTCAGGTATGATGTAGCCAATCAAAGTAGTGACTTCTAGCCCGGGAATTTCCTACCTTAGTTTGCCAGGGTTTCGTGGACACATGTGGACACAGAAACCCTGACTTGTGAGGATGCTTCTTACCAAACTATACTAAAACTATTAACATAAATATTTTGTCTGATACATGATGATGTACAAATGTAGCACAAATTTGTAATAACTACATACCTGGATCATTTCGACATTTGCCATCAAAGTTGTTTGATACTGTCTAAGGATTGTTTCATCTAAAGGACGGGCTGCGGCATCAATCAACTTTTGATTAAATTCGGATTCCCTCCCCTGTGCCTTCGCTAGTACCATAATAGACTTTTCTATCTGTGCCTTGATTATCTGGTAATCATGATCCGATATCTTTCCTTTAGTAGCATGTCCATACGACTCGTTCCTAAGCTTTATCAACTCATCAACTGCTAGGCGTTCTGGCGATCTGTCAGGAATGACATTTGTAAAATTTAATAAGAGACATCTTGTTAGTGTCAGGTCCAACTGGTCATAATTTATATTGGGGTTGGCAGGACAACAACAGTGCTTTGTCTGACTGTTTGTGTTATGTCCTGGTATCTTGGCTGATGTATCTAGCAGGATGTCCAGTTGAGCAGGATTGAGGATTCTATTAATATGTCGGAAGACTGGTGCCCTGCTTCCTGGTGGGCACATGCAACATGGCTTGTTGTTATAGCACAAGTGATATATCTCATGTTGGTTTGCTTCTATTAGCTGTAACAGGGTGTGTCCTTGTTTTGTCAAATCATAGTGCAATAGCCCTGTACAGGCTTCATTAGTGTGATCCACAATCAAAGTTGAGTTACGATAAAAATTCTCCCTTTCTCTACACGTATGTGTCATACTGCTGCAGGCTTTTGCATACACTGAAACATAATAACACTATAATTATCCTGAAACATTGACTTTCAACTGTTGTCTGAGTGTTTGTAAGCAATTCGATTTTATGACAATTTTACCAAGTATTCACACATGGTGTGTTTCACTCCATTTTACAAAAATAATTGCGGCAAGTAAACAAACTACTTTGATGGGATTCTTCATACATGTATATTAAACTACAAGGATTTCAGATTAATGAGTCTGAGAAACTGTCATATGAGCATTCTACTGTTCACAGCTGGTTCAAGTAAAATTAATTCAGAGACGAGCAGAGATGCATAGACGACATTTCAATTTTTGAGCAGATATATTAGATTTCTCCAGTCAACTCAACTACCCTTTTTAACTTTTTTAATTCTAACTGTCCAACATCACACACAGAGGAAGTATTTCTGTTCAGGCACCGTTAATAAACAATGAAATAACACACAGTCATAAAATTCAGTGATACTTGTTAAATTTTTTTGTGTTGAGTCCTTGACTCATCACTTTTGAAACTTGTGAGTCCCAAAAAATGGCTTACAAGTCCAGCTACTAGTAAGTGCTTGCATACAACCATTTTCTTCGTTGACAAGTCAAGTCAAGTAAATTTTATTTATAGTCGGTAAGACAAACGATAACAGTTTATATATACATAAAACATAAGCTCTGATGAGCTTTTAAAACCGACATTAAGACATATGAGTACAAACAAACAATACATTGCAGACATAAAATCACAGGTAAAAGCATGTTTAAGGACAAAATACAGTACATAAAAGCATGCAGACATAAGAGATTTCATCAGACATATAAAAACATAAAAAGCTCAGGTAAGATACAAGTAAGCACATAAAAATGAGCAGACATGGGATACATAAAAGCAAATTAGCAGAAACAGCACTAAAATATATTAAAAGCATACACAAGCATCAAAAAGCACAAATGTTTACATATTAGAAAATAAAAGATGTAAGCAAAGCCTACGCATATCAACATGCAGCACTGAAAGGAGCACTAGAGATTTCAGACACCGGTGAGGTCAGGGATGCCAAACTATATCTAACAACAAAAAGAACAATTACAAGCCACCCCTACCCACCTACTAATTAAACCCTTGAATTGATTTAAACTTGTATCTCCTCTCATATCATTTGGGAGTTCATTCCATAGTTTGGCAGCCCCATACCGCACGGAGTGTAGACCATAACTTGTTGTATTAACGTTTGGTTTGGCTGCTATATTTGAATATCTAAAAGAATAAAAACTCTGTTTAATAGTTATAAGATCATGTAAGTATACAGGGGATTGTTTGTTAACTATTTTAAAAACTTGTATAGCAAAAAGACGCAGTCTCCTTAGACGTAATGATGGCATCTTAGATTTAATAAGTAGGTCTTTGTATGTACCACTATCGTTGTTATAGATAAATCTTAAGGCCCTCTCCTGAATTTTTTCTAGTTTTTTTGTGTTTTTTTCGCTACAGAAATGCCACACTAAGGGACAATAATTAAAATTTGACAGAATAAAAGTATAGTATATGGTGAGTCGACCCAATTTGTTATGGTGTTGTCCGATTCTTTTTAAGACATTTAATTGTTGGGAGGCTTTTTTACATATATTTGCTATGTGAGTGTCGAAATTTAGTTTGAAATCAAAGGTTACACCAAGAAGTTTTACTTCATCATCACAACTAATTTTACTACCATTTATATCAAATACGATATTTTTACAGTGGGATTTTTTGCCTACAGCTATGGTTTGGAATTTTTCTGGGTTAACCTGCATGTGATTATTATTAAACCATTGTATTAAATCTTTACTTTCTACCTCTAGAGTATTAATTACATCTTGAAAGTCATTACTACTATATGAGAGTGTATTGTCATCTCCATAGTTGTATAAATCAGATTTTGTCACAAAGTGAAAGATATCATTCATAAAGATGTTAAATAGTACTGGTCCTAGAATTGATCCTTGGGGAACCCCTTTGTAAATATTTTGAACGGAACTATATACTGAGCCAATTTTAACACATTGTTGCCGGTTGCTTAAGTAACTTGTTAGAAGTGTAAGGGCTTCTTTAGATAAACCATAGTTTTCGAGTTTCAGAAGGAGAAGGTTATGAGGCAGGCAGTCGAACGCTTTTGAGAGGTCCATTAATATTACAGCGATATATTTATTATCGTCTAGGGCTATGCGCCAATCTTCTATAATTTTAATTAAGATATCTTGACAACTGTAACCCGGTCTAAAAGCAGATAAGTACATATGAAATTTTGACTCAAAGAAATCACTTATTTGTATGTCTATAGCTTTTTCAAAAAGTTTGGAGATATTTGGTAAAACACTAACTGGTCGATTATTATCCTTAAGTAAGGTGCTGTTTTTTTTATGTATTGGTACAACTTGTGCTATTTTAAGTTTATCTGGGAAAACTGATGTCTCTAGAGATTTATTGATTAGTTCTTTGATTGGTGTTTTGATAACTGGGACTGCTATCTTGATAATTTTAGTTGATATTTCATCTATACCAGTGGCTTTCTTTACACTAAGTTTCATAATTTGTTTCTCAATAAAATGTTCAGTAATAGGTTTAAAGTATAATTGTTGCATATCAGTTATAGTATCCTTATTTACATTAAGTGTCTCATTTAAGTTTGCATTTCTTATTGGTGCTTTTGGGTTTTCAAATTTAGTAGATTCCTTAATCTCTGTAATACTAGGGTGATTGTTATCTATAGATATTGATCCTTTTCCTACGTCTTTAGCTACATTTATAAGAAATCATTAAAGATGTTACTAATTTCTACTTGATCTTTAATATTTTTTCATTTTCTTGTATCATTACATTGTATCATGAAGTACGGAAGCGTATAATGGACTCGTGTTGCCTTAATAAGACAACCTTATAACGTGATTTTTCCTTAAAATATTCAATGTTATCACCTTATAAGGCAATGATTTGCCTTATTTTGTACAAGGTTGTGTGTTGTTAAGCGTTTAACTTGCATTAATTTAAACAAACTTAACTTTGTTTTACTTAACATTGTCTTAACCTAATACACAGTTAACCTTCGATAGTTAAGAGTGTTTTAAGTTAATACGATAATGTGTGATAATAAGTAGCAACTTCTTATTATTTATGGCAATTTATTCTCTAATATTTAGCTAACCCCAAGAATCTTACCTTTCGTTGTGCAAAATAAAACGTTACATTGCCTAATGTTAATGCGAGATTCTTAAAAACAGACATAACCCTTCATTAGTTTTTCTCGCATTAACATTAGGCAATGTAACGTTTTATTTTGCACAACGAAAGGTAAGATTCTTGGGGTTAGCTAAATATTAGAGAATAAATTGCCATAAATAATAAGAAGTTGCTACTTATTATCACACATTATCGAATTAACTTAAAACACTCTTAACTATCGAAGGTTAACTGTGTATTAGGTTAAGACAATGTTAAGTAAAACAAAGTTAAGTTTGTTTAAATTAATGCAAGTTAAACGCTTAACAACACACAACCTTGTACAAAATAAGGCAAATCATTGCCTTATAAGGTGATAACATTGAATATTTTAAGGAAAAATCACGTTATAAAGTTGTCTTATTAAGGCAACACGAGTCCATTATACGCTTCCGTAATGAAGACAACCTTTGTTCATTAGAAATGGTTTAATAGTTGGCCAAAAATGTTTGTTTTTGGGTCCTCCAATACATCTTTCCATAAAATAGTGCTTAACTGATTCACATTTGATCTTATTAACTAAATTTCTCTGTATCCTATATCCCTCCCATGATTTGTTATCCCTATATCTTTTGTAATTATTATGAAGCATTCTTTTTTTATACACAGCTTTCCTTAGCCTACTATTCATGAAAGGTGCAGGTGTCCTAACAACATTTCTACATTTTACGGGTACATGTTTATTAAATACTTCCATAAAGTTTTTATTAAAAGAATCATATGATTGATTGACATCTGTAATATTTTCAGTCTGAAAGTCTATATTTCTTAGATCTTCCAGAAAATTATCAGTATTAAAATGTTTAAAACTTCTAAATTTCTTTTGTTTATTTATTAAATGTGGAGTATCACATTTGAATTGTACTGCAATAAGGTTGTGGCAGTCACTTAAACCAGTACCAAAATTACATGTGGTATTACAAAAATTTGGTTTATTGGTCAGGATGACATCTACTAGACTTGGGGCAGAGTCTTTACAAAAACATGTAGGGTCTTTAATTAAATTTGTCATGTCAAAAATGTCACCTATATCTTTCAAGGTACTATATCTCTCTAAATTTAGATAATCATGATTTGAATCTCCCATAAACATAAAATTATCATAAATACAGGTTATTCTATCTATATGCTTTGTCATGTCCTCAGAGAAAATTGTATCGGTCATAGATGGTGGTTTGTAAGCTCCACATATAAACCATTTTCTTTTATTCATAATAATTTCTATACCTATTGATTCTATGGTTCCAAATTCTAGTTCTTTCTTTCTTTCTCCAGCTATGTCAGATCTTAAGTATACAGCTATACCTCCTCCATTGGCTGTCCGGTCAGCTCTCCATAAGGTGTAATTATCAACTCGGAATTGACTGTCTACAAAAGAGTTATCTATTTTTGTTTCTGCTATAAATAACATGTCAACAGTACATTTTTGTAGTAATTCTTTGATATGAGATATTTTATTTCGTAAACTGTTAATGTTCAAATATGCACATATAAATTTCTTTGTATGTTTTTTCCTCATTTCTGAGAGTTCATCAAAAATATCATATTCATATTCACTATCACTTGCAGGTGAGGTTGGTATTGATGTAGAGTTGATGGAGTAGAGTTCCAAGTTATTCATATTTTCACATACATGGGGTAGAGGTTGGTTCTCATCACATTTTTGCTTGAAAAATGAGTCAGTAAAATTCGGTAGTCTATCTGTACAGACCTCGCAGTAAAAGTTTCATCTGAATTTTCAAGATTACAGTACTGTTCTGTGGTTAATAAAGTACATTTAAGATTTAATTATCAGCTGTTGTTTGTTTGCATATTGACGTTGTTAATTTCCGGTTATACAGTCGGTATAAAAGTTTGTATTTAACAAAATGAGATTTCTGTTTAGTGGCGAAAATTGTTGCTCCTTTTGAAGATGACAGTTCATCACATCCCGATGATTTATAAAATTGCTGTACATTATTATTAAAATGGATAAAAATTGTTAAAATAGATAAGACCAGTTGGAGACGTCCTCTCGCCATGACAATGGAAACCCAAAAAAAAAATCCAGTCAATGTTTTTAATAAAAGATACAATATGACCTATGTGCTATGTCTTACTATTCTTTATTACTTGGTTTGAGTTTGTCTTCTGGAGTGTGATTGAACTGCAATCATTACTTGAAACATGCTGATGTTTCCATTTCTACAGTGACAACTTGCATCTTGTCCAAGTAATGCATATGTGGAAATTAATAAAACTGACTTAAAAACAACTCAATACATGTGTATTTCCTCTCCTCCTAAGATAACTGTTTTGTTTAGAAAATGATCCAAAGTTTCTCTCATTGTGTATCCAACTGTGTATCTCATAAAATAAATTAATTTATTATAACTATAGACAATTATACAATCAATTACGAAACAAAACACAATTTAACTGACAATTATCACAAAGAAGCCTTGTTTTTTCCACACCTCATGATCATACATGTATGTAGTAGAATAAAATGCTTCTTCTTGGTAATTGACCCATTTCCAGTTTTACATGATTTACTAGTATCTCCCCTTTTACTTCTGGTTAAAAAAACTGCGGCTGTCATCACTAAAGGACTGTGATATTTGAAATAAAGATTGTGTATTATTTTTTTATTGTTTGTCTAAGCCAATTAAGTTTTCATCTAATTATTTAATCATGACAGAATGTTACTATAGCCATAGGCAACAGGTGAGTCTTCGTTGAAAACCCACATCTGGTCACGTTCTCGCTTTGCTACCACTTACCCACCTTGGGCACCCTTGTAGATATTTTCTCATTTTCACAAATATTCATTAAATTTAAGCAGCAAATGGAAACGATGTTTATTGGAGAAAACTATTTTGATTAATTCAAATGCTTCACCAGAAGTACAAGCGACCAATCAAAATAGGACATTGACTATTCATGAAAATGAGAAAATAATTAGTGTGACCATGGTCGGTAAATTGGTTGCAAAGGGAGAACGCGACCTGACGTTGGTTTCCGGTGAGTTTGAATCTTAGAACACAGATGTCACTGGTAAATTTGTTCAATCAAGCTATAAAACAGCTGGGGTTATACCTTTTATTGGCATCAGTCAAATGGGCAAATAAACATTGGTTAATTAATTGACTATCATGTTTACACAGCAGGGAGTTGTAATAACATCCTTACTCAGATATTGATACCTATCATTCCCCTGAAGCTTGAAAATTTATCAAAGACAATTGTCTATTTCACAAGTTTTCATCAAGACAAATAGCGGTTATAGCAGCAGTTTTAAGTATCACTAGATGGAGTTTTTTTAAACTGGAAAGTCGTCTATCCTACCTTCAAGTTGATTCTTGTTATTAAATAGTGGGACTCTTTAGGCTGTTCAACTGACCTTAATGGGAGAAAACTTTATGAACCCAAAGTTGTGATTTAGTAAATCAATTTTATCATGTTCATGTGGAATTAGTATATGGAAAGAAAAAAAGAATTGAGAAGTTTACACATTGATTTAATTGGATAATAACTGGACAGCCTTATGTTAGTAGTTAATTCTCTAACTTAAAGGTACAAAAAATATGCAATTTTAAACAAATAATTAGACTTTTATAGGCAATCCTGTTGTGACCCATCATCTTTATTGTCAAGTATATTATACTTAAAGCATGGTATCATCGAAAAGCAGGCTTTTCTGAAAAGATATTATTGTCCTTAGTTTTATTTTAATTTTATTATTATAAGAGACCTTTCCGTATTAATCCAACGATTTTTTTGTCACTGTCCACTTTTTATTTTGTAACAGTTGCCTCTCTTAGACTATAGCCTGTTTCTTTATTGCTTAAACAAGTACAGTTATACTGTTACTGAAGCATTTACCAATAAAATATTTTGATTCTTTTGAATATCCTTTTATAACATAATTAAGTACATTTTTTTTATATTTATTATTTTAGAGCAAATTAAAACTTTCTAAACAGAATTGTGTACTTTTTGGAAAAATGCTATTAAATAACTGGTGTGGTAAATAAATTCGAGTTATCTCCTGGAATGGAAAGGAGTGCCGCTGTTCCATTTGCAAGTAAATAATTTTATTATTTTATGCTACTCACTTATATATACCTATATATCCTCTCATGGTACATTTTAGAATTGTAACAACATGTTGCTAATATCTACATAGTACTTTCTTATGTGTGCTTTTAGTTTATGTCATAAACACTTTTAACCTCTGCTAGTTTTATGTTGCCACTGCTTTTTATGTGCCTAAAATGTAAACGTATGTTTTGGTGTTTTCATTTATATTTATTGTCTTATGTCTTATTGTTGAATTGTCAGGTCATATGTATATGTACATGTATGTCTTGCACAAATTATTATTGTTATGTATGCCTTATGTGTCTTTGTATAGTTTGTTGTGTGTTCTTATTCGGTAAAAAGCTCTATAGCGCTTGTGTTATATTGTTATATATTGTGCCGAATGAAAATAAAGCTTTCTTATCTTATCTTATCTTATCTTATATCTCCCATACTGTAAAAAATTAAACTGATTTCAAATTTGGTTACTTCCCTTTGATCACAATTATTTTTAAAAATTTAATTGTAAACACATTTTTTAATTGGTTGATTGACTATCCAATGAAAAAATGTCATAGATAATTCATTGATAAGGACATAGCCAGCGGTTACAACAATTTTAATTGGATTATCTAATTCGCTGATTGCGAATTAAGTGGTGTTACCTCCCTTAAAGGGGCGGGTAACTGCGATTTACATGTATGACTTGCACATGCAGTATATGCTTACCACTAACTTTCAGTGAGAAAATACTTATTTCCAAAGCATTAAAAACCATAAAAACAATGTTTTGAGACATATTTTGACCTCATTATTGTGACGTTCCAGTTTTATTTTTGGGTTCACACAATTGTTTATTTGACAGATAATATAATTGTCTAGAAATTAAACAACAATTAGATGTGCACAATGGGAGTATTCAGTGTCAATTGTCATTCCTTTGAACGCCTGATGTGATTGACTTAATTAACATTTGGGTAGCCCCGTGTATCAAAAGCAACACACCTATTACATTCCAATCAATAGGTGTGGCAGGAAAAACAACGATGGGAGGAGCATTCCTTCATAGACTTAAAATCATGTGTTAATACATGACTGCAATAAAACGATGCTCCTTTCTGGGTTGCAATAATTTTCGTAAACAAAATATTTTAATTTCGTTTAAATACTTAATACATGAGCAAAGTTGGTTATTTCGTATAACCTAACTTGGTTTTTCAGCACGTGACTGATTGTGAGGTCATAATAAGATGTATTGATGACGTTGACTATACATGAATTCTTCCGCAAACAACAAGTGACAACACTAAAATTGTGAATTGCAAATATTATTTGATTACTTGTAAAATATTGTTCTTGTTACTTCATTTTTACTATAGAATTCAATTTAAAATATAAGGTTTGTTTTCAATTGTTGGTTAGATTATATCCAATAATCTAACCAGCAATTGGAAACAATCCTTAAATAAAACAGGATATAATCTTAAGCTATTTTATTTTCGACATATTCCACTAAACCTACGACTGCAATTTGGAAAATGCTTATCCTAAAACATGTGGCTTAAATATACCTTGGAATGCTGTATCCGAAACAAACAATACATTTTCCCATGGCAATTATTACTAAATTGCAAGTGTACCTTTTCCAATTAACACCATTCACCTGTACAGGAAGCTTCTCAGTGGGACATTTTTTATTATAGGTATACATGTATGTAATCACTCAATTATCCGTAACTGATAACTGTCATCCTATTGAAATCTGTGCTCACATACATCAGCGACTTGTAATTACATGTACAAGTAACACATTTATGTCATTTACATTGCACGTATATTCGTTGACACCACAATAATAATCACCTTTATCTAACCAGCAGCCAGGTGTAGTATCTTGCATCCGATGAACAGGAAATTGACGACTTTCCAATTTAAAAAAACGCCACCTAGTGTCCACTTTCGGTACTAAAAATAGCCGCAATTTGTCCTGTTGAAAACTTTTTAAATAGACAATAGTCTTTAATAAATTTTCACGCTTCAGGTGAATGACCAGTGTCAATATCTGAGTGAGGATGTTATTATAGCTCCTTGCTGTGTAAACATGATCGTTAATTAATTAACCGATGTTTACTTGGCCATTTACCTGATGCTAATAAAAGGTAGAACCCCAGCTGTTTTATAGCTTGATTAAACAAATTTACCAGTGACATCCTTTTCAGATTCAAACTCACCTGTTGCCTATGACTATAGTAACAATTAACATTCTGCCATGATGTTAATTAGATGAAAATTTAATTGGTCTAGACAAACAATAAAAAAAATAATACAAAATCTTTATTTCAAATATCATAGTCCTTTAGTGATGACAGCCGCAGTTTTTTTAACCAGAAGTAAAAGGGGAGATAAATCATGTAAAACTGGAAATGGGTCAATTAATTTCCTTGGGGCACAAAGTGGGAAGTAATTTATACTAACAATTTATTAGCAGCTTATTGACCACAGTTAACACTTTTTGTTTCTGTTTCTTGACTCAAAAGTGGCTCACTATTGAGCATTAATCTTTGAGTGGGGGGGGGGGGAGAGAGTGCGCTGATGTTAATCGCGCTGAGCAGATATAGAATTCAAAGTTAATAGTTCTGATTTAAATTGAGCATGTTGAGATAAAGATTTCGCTGTAACACACTGATCTGCCAAAGAGTTCCAGTCTTTAATTGTTCTCGGTTCAAATGAATTTTTAAAAGTATCAGTGTTACAATGTATATAATTCAATGCTTTTGAGTTTGATTTCCTTTCTTTACGTGGGTTTAGATATAAGTCCAGTGGGTCAGTGGGTAGCACTACCAGGTCGTTCAAGATTTTAAAAAGTAGAGTGAGACGTAATTCTCTACGGCGTTCAGCTAGCGGCTTCCAACCTAGGCTGTTCATCATTTCGGTGACACTACTTTTATTGTTATAATTGTTTTTGACAAGTCTGGCCGCCAGACGCTGCACACTTTCTAATAGAATGATATCTTTTTGAAGGTACGGGTCCCATACTGTGCATGAGTATTCTAGTATCGAACGAACTAACGACGTATATGCTGTTTCTTTAAACGAAACACTACTGTATTTAAGATTTCTACGAATAAAGCCTAGGATGCTATTTGCTCATTTACCGATTTTGGATATATGTGTGCTCCATTTGAGATTTACATTAATTATTACGCCTAGATAGGTATTTTCATCGACCTGTTCTAAAATATGATGGTTTAAAGAGTATTTAAATATTGACGGATGTTTTTTACGATGGATTGTCATGACGTAGCATTTTGTTGCATTAAACTACATCCCCCAGGTATTTGCCCATTTTTGTAGTGAACCATTGTAGGTTTAGATGATCATTCCAAGATTTTATAGCTCTGTATAATAAACAATCATCCGCAAATAATCGGACTTGGGACTTAACACAGTTAGGGAGGTCGTTTATGTGACATAAAAATAAAAGAGGGCCCAACACAGTTCCCTGCTGGACACCAGAGTCGACTGTACAAGGAGACGAGGATATACTGTCGATGACAACACGCTGGTGTCGGTGCATGAGAAAATTTCTTATCCAGAGATTTATATTTCCTCGTATTCCGTAATGTGAGAGTTTATGGAGCAGTTTACGGTGTGGAACAGTGTCAAACGCCCTGCTGAAATCCAGAATCAAAAGATCAATTTGTTCTTTATTATCATATGATTTTGTTATATCATGCATCGTGTTTATTAGTTGCGTCTTGCACAAATGACCACCACAGAAGCCGTGTTATAAATGAGTAAGAATTTTATATCTCTCAAAATGATTTAATATATTTTTGCATATAATATGTTCAAGAGTTTTACAGCAGACACTTGTTAACGAAACTGGTCTATAATTACTTGGTTGGTGTTTATTGCCCTTTTTAAATATTGGTGAAATGTTTGCATTTTGCCAGTGCGTTGGGAGTTCCCCAGTATCAAGACTTTGTCGGAAAATTGATGCTACTGCTGGTGCTAGTTCTTTTGCACATGACTTGGATAGGTTACAAATGCTCAGGTGTCGAATTTATGACACATTTCTGGACATATCTAATTTCTATTGAACACCCTATACTATACTATAGTATAGTCTATAGACCCTTTTGCGGAATGCAACGCAGACTGAAGTCTGAACAGGTGTGGCATAGATCATAACAACAATAAGAATCTACCTACCTTAATGTATCATAATCTGTAGTTTCATACAGTGTCGTTCATTATATGACAAATTAAAACAAAATAAAACCCACTACTTTCGTTTTCAGAAATTTTCCACCTTGCAGATTTTGGTCACGTGATCAAACGTGCAAGGGAAGTAAATCTATTACAACACAATTTCCTAAAACTATGCAGTGAATCCCGACCTCATCCATGTTAAGAATTTTCTAAACTACCATGACAACTGAGGAAATCAGATGAAATTGAGAATAAATTTTTCAGCAAAGAATTAGTTTATGGCACATTGGACAGAACATTTATGAGGCGATCCAGAGAAAGCCTTTTTTGTTGTTACTTAAAAATAATATTGTAAAATATAAAACCACTATTGTACTAGAAATCTTGAAGAGTTAATAATGGAATATCATAGTTTCCCAAAACATTGACAGTAGAAAATTATCCTTAGAAAGTACCTAGAAAAACATCTATCTCTGTCTCTTCTTCTTTGTGTTTACTTATTAACTTAAAAAAAAGTCAAGTTTTATTTGAAGTCGGCATATTTATTACAGATAACAATACAATCTTGAATTAAGATTAATTGATGTCTAGGTAACAATATTTACCTATATTCAGGACAAAAACGTAATAGAGATTGAAGAGAACGATAACGACACAGACGTGCTTGTTGATTCTAGCTAGGATATACTATGCAATTCCGGCATTGAGGATGAGCTTCATCTTGTTTTGATTTGCCATATATCATGTATATTAAGGCCATAATTTCAGTTAATAATCGGTCTAGTCTTGTTTTTCCAAAGATAGACAACATTAAATCGACATGTTCATTATGTGATTGACAATGTGTATGCATAGATATTACGACACGCCATAAAAATGACAGGGCATAAAAAATATTGGTTGCAGACAGAACAAAGATACAAAACATGTTGGACGCTGACAGCATAGAGGACATAAAACATGTTGGACGTGGACAGCACAGAGGACAAAAACATGTTTGACGTGGACAGAACAGAGAACACAAAATATGTTAGACGCTGACAGCACATAGGAAACAAAAAATGCTATAGACGTAGATTGCATAGAGGACATAAAACATGTTTGACGCGGACAGTATAGAGGACATAAAACATGTTTGATGCAGACAGCACAGATGACATTAAACATGTTGGACGCGGACAGCACAGAGGACACAAAACATGTTGGACGAGGACAGCACAAAGATACAAAACATGTTGGACGCTTACAGCACAGAGGACATAAAACATATTAGACGCGGACAGCACAGAGGAAACAAAACATGTTTGACGTGGCCAGCACAGAGGACATAAAACATGTTGGACGCGGACAGCACAAAAGACACAAAACATGTTGGACGCGGACAGCACAGAGGACATAAAACATGTTGGTCGCTGACAGCACAGAGGACACAAAACATGTTGGACGCGGACAGCATAGAGGACATAAAACATGTTGGACGTAAACAGCACATAGGACACAAAACATGTTGGACGCGGACAGCACATAGGACACAAAACATGTTGGACGATTACAGCACAAAGATACAAAACATGTTAGACGCTGACAGCACAGAGGACACAAAACCTGTTGGACGCGGACAGCATAGAGGACATAAAACATGTTGGACGTGGACAGCACATAGGACACAAAACATGTTGGACGTGGACAGCATATAGGACACAAAACATGCTATAGACGTAGATTGCACAGAGGAGATAAAACATGTTAGACGCGGACAGCATCGAGGACATAAAACATGTTAGACGCGGAAAGCACGGAGGACACAAAACATTTTTGACGTGGACAGCACGTAGAGGACAAAAACATGCTACACGTAGATTGCACAGAGGAGATAAAACATGTTTGACGCGGACAGCATAGAGGACATAAAACATGTTGGACGCGGACAGCACAGAGGACATAAAACATGTTGGACGCGGACAGCACAAAGGACACAAAACATGTTGGACGAGGACAGCACAAAGATACAAAACATATTAGACGCTGATAGCACAGAGGACACAAAAAGTGTTGGACGTGGACAGCACAGAGGACATAAAACATGTTTGACGCTGACCTCACAGAGGACACAAAACATGTTGGACGCGGACAGCATAGATGCCATAAAACATGTTGGACGAGGACAGCACAGAGGATATAAAACATGTTGGACGAGGACAGCACAGAGGACACAAAACATGTTGGACGAGGACAACACAAAGATACAAAACATGTTAGACGCTGACAGCACAGAGGACACAAAACATGTTGGACGCGGACAGCATAGAGGCCATAAAACATGTTGGACAGGGACAGCACAGAGGACATAAAACATGTTGGACGCGGGCAGCACAGAGGGCGTCTAATGTTTGACGTGCACAGCACAGATGGCACATAACATGTTGGACGAGGACAGCACAGAGGACATAAAACATGTTGGACGCGGACAGCACAGAGGACATAAAACATGTTGGACGCGGACAGCACAAAAGACACAAAACATGTTTGACGTGGACAGCACGGAGGGCATAAAACATGTTGGACGTGGACAGCACAGTAGAAACAAAACATTTTTGACGCTGACAGCACAGAGGACACAAAATATGTTGGACGCGGACAGCATAGAGGACACAAAACATGTTGAACGCGGACAGCACAAAGATACAAAACATTTTAGAAGCTGACAGTACAGAGGACACAAAACATGTTGGACGCGGACAGCACAAAGATACAAAACATTTTAGAAGCTGACAGCACAGAGGACACAAAACATGTTGGACGCGGACAGCATAGAGGACATAAAACATGTTGAACGCGGACAGCACATAGGACACAAAAGACTTTGGACGTGGACAGCACATAGGACACAAAACATGTTGGACGCGGACAGCACACAGATACAAAACATGTTAGACACTGACAGCACAGAGGACACAAAACATGTTGGAATCGGACAGCATAGAGGACGTAAAACATGTTGGACGTGGACAGCAGATAGGACACAAAACATGCTATAGACGTAGATTGCACAGAGAAGATAAAACATGTTTGACGTGGACAGAATAGAGGACATAAAACATGTTTGACGCGGACAGCACAGAGGATATAAAACATGTTGGACGGGGACAGCACAGAGGACATAAAACATGTTGGACGAGGACAGAACAGAGGACACAAAACATGTTGGACGCGGACAGCACAGAGGGCACCAAATGTTTGACGTGGACAGCACAGAGGGCATAAAACATGTTGGACGCGGGCAGCACATAGGACACAAAACATGTTGGACGCGGACAGCATAGAGGACATAAAACATGTTGGACGTGGACAGCAGATAGGACACAAAACATGTTGAACGTGGACAGCACTTGGGACACAAAACATGCTATAGAAGTAGATTGCACAGAGGAGATAAAACATGTAGGACGCGGACAGCACAGATGACATAAAATATGTTGGACGAGGACAGCACAGAGGACACAAAACATGTTGGACGCGGACAGCATAGAGGCCATAAAACATGTTGGACGGGGACAGCACAGAGGACACAAAACATGTTGGACGCGGACAGCACAAAGATACAAAACATTTTAGACGCTGACAGCACACAGGACACAAAACATGTTGGACGCGGACAGCATAGAGGACATACAACATGTTGGACGCGGACAGCACATAGGACACAAAAGACTTTGGACGTGGACAGCACATAGGACACAAAACGTGTTGGACGCGGACAGCACACAGATACAAAACATGTTAGACACTGACAGCACAGAGGACACAAAACATGTTGGACGCGGACAGCATAGAGGACGTAAAACATGTTGGACGTGGACAGCAGATAGGACACAAAACATGCTATAGACGTAGATTGCACAGAGAAGATAAAACATGTTTGACGTGGACAGCATAGAGGACATAAAACATGTTTGACGCGGACAGCACAGAGGATATAAAACATGTTGGACGGGGACAGCACAGAGGACATAAAACATGTTGGACGAGGACAGAACAGAGGACACAAAACATGTTGGACGCGGACAGCACAGAGGGCACCAAATGTTTGACGTGGACAGCACAGAGGGCATAAAACATGTTGGACGCGGGCAGCACATAGGACACAAAACATGTTGGACGCGGACAGCATAGAGGACATAAAACATGTTGGACGTGGACAGCAGATAGGACACAAAACATGCTATAGACGTAGATTGCACAGAGGAGATAAAACATGTAGGACGCGGACAGCACAGATGACATAAAACATGTTGGACGAGGACAGCACAGAGGACACAAAACATGTTGGACGCGGACAGCATAGAGGCCATAAAACATGTTGGACGGGGACAGCACAGAGGACATAAAACATGTTGGACGCGGACAGCACATAGGACACAAAACATGTTGGACGAGGACAGCACAAAGATACAAAACATGTTAGACGCTGACAGCACATAGGACACAAAACATGTTAGACGCTGACAGCACATAGGACACAAAAAATGCTATAGACGTAGATTGCATAGAGGAGATAAACATGTTTGACGCGGACAGCATAGAGGACATAAAACATGTTGGACGCGGACAGCACAGATGACATAAAACATGTTGGACGCGGACAGCACAGAGGACACAAAACATGTTGGACGCGGACAGCACAAAGATACAAAACATGTTAGAAGCTGACAGCACAGAGAACATAAAACATATTAGACGCGGACAGCACAGTAGAAACAAAACATGTTTGACGTGGCCAGCACAGAGGACATAAAACATGTTGGACGCGGACAGCACAAAGATACAAAACATTTTAGAAGCTGACAGCACAGAGGACACAAAACATGTTGGACGCGGACAGCATAGAGGACATAAAACATGTTGGACGCGGACAGCACATAGGACACAAAAGACTCTGGACGTGGACAGCACATAGAACACAAAACATGTTGGACGCGGACAGCACACAGATACAAAACATGTTAGACACTGACAGCACAGAGGACACAAAACATGTTGGACGCGGACAGCATAGAGGACGTAAAACATGTTGGACGTGGACAGCAGATAGGACACAAAACATGCTATAGACGTAGATTGCACAGAGAAGATAAAACATGTTTGACGTGGACAGCATAGAGGACATAAAACATGTTTGACGCGGTCAGCACATAGGATATAAAACATGTTGGACGGGGACAGCACAGAGGACATAAAACATGTTGGACGCGGGCAGCACATAGGACACAAAACATGTTGGACGCGGACAGCATAGAGGACATAAAACATGTTGGACGTGGACAGCAGATAGGACACAAAACATGTTGAACGTGGACAGCACTTGGGACACAAAACATGCTATAGACGTAGATTGCACAGAGGAGATAAAACATGTAGGACGCGGACAGCACAGATGACATAAAACATGTTGGACGAGGACAGCACAGAGGACACAAAACATGTTGGACGCGGACAGCATAGAGGCCATAAAACATGTTGGACGGGGACAGCACAGAGGACACAAAACATGTTGGACGCGGACAGCACAAAGATACAAAACATTTTAGACGCTGACAGCACACAGGACACAAAACATGTTGGACGCGGACAGCATAGAGGACATACAACATGTTGGACGCGGACAGCACATAGGACACAAAAGACTTTGGACGTGGACAGCACATAGGACACAAAACGTGTTGGACGCGGACAGCACACAGATACAAAACATGTTAGACACTGACAGCACAGAGGACACAAAACATGTTGGACGCGGACAGCATAGAGGACGTAAAATATGTTGGACGTGGACAGCAGATAGGACACAAAACATGCTATAGACGTAGATTGCACAGAGAAGATAAAACATGTTTGACGTGGACAGCATAGAGGACATAAAACATGTTTGACGCGGACAGCACAGAGGATATAAAACATGTTGGACGGGGACAGCACAGAGGACATAAAACATGTTGGACGAGGACAGAACAGAGGACACAAAACATGTTGGACGCGGACAGCACAGAGGGC
This sequence comes from Limnoperna fortunei, assembly GCA_944474755.1. NCBI lineage: Eukaryota > Metazoa > Mollusca > Bivalvia > Mytilida > Modiolidae > Limnoperna > Limnoperna fortunei. The sequence continues at coordinate 50,642,450 of OX104125.1, forward strand.
ACCAAATGTTTGACGTGGACAGCACAGAGGGCATAAAACATGTTGGACGCGGGCAGCACATAGGACACAAAACATGTTGGACGCGGACAGCATAGAGGACATAAAACATGTTGGACGTGGACAGCAGATAGGACACAAAACATGCTATAGACGTAGATTGCACAGAGGAGATAAAACATGTAGGACGCGGACAGCACAGAGGACACAAAACATGTTGGACGCGGACAGCATAGAGGCCATAAAACATGTTGGACGGGGACAGCACAGAGGACATAAAACATGTTGGACGCGGACAGCACATAGGACACAAAACATGTTGGACGAGGACAGCACAAAGATACAAAACATGTTAGACGCTGACAGCACATAGGACACAAAACATGTTAGACGCTGACAGCACATAGGACACAAAAAATGCTATAGACGTAGATTGCATAGAGGAGATAAACATGTTTGACGCGGACAGCATAGAGGACATAAAACATGTTGGACGCGGACAGCACAGATGACATAAAACATGTTGGACGCGGACAGCACAGAGGACACAAAACATGTTGGACGCGGACAGCACAAAGATACAAAACATGTTAGAAGCTGACAGCACAGAGGACATAAAACATATTAGACGCGGACAGCACAGTAGAAACAAAACATGTTTGACGTGGCCAGCACAGAGGACATAAAACATGTTGGACGCGGACAGCACAAAGATACAAAACATTTTAGAAGCTGACAGCACAGAGGACACAAAACATGTTGGACGCGGACAGCATAGAGGACATAAAACATGTTGGACGCGGACAGCACATAGGACACAAAAGACTCTGGACGTGGACAGCACATAGAACACAAAACATGTTGGACGCGGACAGCACACAGATACAAAACATGTTAGACACTGACAGCACAGAGGACACAAAACATGTTGGACGCGGACAGCATAGAGGATATAAAACATGTTGGACGGGGACAGCACAGAGGACATAAAACATGTTGGACGAGGACAGAACAGAGGACACAAAACATGTTGGACGCGGACAGCACAGAGGGCACCAAATGTTTGACGTGGACAGCACAGAGGGCATAAAACATGTTGGACGCGGGCAGCACATAGGACACAAAACATGTTGGACGCGGACAGCATAGAGGACATAAAACATGTTGGACGTGGACAGCAGATAGGACACAAAACATGCTATAGACGTAGATTGCACAGAGGAGATAAAACATGTAGGACGCGGACAGCACAGAGGACACAAAACATGTTGGACGCGGACAGCATAGAGGCCATAAAACATGTTGGACGGGGACAGCACAGAGGACATAAAACATGTTGGACGCGGACAGCACATAGGACACAAAACATGTTGGACGAGGACAGCACAAAGATACAAAACATGTTAGACGCTGACAGCACATAGGACGCAAAACATGTTAGACGCTGACAGCACATAGGACACAAAAAATGCTATAGACGTAGATTGCATAGAGGAGATAAACATGTTTGACGCGGACAGCATAGAGGACATAAAACATGTTGGACGCGGACAGCACAGATGACATAAAACATGTTGGACGCGGACAGCACAGAGGACACAAAACATGTTGGACGCGGACAGCACAAAGATACAAAACATGTTAGAAGCTGACAGCACAGAGGACATAAAACATATTAGACGCGGACAGCACAGTAGAAACAAAACATGTTTGACGTGGCCAGCACAGAGGACATAAAACATGTTGGACGCGGACAGCACAAAGATACAAAACATTTTAGAAGCTGACAGCACAGAGGACACAAAACATGTTGGACGCGGACAGCATAGAGGACATAAAACATGTTGGACGCGGACAGCACATAGGACACAAAAGACTCTGGACGTGGACAGCACATAGAACACAAAACATGTTGGACGCGGACAGCACACAGATACAAAACATGTTAGACACTGACAGCACAGAGGACACAAAACATGTTGGACGCGGACAGCATAGAGGACGTAAAACATGTTGGACGTGGACAGCAGATAGGACACAAAACATGCTATAGACGTAGATTGCACAGAGAAGATAAAACATGTTTGACGTGGACAGCATAGAGGACATAAAACATGTTTGACGTGGACAGCACAGAGGATATAAAACATGTTGGACGGGGACAGCACAGAGGACATAAAACATGTTGGACGCGGACAGCACATAGGACACAAAACATGTTGGACGAGGACAGCACAAAGATACAAAACATGTTAGACGCTGACAGCACATAGGCCACAAAACATGTTAGACGCTGACAGCACATAGGACACAAAAAATGCTATAGACGTAGATTGCATAGAGGAGATAAACATGTTTGACGCGGACAGCATAGAGGACATAAAACATGTTGGACGCGGACAGCACAGATGACATAAAACATGTTGGACGCGGACAGCACAGAGGACACAAAACATGTTGGACGCGGACAGCACAAAGATACAAAACATGTTAGAAGCTGACAGCACAGAGGACATAAAACATATTAGACGCGGACAGCACAGTAGAAACAAAACATGTTTGACGTGGCCAGCACAGAGGACATAAAACATGTTGGACGCGGACAGCACAAAGATACAAAACATTTTAGAAGCTGACAGCACAGAGGACACAAAACATGTTGGACGCGGACAGCATAGAGGACATAAAACATGTTGGACGCGGACAGCACATAGGACACAAAAGACTCTGGACGTGGACAGCACATAGAACACAAAACATGTTGGACGCGGACAGCACACAGATACAAAACATGTTAGACACTGACAGCACAGAGGACACAAAACATGTTGGACGCGGACAGCATAGAGGACGTAAAACATGTTGGACGTGGACAGCAGATAGGACACAAAACATGCTATAGACGTAGATTGCACAGAGAAGACAAAACATGTTTGACGTGGACAGCATAGAGGACATAAAACATGTTTGACGTGGACAGCACAGAGGATATAAAACATGTTGGACGGGGACAGAACAGAGGACATAAAACATGTTGGACGAGGACAGAACAGAGGACACAAAACATGTTGGACGCGGACAGCACAGAGGGCACCAAATGTTTGACGTGGACAGCACGGAGGACACAAAACATGTTGGACGGGAACAGCACAGAGGACATAAAACATGTTGGACGAGGACAGAACAGAGGACACAAAACATGTTGGACGCGGACAGAACAGAGGACACAAAACATGTTGGACGCGGACAGCACAGAGGGCATAAAACATGTTGGACGCGGACAGAACAGAGGACATAAAACATGTTGGACGCGGACAGCACAGAGGGCACCAAATGTTTGACGTGGACAGCACAGAGGGCATAAAACATGTTGGACGCGGGCAGCACATAGGACACAAAACATGTTGGACGCGGACAGCATAGAGGACATAAAACATGTTGGACGTGGACAGCAGATAGGACACAAAACATGTTGAACGTGGACAGCACATGGGACACAAAACATGCTATAGACGTAGATTGCACAGAGGAGATAAAACATGTAGGAAGCGGACAGCACAGATGACATAAAACATATTGGACGAGGACAGCACAGAGGACACAAAACATGTTGGACGAGGACAGCAAAGAGGACACAAAACATGTTGGACGCGGACAGCATAGAGGCCATAAAACATGTTGGACGGGGACAGCACAGAGGACACAAAACATGTTGGACGCGAACAGCACAAAGATACAAAACATTTTAGACGCTGACAGCACAGAGGACACAAAACATGTTGGACGCGGACAGCATAGAGGACATAAAACATGTTGGACGCGGACAGCACATAGGACACAAAAGACTTTGGACGTGGACAGCACATAGGACACAAAACATGTTGGACGCGGACAGCACACAGATACAAAACATGTTAGACACTGACAGCACAGGGGACACAAAACATGTTGGACGCGGACAGCATAGAGAACGTAAAACATGTTGGACGTGGACAGCAGATAGGACACAAAACATGCTATAGACGTAGATTGCACAGAGAAGATAAAACATGTTTGACGTGGACAGCATAGAGGACATAAAACATGTTTGACGCGGACAGAACAGAGGACACAAAACATGTTGGACGCGGACAGCACAGAGGGCATAAAACATGTTGGACGCGGACAGAACAGAGGACATAAAACATGTTGGACGCGGACAGCACAGAGGGCACCAAATGTTTGACGTGGACAGCACAGAGGGCATAAAACATGTCGGACGCGGGCAGCACATAGGACACAAAACATGTTGGACGCGGACAGCATAGAGGACATAAAACATGTTGGACGTGGACAGCAGATAGGACACAAAACATGTTGAACGTGGACAGCACATGGGACACAAAACATGCTATAGACGTAGATTGCACAGAGGAGATAAAACATGTAGGACGCGGACAGCACAGATGACATAAAACATGTTGGACGAGGACAGCACAGAGGACACAAAACATGTTGGACGAGGACAGCACAGAGGACACAAAACATGTTGGACGCGGACAGCATAGAGGCCATAAAACATGTTGGACGGGGACAGCACAGAGGACACAAAACATGTTGGACGCGAACAGCACAAAGATACAAAACATTTTAGACGCTGACAGCACAGAGGACACAAAACATGTTGGACGCGGACAGCATAGAGGACATAAAACATGTTGGACGCGGACAGCACATAGGACACAAAAGACTTTGGACGTGGACAGCACATAGGACACAAAACATGTTGGACGCGGACAGCACACAGATACAAAACATGTTAGACACTGACAGCACAGGGGACACAAAACATGTTGGACGCGGACAGCATAGAGGACGTAAAACATGTTGGACGTGGACAGCAGATAGGACACAAAACATGCTATAGACGTAGATTGCACAGAGAAGATAAAACATGTTTGACGTGGACAGCATAGAGGACATAAAACATGTTTGACGCGGACAGCACAGAGGATATAAAACATGTTGGACGGGGACAGCACAGAGGACATAAAACATGTAGGACGCGGACAGCACAGAGGACATAAAACATGTTGGACGAGGACAGAACAGAGGACACAAAACATGTTGGACGCGGACAGCACAGAGGGCACCAAATGTTTGACGTGGACAGCACAGAGGGCATAAAACATGTTGGACGCGGGCAGCACATAGGACACAAAACATGTTTGACGCGGACAGCATAGAGGACATAAAACATGTTGGACGTGGACAGCGGATAGGACACAAAACATGTTGAACGTGGACAGCACATGGGACACAAAACATGCTATAGACGTAGATTGCACAGAGGAGATAAAACATGTAGGACGCGGACAGCACAGATGACATAAAACATGTTGGACGAGGACAGCACAGAGGACACAAAACATGTTGGACGCGGACAGCATAGAGGCCATAAAACATGTTGGACGGGGACAGCACAGAGGACATAAAACATGTTGGACGCGGACAGTACATAGGACACAAAACATGTTGGACGAGGACAGCACATAGATACAAAACATGTTAGACGCTGACAGCACATAGGACACAAAACATGTTAGACGCTGACAGCACATAGGACACAAAAAATGCTATAGACGTAGATTGCATAGAGGAGATAAACGTGTTTGACGCGGACAGCATAGAGGACATAAAACATGTTGGACGCGGACAGCACAGATGACATAAAACATGTTGGGCGCGGACAGCACAGAGGACACAAAACATGTTGGACGCGGACAGCACAAAGATACAAAACATGTTAGAAGCTGACAGCACAGAGGACATAAAACATATTAGACGCGGACAGCACAGTAGAAACAAAACATGTTTGACGTGGCCAGCACAGAGGACATAAAACATGTTGGACGCGGACAGCACATAGGACACAAAAGACTTTGGACGTGGACAGCACATAGGACACAAAACATGTTGGACGCGGACAGCACACAGATACAAAACATGTTAGACACTGACAGCACAGAGGACACAAAACATGTTGGACGCGGACAGCATAGAGGACGTAAAACATGTTGGACGTGAACAGCAGATAGGACACAAAACATGCTATAGACGTAGATTGCACAGAGAAGATAAAACATGTTTGACGTGGACAGCATAGAGGACATAAAACATGTTTGACGCGGACAGCACAGAGGATATAAAACATGTTGGACGGGGACAGCACAGAGGACATAAAACATGTTGGACGAGGACAGAACAGAGGACATAAAACATGTTGGACGCGGACAGCACAGAGGGCACCAAATGTTTGACGTGGACAGCACAGAGGGCATAAAACATGTTGGACGTGTGCAGCACATAGGACACAAAACATGTTGGACGCGGACAGCATAGAGGACATAAAACATGTTGGACGTGGACAGCAGATAGGACACAAAACATGTTGAACGTGGACAGCACATGGGACACAAAACATGCTATAGACGTAGATTGCACAGAGGAGATAAAACATGTAGGACGCGGACAGCACAGATGACATAAAACATGTTGGACGAGGACAGCACAGAGGACACAAAACATGTTGGACGCGGAAAGCATAGAGGCCATAAAACATGTTGGACGGGGACAGCACAGAGGACACAAAACATGTTGGACGCGGACAGCACAAAGATACAAAACATTTTAGACGCTGACAGCACAGAGGACACAAAACATGTTGGACGCGGACAGCATAGAGGACATAAAACATGTTAGACGCGGACAGCACATAGGACACAAAAGACTTTGGACGTGGACAGCACCTAGGACACAAAACATGTTGGACGCGGACAGCACACAGATACAAAACATGTTAGACACTGACAGCACAGAGGACACAAAACATGTTGGACGCGGACAGCATAGAGGACGTAAAACATGTTGGACGTGGACAGCAGATAGGACACAAAACATGCTATAGACGTAGATTGCACAGAGAAGATAAAACATGTTTGACGTGGACAGCATAGAGGACATAAAACATGTTTGACGCGGACAGCACAGAGGATATAAAACATGTTGGACGGGGACAGCACAGAGGACATAAAACATGTTGGACGAGGACAGAACAGAGGACACAAAACATGTTGGACGCGGACAGCACAGAGGGCACCAAATGTTTGACGTGGACAGCACAGAGGGCATAAAACATGTTGGACGCGGACAGCACAGAGGGCACCAAATGTTTGACGTGGACAGCACAGAGGGCATAAAACATGTTGGACGCGGGCAGCACATAGGACACAAAACATGTTGGATGCGGACAGCATAGAGGACATAAAACATGTTGGGCGTGGACAGCAGAAAGGACACAAAACATGTTGAACGTGGACAGCACATGGGACACAAAACATGCTATAGACGTAGATTGCACAGAGGAGATAAAACATGTTTGACGTGGACAGCATAGAGGACATAAAACATGTTTGACGGGGACAGCACAGAGGACATAAAACATGTTGGACGCGGACAGCATAGAGGCCATAAAACATGTTGGATGGGGACAGCACAGAGGGCACCAAATGTTTGACGTGGACAACACAGATGGCACATAACATGTTGGACGAGGGCAGCACAAAGGACATAAAACACGATGGACGTGGACAGCACAGAGGACATAAAACATGTTGGACGCGGACAGCACAAAAGACACAAAACATGTTTGACGTGGACAGCACGGAGGGCATAAAACATGTTGGACGTGGACAGCACAGTAGAAACAAAGCATGTTTTACGCTGACAGCACATAGGACAAAAAACATGTTTGACGCGGACAGCATAGAGGGCATAAAACATGTTGGACGTGGACAGCACATAGGACACAAAACATGTTGGATGCGGACAGCACATAGGACACAAAACATGTTGGAAAAGGACAGCAGAAAGATACAAAAAATGTTAGACGCTGACAGCACAGAGGACTCAAAACATGTTGGACGCGGACAGCATAGAGGACATAAAACATGTTGGACGTGGACAGCACACAGGACACAAAACATGTTGGACGTGGACAGCACATAGGACACAAAACATGCAATAGACGCAGATTGCACAGAGAAGATAAAACATGTTTGACGTGTACAGCACAGAGAACATAAAACATATTGGACGCGGACAACACAGAGGACATAAAACATGTTGGACGCGGATAGCACAAAAGACACAAAACATGTTTGACGTGGTCAGCACGGAGGACATAAAAATATTGGTTGCAGACAGCACAAAGATACAAAACATGTTGGACGCTGACAGCATAGAGGACATAAAACATGTTGGACGTGGACAGCACAGAGGACACAAAACATGTTTGACGCTGACAGCACAAAGATACAAAACATGCTAAAGACGTATATTGCATAGAGGAGATAAAACATGTTTGACGCGGACAGCATAGAGGACATAAAACATGTTGGACGCGGACAGCACAGATGACATACCGGTAAAACATGTTGGACGAGGACAGCACAGAGGACACAAAACATGTTGGACGCGGACAGTATAGAGGCCATAAAACATGTTGGACAGGGACAGCACAGAGGACATAAAACATGTTGGACGTGGACAGCACATAGGACACAAAACATGTTGGACGCGGACAGCACATATGACACAAAACATGTTGGACGAGAACAGCACAAAGATACAAAACATGTTAGACGCTGACAGCACAGAGGACACAAAACATGCTAAAGACGTATATTGCACAGAGAAGATAAAACATGTTTGACGTGTACAGCACAGAGAACATAAAACATATTGGACGCGGACAACACAGAGGACATAAAACATGTTGGACGCGGATAGCACAAAAGACACAAAACATGTTTGACGTGGTCAGCACGGAGGACATAAAAATATTGGTTGCAGACAGCACAAAGATACAAAACATGTTGGACGCTGACAGCATAGAGGACATAAAACATGTTGGACGTGGACAGCACAGAGGACACAAAACATGTTTGACGCTGACAGCACAAAGATACAAAACATGCTAAAGACGTATATTGCACAGAGAAGATAAAACATGTTTGACGTGTACAGCACAGAGAACATAAAACATATTGGACGCGGACAGCACAGAGGACATAAAACATGTTGGACGAGGATAGCACAAAAGACACAAAACATGTTTGATGTGGTCAGCACGGAGGACATAAAAATATTGGTTGCAGACAGCACAAAGATACAAAACATGTTGGACGCTGACAGCATAGAGGACATAAAACATGTTGGACGTGGACAGCACAGAGGACACAAAACATGTTTGACGCTGACAGCACAAAGATCCAAAACATGCTAAAGACGTATATTGCATAGAGGAGATAAAACATGTTTGACGCGGACAGCATAGAGGACATAAAACATGTTGGACGCGGACAGTATAGAGGCCATAAAACATGTTGGACGTGGACAGCACAGAGGACACAAAACATGTTTGACGCTGACAGCACAAAGATACAAAACATGCTAAAGACGTATATTGCACAGAGAAGATAAAACATGTTTGACGTGTACAGCACAGAGAACATAAAACATATTGGACGCGGACAGCACAGAGGACATAAAACATGTTGGACGAGGATAGCACAAAAGACACAAAACATGTTTGATGTGGTCAGCACGGAGGACATAAAAATATTGGTTGCAGACAGCACAAAGATACAAAACATGTTGGACGCTGACAGCATAGAGGACATAAAACATGTTGGACGTGGACAGCACAGAGGACACAAAACATGTTTGACGCTGACAGCACAAAGATCCAAAACATGCTAAAGACGTATATTGCATAGAGGAGATAAAACATGTTTGACGCGGACAGCATAGAGGAGATAAAACATGTTTGACGCGGACAGCATAGAGGACATAAAACATGTTGGACGCGGACAGTATAGAGGCCATAAAACATGTTGGACGCGGACAGCACAGAGGACACAAAACATGTTGGACGAGGACAGCACAAAGATACAAAACATGTTAGACGCTGACAGCACATGTGACGCAAAACATGATATAGACGTAGATTGCACAGAGGAGATAAAACATGTTTGAGGCGAACAGCATAGAGGACATAAAACTTGTTGGACGTGGACTGCACATAGGACACAAAACATGAGTTAGAGGTAGATTGCACAGAGGAGATAAAACATGTTAGAGGTAGATTGCACAGAGGAGATAAAACATGTTGGAGGCGGACAGCATAGAGGACATAAAACATGTTTGACGAGGACAGCACAGAGGACACAAAACATGTTGGACGCGGACAGCTCAAAGGACATAAAACATGTTGGACGCGAACAGCACAAAAGACACAAAACGTGATTGACGTGGACAGCACGGAGGACATAAAACATGTTGGACGTGGACAGCACATAGGACACAAAACATGCTATAGACGTAGATTGCACAGAGGAGATAAAACATGTTTGACGCGGACAGCATAGAGGACATAAAACATGTTGGACGCGGACAGCACAGAGGACATAAAACATGTTGGACGCGGGAAGCACAGAGGACACAAAACATGTTGGACGCGGACAGCACAAAGATACAAAACATGTTATACGCTGACAGCACAGAGGACATAAAACATATTTGACGTGGACAGCACAGACTACATAAAACATGTTGGACGCGGACAGCACAGAGAACATAAAACATATTGAACGCGGACAGCACAAAAGACACAAAACATGTTTGACGTGGTCAGCACGGATGACATAAAACATGTTGGACGTGGACAGCACAGAGGACACTAAACATGTTTGACGTGGACAGCACAGAGGACACAAAACATGCAAGACGTAGATTGAAAAGAGGAGATAAAACATGTTAAACGCGGACAGCAGAGGACATAAAACATGTTGGACGCGAACATCACTTAGGACACAAAACATGTTGCACGTGTACAGCACAAAAGACAAAAAAAACACGTTGGATGCGGAAAGCACGGAGGACGAACAACATCTTGGATGCGGGCAGCACAGAGGGCATCAAACATGTTTGACGCGGGCAGCACAGAGGGCATCAAACATGTTCGACCCGGAAAGCACAGAGGGCACAAAACATGTTAGACGCGGACAGCACAGATGACATAAAACATGTTGGACGCGGACAGCTCAAAGGACATAAAACATGTTGGACGCGAACAGCACAAAAGACACAAAACGTGTTTGACGTGGACAGCACGGAGGACATAAAACATGTTGGACGTGGATAGCACAGAGGACACTAAACATGTTTGACGTGGACAGCACAGAGGACACAAAACATGCTAGACGTAGATTGCAAAGAGGAGATAAAACATGTTGGACGCGGACAGCAGAGGACATTAAACATGTTGGACGCGAACATCACTTAGGACACAAAACATGTTGCACGTGTACAGCACAAAAGACAAAAACACGTTGGATGCGGAAAGCACGGAGGACGAACAACATCTTGGATGCGGGCAGCACAGAGGGCATCAAACATGTTTGACGCGGGCAGCACAGAGGGCATCAAACATGTTCGACGCGGACAGCACAGAGTGCACAAAACATGTTAGACGCGGACAGCACAGAGGACATAAAACATGTTGTACGCGGACAGCACGGAAGACATAAAACATGTTTGACGGGGACAGCACAGAGCACACAAAACATGTAAGACGTGGACAGCACATAGGACATAAAACATGTTGTACGCGGACAGCACAGAAGACATAAAACATGTTGTACGTGGACAACACGGAGGGCATAAAACATGTTGGACGCAGACAGCACAGTAGAAACAAACATGTTTGACGTGAACGGCACAGATGACACAAAACATGTTGGACGTGGACAACACATAGGACACAAAACATGCTATAGACGTAGATTGCACAGAGGAGATAAACATGTTTGAGGCGGACAGCATAGAGGACATAAAACATGTTGGACGCAGACAGCACAGAGGACATAAAACATGTTGGACGCGGACAGCACAAAGATAGGAAACATGTCAGACGCCGACAGCACAGAGGACATCAAACATGTTGGACGCGGACAGCACAAAAGACACAAAACATGTTAGACGCTGACAGCACAGAGGACATACAACATATTGGACGCGGAGAGCACAGAGGACATACAACATATTGGACGCGGAGAGCACAGAGGACATCAAACATGTTGGACGCGGAGAGCACAGAGGACATAAAACATATTTGACGCGGACAGCACAGAGGACACAAAACATGTTAGACGAGGACAGCACAGAGGGCATAAAACATGTTAGACGAGGACAGCACACAGGGCATAAAAGATGTTAGACGAGGTCAGCACAGAGGACATCAAACATGTTTGACGCGGACAGCACAGAGGACATCAAACATGTTTGACGTGGACAGCACAGAGGACATAAAACATGTTTGACGTGGACAGCACCGATGACACAAAACATGTTTGACGTAGATTGCACATAGGAGATAAAACATGTTTGAGGCGGACAGCATAGAGGACATAAAACATGTTGGACGCGGACAGCACAGAGGACATAAAACATGTTGGACGCGGACAGCACAAAGATACAAAACATGTTAGACGCTGACAGCACAGAGGACACAAAACATGTTGGACGTGGACGGCACATAGACAAAACATGCTATAGACGTAGATTGCACAGAGGAGATAAAACATGTTTGACGTGGTCAGAACGAGGACATAACAATAGTGGTTGCAGACAGCACAAAGATACATAACATGTTGGACACTGACAGCATAGAGGACATAAAACATGTTGGACGTGGACAGCACAGAGGACAAAAACATGTTTGACGTGGACAGCACAGAGGACACAAAACATGTTAGACGCTGACAGCACATAGGACACAAAAACTGCTATAGACGTAGATTGCATAGAGGAGATAAACATGTTTGACGCGGACAGCATAGAGGACATAAAACATGTTGGACGCGGACAGCACAGATGACATAAAACATGTTGGACGCGGACAGCACAGAGGACACAAAACATGTTGGACGAGGACAGCACAAAGATACAAAACATGTTAGAAGCTGACAGCACAGAGGACATAAAACATATTAGACGCGGACAGCACAGTAGAAACAAAACATGTTTGACGTGGCCAGCACAGAGGACATAAAACATGTTGGACGCGGACAGCACAAAAGACACAAAACATGTTGGACGCGGACAGCACAGAGGACATAAAACATGTTTGACGTGGTCAGCACGGAGAACATAAAACATGTTGGACGCGGACAGCACAAAAGATACAAAACATATTTGACGGAGTCAGCACGGAGGACATAAAACATGTTGGACGCAGACAGCACATAGATACAAAACATATTAGACACTGACAGCACAGAGGACATAAAACATGTTGGACGCGGACAGCACATAAGACACAAAACATGTTTGACGTGGTCAGCACGGAGGACATAAAAATATTGGTTGCAGACAGCAAAAAGACACAAAACATGTTGGACGCTGACAGCACAGAGGACATAAAACATGTTGGACGTGGATAGCACAGATGACACAAAACATGTTTGACGTGGACAGCACAGAGGACACAAAACATGTTAGACGCTGACAACACATAGGACACAAAAAATGCTTTAGACGTAGATTACATAGAGGAGATAAAACATGTTTGACGCGGACAGCATAGAGGACATAAAACATGTTGGACGCGGACAGCACAGAGGACATAAAACATGTTGGACGCGGACAGCACAGACGACATAAAGCATGTTGGACGCGGAAAGCACAGAGGACACAAAACATGTTGGACGCGGACAGCACAAAGATACAAAACATGTTAGACGCTGACAGCACAGAGTACATAAAACATATTAGACGCGGACAGCACAGACGACATAAAACATGTTGGACGCGGACAGCACAAAGGACATAAAACATGTTGGACGCGAACAGCACAAAAGACACAAAACGTGTTTGACGTGGACAGCACGGAGGACATAAAACATGTTGGACGTGGACAGCACATAGGACACAAAACATGCTGGAGACGTAGATTGCACAGAGGAGATAAAACATGTTTGACGCGGACAGCATAGAGGACATAAAACATGTTGGACGCGGACAGCACAGAGGACATAAAACATGTTGGACGCGGGAAGCACAGAGGACACAAAACATGTTGGACGCGGACAGCACAAAGATACAAAACATGTTAGACGCTGACAGCACAGAGGACATAAAACATATTTGACGTGGACAGCACAGACTACATAAAACATGTTGGACTCGGACAGCACAGAGAACATAAAACATATTGAACGCGGACAGCACAAAAGACACAAAACATGTTTGACGTGGTCAGCACGGAGGACATAAAACATGTTGGACGTGGACAGCACAGAGGACACTAAACATGTTTGACGTGGACAGCACAGAGGACACAAAACATGCAAGACGTAGATTGAAAAGAGGAGAGAAAACATGTTGGACGCGGACAGCAGAGGACATAAAACATGTTGGACGCGAACATCACTTAGGACACAAAACATGTTGCACGTGTACAGCACAAAAGACAAAAACAACACGTTGGATGCGGAAAGCACGGAGGACGAACAACATCTTGGATGCGGGCAGCACAGAGGGCATCAAACATGTTTGACGCGAGAAGCACAGAGGGCATCAAACATGTTCGACCCGGAAAGCACAGAGGGCACAAAACATGTTAGACGCGGACAGCACAGAGGACATAAAACATGTTGGACGCGGACAGCTAAAAGGACATAAAACATGTTGGACGCGAACAGCACAAAAGACACACAACGTTTTTGACGTGGACAGCACGGAGGACATAAAACATGCTGGACGTGGACAGCACATAGGACACAAAACATGCTATAGACGTAGATTGCACAGAGGAGATAAAACATGTTTGACGCGGACAGCATAGAGGACATAAAACATGTTGGACGCGGACAGCACAGAGGACATAAAACATGTTGGACGCGGGAAGCACAGAGGACACAAAACATGTTGGACGCGGACAGCACAAAGATACAAAACATGTTAGACGCTGACAGGACAGAGGACATAAAACATATTTGACGTGGACAGCACAGACTACATAAAACATGTTGGACGCGGACAACACAGAGAACATAAAACATATTGAACGCGGACAGCACAAAAGATACAAAACATATTTGACGGAGTCAGCACGGAGGACATAAAACATGTTGGACGCAGACAGCACATAGATACAAAACTTATTAGACACTGACAGCACAGAGGACATAAAACATGTTGGACGCGGACAGCACATAAGACACAAAACATGTTTGACGTGGTCAGCACGGAGGACATAAAAATATTTGTTGCAGACAGCAAAAAGACACAAAACATGTTGGACGCTGACAGCACAGAGGACATAAAACATGTTGGACGTGGATAGCACAGATGACACAAAACATGTTTGACGTGGACAGCACAGAGGACACAAAACATGTTAGACGCTGACAACACATAGGACACAAAAAATGCTTTAGACGTAGATTACATAGAGGAGATAAAACATGTTTGACGCGGACAGCATAGAGGACATAAAACATGTTGGACGCGGACAGCACAGAGGACATAAAACATGTTGGACGCGGACAGCACAGACGACATAAAGCATGTTGGACGCGGAAAGCACAGAGGACACAAAACATGTTGGACGCGGACAGCACAAAGATACAAAACATGTTAGACGCTGACAGCACAGAGTACATAAAACATATTAGACGCGGACAGCACAGACGACATAAAACATGTTGGACGCGGACAGCACAAAGGACATAAAACATGTTGGACGCGAACAGCACAAAAGACACAAAACGTGTTTGACGTGGACAGCACGGAGGACATAAAACATGTTGGACGTGGACAGCACATAGGACACAAAACATGCTGGAGACGTAGATTGCACAGAGGAGATAAAACATGTTTGACGCGGACAGCATAGAGGACATAAAACATGTTGGACGCGGACAGCACAGAGGACATAAAACATGTTGGACGCGGGAAGCACAGAGGACACAAAACATGTTGGACGCGGACAGCACAAAGATACAAAACATGTTAGACGCTGACAGCACAGAGGACATAAAACATATTTGACGTGGACAGCACAGACTACATAAAACATGTTGGACTCGGACAGCACAGAGAACATAAAACATATTGAACGCGGACAGCACAAAAGACACAAAACATGTTTGACGTGGTCAGCACGGAGGACATAAAACATGTTGGACGTGGACAGCACAGAGGACACTAAACATGTTTGACGTGGACAGCACAGAGGACACAAAACATGCAAGACGTAGATTGAAAAGAGGAGATAAAACATGTTGGACGCGGACAGCAGAGGACATAAAACATGTTGGACGCGAACATCACTTAGGACACAAAACATGTTGCACGTGTACAGCACAAAAGACAAAAACAACACGTTGGATGCGGAAAGCACGGAGGACGAACAACATCTTGGATGCGGGCAGCACAGAGGGCATCAAACATGTTTGACGCGAGAAGCACAGAGGGCATCAAACATGTTCGACCCGGAAAGCACAGAGGGCACAAAACATGTTAGACGCGGACAGCACAGAGGACATAAAACATGTTGGACGCGGACAGCTAAAAGGACATAAAACATGTTGGACGCGAACAGCACAAAAGACACACAACGTTTTTGACGTGGACAGCACGGAGGACATAAAACATGCTGGACGTGGACAGCACATAGGACACAAAACATGCTATAGACGTAGATTGCACAGAGGAGATAAAACATGTTTGACGCGGACAGCATAGAGGACATAAAACATGTTGGACGCGGACAGCACAGAGGACATAAAACATGTTGGACGCGGGAAGCACAGAGGACACAAAACATGTTGGACGCGGACAGCACAAAGATACAAAACATGTTAGACGCTGACAGGACAGAGGACATAAAACATATTTGACGTGGACAGCACAGACTACATAAAACATGTTGGACGCGGACAACACAGAGAACATAAAACATATTGAACGCGGACAGCACAAAAGACACAAAACATGTTTGACGTGGTCAGCACGGAGGACATAAAACATGTTGGACGTGGACAGCACAGAGGACACTAAACATGTTTGACGTGGACAGCACAGAGGACACAAAACATGCTAGACGTAGATTGCAAAGAGGAGATAAAACATGTTGGACGCGGACAGCAGAGGACATTAAACATGTTGGACGCGAACATCACTTAGGACACAAAACATGTTGCACGTGTACAGCACAAAAGACAAAAACAACACGTTGGATGCGGAAAGCACGGAGGACGAACAACATCTTGGATGCGGGCAGCACAGAGGGCATCAAACATGTTTGACGCGGGCAGCACAGAGGGCATCAAACATGTTCGACGCGGACAGCACAGAGTGCACAAAACATGTTAGATGTGGACAGCACAGAGGACATAAAACATGTTGTACGCGGACAGCACGGAAGACATAAAACATGTTTGACGGGGACAGCACAGAGCACACAAAACATGTAAGACGTGGACAGCACATAGGACATAAAACATGTTGTACGCGGACAGCACAGAAGACATAAAACATGTTGTACGTGGACAACACGGAGGGCATAAAACATGTTGGACGCAGACAGCACAGTAGAAACAAACATGTTTGACGTGAACGGCACAGATGACACAAAACATGTTGGACGTGGACAACACATAGGACACAAAACATGCTATAGACGTAGATTGCACAGAGGAGATAAACATGTTTGAGGCGAACAGCATAGAGGACATAAAACATGTTGGACGCAGACAGCACAGAGGACATAAAACATGTTGGACGCGGACAGCACAAAGATACGAAACATGTCAGACGCCGACAGCACAGAGGACATCAAACATGTTGGACGCGGACAGCACAAAAGACACAAAACATGTTAGACGCTGACAGCACAGAGGACATACAACATATTGGACGCGGAGAGTACAGAGGACATACAACATATTGGACGCAGAGAGCACAGAGGACATCAAACATGTTGGACGCGGAGAGCACAGAGGACATAAAACATGTTTGACGCGGACAGCACAGAGGACACAAAACATGTTAGACGAGGACAGCACAGAGGGCATAAAACATGTTAGACGAGGACAGCACACGGGGCATAAAAGATGTTAGACGAGGTCAGCACAGAGGACATCAAACATGTTTGACGCGGACAGCACAGAGGACATCAAACATGTTTGACGTGGACAGCACAGAGGACATAAAACATGTTTGACGTGGACAGCACCGATGACACAAAACATGTTTGACGTAGATTGCACATTGGAGATAAAACATGTTTGAGGCGGACAGCATAGAGGACATAAAACATGTTGGACGCGGACAGCACAGAGGACATAAAACATGTTGGACGCGGACAGCACAAAGATACAAAACATGTTAGACGCTGACAGCACATGTGACGCAAAACATGATATAGACGTAGATTGCACAGAGGAGATAAAACATGTTTGAGGCGAACAGCATAGAGGACATAAAACTTGTTGGACGTGGACTGCACATAGGACACAAAACATGTAATAGACGTAGATTGCACAGAGGAGATAAAACATGTTAGAGGTAGATTGCACAGGGGAGATAAAACATGTTGGAGGCGGACAGCATAGAGGACATAAAATATGTTTGACGAGGACAGCACAGAGGACACAAAACATGTTGGACGCGGACAGCTCAAAGGACATAAAACATGTTGGACGCGAACAGCACAAAAGACACAAAACGTGATTGACGTGGACAGCACGGAGGACATAAAACATGTTGGACGCGGACAGCACAAAGGACATAAAACATGTTGGACGTGGACAGCACATAGGACACAAAACATGCTATAGACGTAGATTGCACAGAGGAGATAAAACATGTTTGACGCGGACAGCATAGAGGACATAAAACATGTTGGACGCGGACAGCACAGAGGACATAAAACATTTTGGACGCGGGAAGCACAGAGGACACAAAACATGTTGGAGGCGGACAGCATAGAGAACATAAAATATGTTTGACGAGGACAGCACAGAGGACACAAAACATGTTGGACGCGGACAGCTCAAAGGACATAAAACATGTTGGACGCGAACAGCACAAAAGACACAAAACGTGTTTGACGTGGACAGCTCAAAGGACATAAAACATGTTGGACGCGGACAGCACAAAGGACATAAAACATGTTGGACGTGGACAGCACATAGGACACAAAACATGCTATAGACGTAGATTGCACAGAGGAGATAAAACATGTCTGACGCGGACAGCATAGAGGACATAAAACATGTTGGACGCGGACAGCACAGAGGACATAAAACATGTTGGACGCGGGAAGCACAGAGGACACAAAACATGTTGGACGCGGACAGCACAAAGATACAAAACATGTTAGACGCTGACAGCACAGAGGACATAAAACATATTTGACGTGGACAGCACAGACTACATAAAACATGTTGGACGCGGACAACACAGAGAACATAAAACATATTGAACGCGGACAGCACAAAAGACACAAAACATGTTTGACGTGGTCAGCACGGAGGACATAAAACATGTTGGACGTGGACAGCACAGAGGACACTAAACATGTTTGACGTGGACAGCACAGAGGACACAAAACATGCTAGACGTAGATTGCAAAGAGGAGATAAAACATGTTGGACGCGGACAGCAGAGGACATTAAACATGTTGGACGCGAACATCACTTAGGACACAAAACATGTTGCACGTGTACAGCACAAAAGATAAAAAACACGTTGGATGCGGAAAGCACGGAGGACGAACAACATCTTGGATGCGGGCAGCACAGAGGGCATCAAACATGTTTGACGCGGGCAGCACAGAGGGCATCGAACATGTTCGACGCGGACAGCACAGAGTGCACAAAACATGTTAGACGCGGACAGCACACAGGACATAAAACATGTTGTACGCGGACAGCACGGAAGACATAAAACATGTTTGACGGGGACAGCACAGAGCACACAAAACATGTAAGACGTGGACAGCACATAGGACATAAAACATGTTGTACGCGGACAGCACAGAAGACATAAAACATGTTGTACGTGGACAACACGGAGGGCATAAAACATGTTGGACGCAGACAGCACAGAGGACATAAAACATGTTGGACGCGGACAGCACAAAGATACGAAACATGTCAGACGCTGACAGCACAGAGGACATAGAACATATTGGACGCGGAGAACACAGAGGACATGAAACATTTTGGACGACGACAGCACAGAGGACATCAAACATGTTGGACGCGGACAGCACAAAAGACACAAAACATGTTAGACGCTGACAGCACAGAGGACATACAACATATTGGACGCGGAGAGCACAGAGGACATACAACATATTGGACGCGGAGAGCACAGAGGACATCAAACATGTTGGACGCGGAGAGCACAGAGGACATAAAACATGTTTGACGCGGACAGCACAGAGGACACAAATCATGTTAGACGAGGACAGCACACAGGGCATAAAAGATGTTAGACGAGGTCAGCACAGAGGACATCAAACATGTTTGACGCGGACAGCACAGAGGACATCAAACATGTTTGACGTGGACAGCACAGAGGACATAAAACATGTTTGACGTGGACAGCACCGATGACACAAAACATGTTTGACGTAGATTGCACATAGGAGATAAAACATGTTTGAGGCGGACAGCATAGAGGACATAAAACATGTTGGACGCGGACAGCACAGAGGACATAAAACATGTTGGACGCGGACAGCACAAAGATACAAAACATGTTAGACGCTGACAGCACATGTGACGCAAAACATGATATAGACGTAGATTGCACAGAGGAGATAAAACATGTTTGAGGCGAACAGCATAGAGGACATAAAACTTGTTGGACGTGGACTGCACATAGGACACAAAACATGTAATAGACGTAGATTGCACAGAGGAGATAAAACATGTTAGAGGTAGATTGCACAGAGGAGATAAAACATGTTGGAGGCGGACAGCATAGAGGACATAAAACATGTTTGACGAGGACAGCACAGAGGACACAAAACTTGTTGGACGTGGACAGCACATAGGACACAAAACATACTATAGACGTAGATTGCACAGAGGAGATAAAATGTTTGAGGCGGACAGCATAGAGGACATAAAACATTTTGGACGCGGACAGCACAAAGATACAAAACATGTTAGACGCTGACAGCACAGAGGACATAGAACATATTGGACGCGGAGAGCACAGAGGACATGAAACATTTTGGACGCCGACAGCACAGAGGACATCAAACATGTTGGACGCGGACAGCACAAAAGACACAAAACATGTTAGACGCTGACAGCACAGAGGACATACAACATATTGGACGCGGAGAGCACAGAGGACATACAACATATTGGACGCGGAGAGCACAGAGGACATCAAACATGTTGGACGCGGAGAGCACAGAGGACATAAAACATGTTTGACGCGGACAGCACAGAGGATACAAAACATGTTAGACGAGGACAGCACAGAGGGCATAAAACATGTTAGACGAGGACAGCACAGAGGGCATAAAAGATGTTAGACGAGGTCAGCACAGAGGACATCAAACATGTTTGACGCGGACAGCACAGAGGACATCAAACATGTTTGACGTGGACAGCACAGAGGACATAAAACATGTTTGACGTGGACAGCACCGATGACACAAAACATGTTTGACGTAGATTGCACATAGGAGATAAAACATGTTTGAGGCGGACAGCATAGAGGACATAAAACATGTTGGACGCGGACAGCACAGAGGACATAAAACATGTTGGACGCGGACAGCACACAGATACAAAACATGTTAGACGCTGACAGCACATGTGACGCAAAACATGATATAGACGTAGATTGCACAGAGGAGATAAAACATGTTTGAGGCGAACAGCATAGAGGACATAAAACTTGTTGGACGTGGACTGCACATAGGACACAAAACATGTAATAGACGTAGATTGCACAGAGGAGATAAAACATGTTGGAGGCGGACAGCATAGAGGACATAAAACATGTTTGACGAGGACAGCACAGAGGACACAAGACATGTTGGACGTGGACAGCACATAGGACACAAAACATGCTATAGACGTAGATTGCACAGAGGAGATAAAATGTTTGAGGCGGACAGCATAGAGGACATAAAACATTTTGGACGCGGACAGCACAAAGATACAAAACATGTTAGACGCTGACAGCACAGAGGACATACAACATATTGGACGCGGAGAGCACAGAGGACATCAAACGATTTGGACGCGGACAGCATAGAGGGCATAAAACATGTTTGAGGCGGACAGCATAGAGGGCATAAAACATGTTAGACGTGGACAGCACAGAGGGCATAAAACATGTTGGACGCGAACAGCACAGTAGAAACAAAACATGTTGGACGTGGACAGCACAGAGGACACAAAACATGTTTGACGTGGTCAGCACGGAGGACATAAATCATATTGGATGCGGACAGCACAGAGGACATAAAACATGTTGGACGTGGACAGCACAGAGGACATAAAACATGTTGGACGTGGACAGCACAAAGGACACAACATATGTTAGACGTGGACAGAACGGAGGACATAAAACATATTGGATGCGGACAGCACAAAGGACATAAAACATGTTGGACGTGGACCGCACAAAGGACACAACATATGTTAGACGTGGACAGCACAAAGGACATAAAACATATTGGACGCGGACAGCACAGAGGACATAAAACATGTTGGACGTGGACAGCACAGAGGACATAAAACATGTTGGACGTGGACAGCACAGATGACACAACACATGTTAGACGTGGACAGCACAGAGGGCATAAAACATGTTGGACGTGGACAGCACAGATGGCAAAAAACATATTGGACGCGGACAGCACAAAAGACACAAAACATGCTTGACGTGGTCAGCACGGAGGACATAAAACATGTTGGACGTGGACGGCACAGAGGACACAAAACATGTTTGACGTGGTCAGCACGGAGGACAAAAGACATATTGGACCCAGACATCATAGTAGAAACAAAACATGTAAGACGAGGACAGCACAGAAGTCACAAACATTTTGTACGCGGACTACACTGAGGACACAAAACATGTTGTACGCTGACAGCAAAAAGGACACGAAACATGTTGTGGAAGGACTGCTCAAAAGACATATAAGAACTCTTTATCAAAGACTGTATATATATAAAAGACCTAAAGAGCTACGTTGCCGCAGCTAAGTTCCAGCAACACTTAGCAACGTATAATCGACTCCTACCACATCCCGGAGTTCTCACGGTAAAATCATCAATGCGTTCCGCACATCTGAGAAATTACTGAAACCCAACGTACAATCTCAAACAAAAAACATAAAACTTTTATTTGTAAATAATGCTTTAAGCAAGAAATTATAAAAATACATTAATGACACAATGTAATGATATCTTAAAAATTGCAAACAACAAACAATTGATTACCCCATTCATAATTGATAAAAACCATTGAATGTCAAAACTCAATCAAGAAATAACAGACGCTTGACAAGTCATCATATCGGTTTTAAAAAATGATAATATTAAAAACATTTAACAATCTCCATTTATTTATAGTTTTCTCTTATCATAAACTAACCAGTAAAATTCACCAAACTAAATAACTGTAACCAACAATGGTCGGAAATATTAAAACAGACTTAAGTGGTCTCCATTTGTAAATATTTTCAATCATTAAAATTAAAACAATACAAAATGCAGTTTTGCTTGATACATTTGATTGGTGGATTCGTTTCTAATACAGTTTCGTGAATGACAGTAAGCTCATCGTTACTGATGACAACAAGTTGTAAACATCTACTTAGCACTGAAGGTAATAACAAACTACTGAAAACCGATGAATCTGTCAAGAAAGACAATCCACAAATCAAAGTCCGAGAAACCGGCAAACTCCAGATCCAACAACCAAAAAATACTAAAGCAATGTTCCTGACTTAGTACAGACATTTCAAATGAAATGGCGGATCAAACCGGGTGTTATATCATGCCAAACCTCCCGCTTTCATTACTGTAGAATGTGAGTTGGTTAGCTGTGTTGTAAATAAGGTTTATTTATGAATCACTTAAATCGAGTCATTGTCTGATCGGCGACATGATGCATATCAAACGGTCATACTAAACGCAGAGAAGTGCAGAGAAATGCAGAGAAGTGAAGAGAAGTAATTAAAAAATGGTTTATGCATCTGTAATCTTCTAAATTTACGTTTGTTCTGTCAAGTTTCACTTTGCAAGTGATCTTGTCAGCCATGTTTATGTACTATTTTTAGGCGTAATGATTTCCCTTGTTTTGATATAAATACCGGAATTTATAGTCCGTTTCTTTTTTAAATTCTGAACGATTACTCAAGCAGAACAGGTAAACAAATACACGTTGTTCCGATATCCCTTGATGTTCAACTGAGATTGAGTTTCCAGATTGTTAATTGCATTATACATTGTCAATATTTGATTATTGCTGATAATTATCTAATAATTATTTGGATTTACAGACTTGTTTTTATTTATTCATTCATTTTATTACTTTGAGCTACAAGGCTCATCAGTACATAAATTACAGCAAAGTTAACAATCAATAATATTACACATCAGAGAAAATAATACAGATTTGGTAAGATATTATACATTCAACAATGAAGATCTTAGACTGAATGCATGGAGTAAAAATTTACATATATTGCGCATATCTTTTAAATTTTCAGTGCTCAATAACTGTACAAGTTTAAAGGAAGATGGTCTTTTATAATAGTAAGGCTTTATAAATTGTCTTCTTAAATCCAAATAGCATGAACATTTTAAAATGAAATGAAATTCATCTTCTACAACATTTTGTTTACACAAAAAAAACTATTTAGCTGAAAACACATAAAACAAGAGCTTCAACACAGACAACATTTACTAAAAGCTGATTGAAATAGATGGGTATCATATACGACTAGCCAATAATAGGTGTATTAAATAATCGTCGTAGCACACTCAATGTGCAATGAATTCAAAAATTTGGAAAACTATCTGCAACCATATTTTGAGACGAGATAGAATATTTTTCGATAAGGATGTTATATCTATAGTAAAACTTATTAAAATCGCGGACGAGTAGTTTTTTTTTTTCTTGTAACCTTGGTTTATAATTTCATCCCGAAGAAATAGGTACACAAATTTCTGTACTCGCTGCAAGCTCTTGCATACCTGATCAATTGAAAAAATATAGACACCGTATAAAGGAGAAGCTGGAATATTGCTGCATAGGCTTGATTGTCGTAAATTCTTGTGCTAAGGTGTCATACTCAAGGTAAAAGTATAAAAATGATGTAGATGAAGCTGTTTCTGCGGTTTCTTTAATTTCTAGTTCTGAAGGATATATTAACGGAAGCCACTCTGCAGATTAAGGGTTGTTAACTGAAAGGACATTATCAATATATCTATATGTAAAATTAAAGGACTTAGCTTCTGCTATTTTCTTGTATTCAATAAGACGTCGTAAAATTTAAGTTTCATAAAAATACAGGAACAAATCAGCAAGGAGTGGGGCACAGTTTGTACCCATTAGTTTGCAAGGAGTGGGGCACAGTTTGTAACCATTGGTTTAAGTTTAATAAAATGATTGCAATGATGTAATTGACTTTTAGTTGGCGAAAATATTATTTGTTGAGCAACTGAATAACATTCGATGTTCTTGCAGTGAAAATTCAATACATATAAATCCATATTTTAGCCGGATATTCGGTCCATATTCATATCACTTACCTTATAGGCCGATACAGAAGTGTCCTTTTCGTCACATTATTATATATTTTCCGTAAAATGTTTCGTAATTCATCTGCAATAAACAGATACCTACATTTCACACCGTGCACAAACATGAAAAAGGAAAACAGTTGTTCTTGTTAAAGTTCATGAATGGATCAATAGCACATGCAGTTCAAACTTATTTATAAAAACGGATATTTACAGGGCACAATTGACATCATTTGGAAAGGGTGGGGCTTGTTTCGAAGGCGAAGATATGAATGTCAGCATTTTTAACCGTATCATGCCGAGAACAATAATATATGGCTTTCTGGTATCTGACATTTCCTAAATCACATGGCTGTTTCAATATTTATAGTCCTTGCAAGTAAACCTTGTGCCAGCCATATCATGACAAGAGCAGTAATTTATAGGTTTTTGTAACCATGGGAATAATAACACACACTGGTTTAATTTTCAGTCTGTTCATTTGTAGGGGTAATCAACAAAACATGACTAATTAAAGCCCAACAATTTTTAAAATAAATATTGATGCAATAAAGATACTTTAACTTGTTTTATAACAAGTATTTTCTGCACCATACAAATAAAATATTATCACATATTTGGTAGAAATATGACCATTTTTGCATATTTGATATGTCCGGAAGTCATAGAACGATAGAAGCCCTCGGGTCTAATATCGATATAAGCCCGGTGGCTGAAATCGGCTTTTAGCTACCGCTTCATTTTGTACTTCCGCTCATATGTCAACAGAGCAGACGAACTTCAACTAACAAAATGACGGATGACAGGTTTGTTCACAGGGGCTCGTAAAAATTGATTTACTTGCGCTTTCGATTGATACTGAGTCGGTTTTGTTATAAGTTATGTTATCAAAGTCCGAGAAACTGGCAACCTCCAGAACCAACAACCAACATAAAGCAACTACAGCAATGGTCCTGACTTGGTTGAGGAATTTCAAAAGAAATAGTGCGCTAAACCAGGTTTTATGGCATGCCAAACCTCCTGCTTCCATTACTGTAGAATGTGAGTTGGTTAGTTGATTAAAATAGATGGGTATCATATACCACTAGTCACTAATAGGTGTATCGAACAATCATCGTAGCACATTCACTGTACACTGAATTCTAAATTTGGGAAAACTATATGCAACCATTTCTATAGTAAAACTTATTAAAGGCACGGACTAGTCGTTTTTTCTTGTAACCTTGGTTTTTAAGTTTCCCCAAAGAAATAGGTGACGTTTGCAAGGAACGATTTAGTGACTTCCCATGTATGCAAAAAAGATATTAACATCATGTTTCGGAAATATATTATTATCAGAAGGCATCGTAGTTAGTAAGTTATAGCAACTAATATTTCATGTATATACTAAATAAATTACTAGTTACATAATTATCACAAGTGTTAGAAAAGATTGACACATAAAACCACTCAATAAACGGAAGTGACACTGTTTTTCATTTATCAGTTGCGGACGAAAACCATATGACGTAATCATCTAACTTAATCACCTTTAGGTTAGGTGTCATACTCCGATGACGTAGTAGGTAGCTAACTTGATCCAGTATGTTAGTTGTCACACATTCTGATGACGTAATTATTTAATTTCATCACATAAGGCTAGGAGTCACATACTCTGATTAAGTAATCAGCTAACTTGATTACAATAGGTTGGGTGTTACATACTCCGATGACGCAATTAGCTAATTTGATTTCATTAGCTAGCTTGATCACATTTCGTTAAGTGTCACATGCTCTGATGACGTCAATAACTAACTTGATTATATTAGATTAGGAGTCACATTCTCTGATAAAGTAATTAGCTTACTTGATCACATTATGTCAGGTGTCACATATTCCGATGACGTAATTAGCTAACTTGATCGCATTAGGTAAGGTGTCACATATTTCGATGACGTAATTAGCTAACTTGATTACATCAGGTTAAGTGTCACATACTCTGATGACGTAATTAGCTAACTTAATCACATTAGGTTAGGAGTCACATACTCTGATGACGTAATTAGCTAAGTTCATCACATTAATTTAGGAGTAACATACTCCGATGACGTGGGCACTGTTAGTAATGTACGTATACACTCATGAAGGTTCATCCATTGTCATGTCTTATCTGTAGCTTCGTCGTCGTTCATGGAAACGATATACTAATACTATTGTCATGAACAATTGGCTGGCACAATAGTGAAAGGATTCCAAGTGCTCGACTCAGATAACTGCCCAGGGTGTACGCCAGAATAAGGGAAACCCTCTCGTTATGGGTCAGATTATTATACGGAATGCATGACCGCAGACCATAGTTGGTAACGGGACTGGGTAGTGCCACACTCTTTGCACGAAAGAGATTTCGAGAATATGCTCATTTAAGCCGCTACAAAAAGGTTAACTACTCAATAGTCCATACTTTTGAGTGGTAGTTCAACTTTTATTCACGATTGTTTCAGGTTAATTTATTACTTGTTAGCATGTTCTCGTCCTCAATATTGCTGACATATTGCTCACTAGAAGTTAAACAAACATTTATTCTATCAATCAGTCATTGGTAGCTATACCACCCCAATCCCACGCCTGCCCGTTGGTATCTTTACCACCCCAATCCATAGCTTGTTCGTTTATTATCTATACCACCCCAATCCCAATCCTGCCCTTTTATAACTACTTCTTGTTCTCTGAACTAAAGCGTATTAGTTTAAATTCTTTTTTAAATTTGGAAATGGGTACATGCAGATCCGGGATTTTTCATGAAAAGGACAAAGGGCGCTAGTCTCATAAAAGGGGGCAACTCTGGAACATTTTTTGGATCGAAGGGGCCGATACACGCATTTTATATATGCGGATTCGTAAAGGGGCTAGGGCACTTTGATCCCAAGATCCACCTCTGACATGCTATTTTTAAAAATACTTATGTATGTAAATGACAGAAAATCGAATAAAAAAGAACCGATCCAAGTCGAAGGAATAATTCTGAACAGCGGTTATTTGTCTCACTGTGGAATTAAATTGAGAACAAACATGATGAAACTGTTCTTGGTTAGTAACATAAGATAATTCTGGAAAAATGTCTTCCATTAAGGTCAACATTTGCAGAATATCTACTGCTTGGTACATGTAACCATGGCACCAATATGTACGACTGATTGAATCAGCTCTATGTATGTTTTAAATACATTGTGTCGGTATACATGCAGTTCAACCTGGGCATAGAACGAACATGTTGACTTTCTTTTTCAATTTTTTTTTCATTTTGATACGTAAGAAAAGTGTGGGTAACAAGCTACTAAAGGATTTCATAATAAGCAGCGCACCTTCAAATTTAAAATCTCGTGCCTTGTTTTAGCCAATGCTATCTCTAATTCACATAAAAACGTATTCTAAGTCTTGGCGAGCCTTTAAGCTGTTTTTTTTTTATTTAAGACCGACTTAAATTACAGTCAAAGAGATGTTTTATGTCATGCTTTGTTAATTTAATTCAATAAATGCCACATTACAATTGGTAAAAGCTAGCACGATACTGTCGAATGTCAGTCACAACAAGACTTCATTCTTATAGTAGTCAACTCGATCATTGTAAAAGTTATTAAGCGCTATATATATTATGGAGAACAGGTATTTTAAATTGGTTTTATTTTTCAAACTACAAATGGGAGAAATTTAGATTTTACAAGACAATAGTTGTTTAACGCCACATGTATAAATTATACAACTATATACAATGACTAGAATCGGTTTTTATTTGTTATGAATTGTTTTAGCATATTGAAGTAATACTGATTAGTTGAAGATGTCATTCAGATGTGCCACAATTTCCTCAGGATATGTCGACTCGTGGTTAGAGCAGAAAAAACACAGCAGCAAAGATTACATTTATATTTCGAGGCCCTTGGTGGCCGAGTGGTTTAGTTACGGACCAGGGCCTCAGGTAGCAAGCGGTCTATTTACGCACCTGGACCTTGGTATCCAAGTGGTCAAGTTATTGACCGTGTTCCTTGGTAGCCTAGTGGTTTATGGACGAACCAGGTATTGTTATCAAGTGGTCTATTTACGGACCGGAACCTCGGTATCCAAGTGGACTAGTTATGGATCGGGTCTTGGTATCCTATTTGTTTAGTTAAGGACATGGGCCCTTGGTATTCAAGTGGCCTACTGATGGATCGGGAATTTGGTATTCAAGTGGTCTAGTTGCGAACCAGGGCATTTGGTATCAAGAGGTCTATTAACGGACGGGGACCTTTGTAGCCAAGTGGTCTAGTTATGAACCGGAGTCCTTTGTATACAAGTGGCCTAGTTGCGGATCAGGCCCTTGGTATCCAAGTGGTCTAGTTATGGACAAGGGCTCTTTATATCCATGTGGTCTAGTTATATACCGGGCTGTTAGTATCCAAGTGGTCTAGTTACGGACTTGGGCCATTGGTATCCAAGTGGCCTAGTTATTGACCGGATCATGGTATCCATTGATTTTGTTATGGACTACGGTCCATGGTATTCAAGTGGTCTAGTTATGGACAAAGCCATTGGTAACCGAGTGGTCTAGTTATGGACCGGGCCTTTGATATCATTGTGATCTAGGTATGGACCGGCCCCTTGGTGTCCAAGTGTTCTATTTATGAACCGCTGTATCCGAGTAGTCTATTAATTGATCGGGACCATATTTTCCAATTGGTCTAGTTATGGATCGGGGCCCATGGAGTCCAAGAGCTTGGTTACGGGCTGAACAATTGGTATCCAAGGAGCATAGTTACGGACCTGGCTGAGCCCTTAGTAGCCAAGTGGTCTAGTTAGTCATACTATGATGTGTTAATACTGATATAACGAATTCGAATCTGACTTTAGACAAGGCGTGCTCGACTCCAACTCTACTTGAATTGCACACAGATCTGAATTTAGTGTAAATCAGTATAATACACACAAACAGTTTCCATTAGATCTTACAGCCAAGATATGCAAATTAAAATCTGCATTCGGACGTGTAATTTAATCCGGATATCTTGTGTTTACTACTCACTTCGGCAGGCTTGTCTGAAACTAAGCAGTGAGTAAGAGAAGTCGAGTATTGATTAAATATGAAGTCTGAATGATCGGATAGTGGGTACGCCTCCACATTTTCTATACACCCACTGCATGCGCTGCTCACCATGATAAAGATGAATAAAGACGGCGTTAAACCCAACTGAATCAAATTCAGTCTTAAGAATAGAAAATGCGCGCACAGACAATATAGTCTTTTATTATCAATATATAATGTGCATTTCATAATTGACGTTATTCCGAACACCCTAAAAGTGCCTCTAAATTTCAGTGGTCTTGTGACGTCTTTCCTGTAATCATGGTGACGTCACATGAAATGTAATTTGATTGTCAGTTTTTGCAGATCGATTTAGTATAATTTTGTCCCCAATAGACAAACATTTAACTAAGAGACCCATATTTTTCTTTCTATCACTTAAATGAATCCAATATCTTGACATTATATAAAAAATTCAGAAAACTTCATTGAACAGAATTTTTGTTACCGTTATTTAAGTGCTTTTAATTCACTTCTCTGTATAACCTACTTGAAAATTTGAAATTTCCGTGCTCAATCCCTCAAAAATAAGCTCTGAAAACCCTATTTTTATTTTGAATTATGATAACATGTATAAAAAAATTACTATATGGATGGCGAATGTAAAGAAAATTCATTGACAAATTATTGTCAGTGAAAGTGTCCTGCACTCCCTTAATTATTCCGATGCTGGTAACAATTATTTCATTATCAAAACACAGCATAAAAACATCGACAACGTATTATACCTATACCGCATTATCTAAAGAATAACAATAATTTAAGTAATAAACACAGATTTTATTTGTTTGTGGGGTAGCGATAGTTAATGGCCGAATAAGGCTGAACATACATTCCAAGAAATCGGTAATTGTGTATTAAATGTCAACAAAATCCCTCATGTCTTCACGTTCTATCCCTTGAGTCGTCACATTTTATCTCGTGTCTTCACGTTTTTACTTTAATTAAGATATCATTACTATGTGGTCAGTTGTATGGTAATCAGTATTAGTTCTGTGTATGTGGTCAGTTTTATGGTAGTCAGTATTAGTCCTGTGTATGTGGTAGGTTGTATGGTAATCAGTATTAGTCTTGAGCATGTAGTCAGTTGTATGGTAATCAGTATTAGTCTTGAGCATGTAGTCAGTTGTATGGTAATCAGTATTAGTCCTGTGTATGTGGTCAGTTGTATGGCAATCAGTATTAGTCCTGTTTATGTGGTCAGTTAGATGGTAATCAGTATTAGACCTGTGTATGTGGTCAGTTGATTGGCAATCAGTATTAGACCTGTGTATGTGTTCAGTTGTATGGTAATCAGTATTAGTACTGTGTATGTGGTCAGTTGTATCGTAATCAGTATTAGACCTGTATATGTGGTCAGTTGTATGGTAATCAGTATTAGACTTGTGTATGTGGTCAGTTGAATGGCAATTAGTATTAGTCCTGTGTATGTGGTCAGTTCTATCGTAATCAGTATTAGGCCTGTATTTGTGGTCAGTTGTATGGTAATCAGTATTAGCCTTGAGTATGTGCTCAGTTGTATAGTAATCAGTATTAGTCTTGTGTATGTGGTCAGCTGTATGACAATCAGTATTAGTCCTGTGTATGTGGTCAGTTGTATTGTAATCAGTATTAGTCCTGTGTATGTGGTCAGTTGAATGGCAATCAGTATTAGTCCTGTGTATGTGGTCAGTTGTATGGCAATCAGTATTAGACCTGTGTATGTGGTCAGTTGTATGGTAATCAGTATTAGACCTGTGTATGTGGTCAGTTGTATGGTAATCAGTATTAGACCTGTGTATGTGGTCAGTTGTATGGTAATCAGTATTAGCCTTGTATATGTGGTCAGTTGTATGGTAATCAGTACTAGACCTTTGTATGTGGTCAGTTGTATGGTAATCGGTATTAGTCTTGTGTTTTTTGTCAGCTGAATGGCAATCAGTATTTGTCCTGTGTATGTGGTCAGTTGTATCGTAATCAGTATTAGACCTGTGTATGTGGTCAGTACTATGGTAATCAGTATTAGTCTTGTGTATGTGGTCAGTTGTATGGTAATCAGTATTAGTCCTGTGTATGTGGTCAGTTGTATGGTAATCAGTATTAGGCCGGTGTATGTGGTCAGTTGTATGGTAATCAGTATTAGCCTTGTGTATGAGCTCAGTTGTATAGTAATCAGTATTAGTCTTGTGTTATGGTCAGTGGTATGGTAATAGGTATTATGCCTGTGCTTGTGGTCAGTTGAATGGCAATGAGTATTAGTCTTGTGTATGTGGTCAGTTGTATTGTAATAAGTGGTCAGTTGTATTGTAATCAGTATTAGACCTTTGTAAGTGGTCAGTTGTATGGTTATCAGTATTAGACCTGTGTATGTGGTCAGTTGTATGGTAATCATAACTTCCAGTTTTTATTGGGGAAGGAAACCGTAGTACCCACAGAAAATTCCGGACCTTCGGTAAGAAAACTGGCAAACCTTGCCAATTAAGATTGGAGTGGAACACACCCATGCTCGCAGTGAGTCTCGAACCCGCAATCTCAGTGTTGACAGACCAAGTGATAAATAGAAGACGAAATACCTTAACCACTCGGACACAGATGCCCCTCCGGAAACTTGTATTGATATGTGTGTTAATTTATGAGTTTTATTGTACACAAAATTAGCTTCTTATAGATCTGCGATGAAATTGGTATCTATAGATCTTTGTTGTTAATTGGAATTACTAAATTATAGTTTAGGACCCAATAACCGTTAATGAGTATAATGATGATAATTCATTAACCCCAAACTAGTTCTAATTAGCTTGTCATACATAAGCGTGGACAGATCGTTATGGTGCAAGCTTATATGTTTTCAATGATTAAAGATGCTCAATTGTGAGTTGGAGTTCATATTGAATGAATACTGTCAAAGCCAATAGGTATGATTGACTGTTATTCTTGTACATTTGTTTGTTGACTCTAACTTTTTTTACTTTTGCTGTTAAACACTCTTAAACATACAGTATTAAATGTGTAGATTTTTAAAATAAATTGTCTATTTATTACGATACACAATAACAAAGATGAAGTCAATTTCGGAACAACTAAACAAAATATATCACTAACGAACATTCATCTAATTTTTGTATAGTAAAATAAAATATTCTCAAAATTGTTGTATTAACAAGTTTCTAGAGCATTTATATGTGAAAGAAAATATTATGTGATTTGAAATATTGTATACATATTTATGACTTTCACTTTTAGTCAGATACTTTAGTGCATGTGAACTTACTTCAAAAAATATTTTACTCCCATACTTAACATTTTCATTTATTGAAATTAATAAATAAAATATTAAGTAGGATATTTGAGGAAAATAAAGATAAAAAAACAGTTGATAGTAAATTAAAATAACAAAACAAAAACAAGTGTGTGATTAAAAATATTTGATAGTTACCTTGTCCATCCTACCTTAGTTACTATCAGTATTCTTGGACTGAGGTTTAGTTGGCATCAATTGTCACTTAACTTGCAGTTAAGTTTTTGAGGTTGATTAAGTAGATAAGTGTCTTTAACTTAAATAATCACTTGTTAGTTTGTGGTATTATCCTTCACTTGAGAGTTTTGTGTACTGTTTATGTGACTAGACGAGACAGGACAAGACGAGACAATATTTCCATATTGTGTTCTGACTTGTAGCCACAATTACTGATCTTCATAGCCACATATAACCGACTTGTATGTTGTGTTTAATTATTTTCATTGATATTTAAATGCTTTTGTATTTACATTTAACATCTTTAATTGTAGCTACAGTCTTATATAGCCACAATTAACCGACTTGTATGTTGTGTTTAATTATTTTCATTGATATTTAAATGCTCTGTATTTACCTTTAACATCTTTAATTGTAGCTACAGTCTTATGTAGGTGTAATTAAGTTACCTTTAACATCTTTAATTGTAGCTACAGTCTTATGTAGGTGTAATTAAGTTAATAATATCATTTGTCATTTTCAGTCAATACCTTTTGATGTCTTAATAGAGACAGTTACTTAGTTAAAAAAGGCTTTTCATTACCAAGGGAGATAATTATATTTTTTCAGGCCATTAGATAATATTTATAGTATTACAAGGGGAGATAATATTAAATTTATATTATTATTATTATTTTCAGCATTATTTAGTCATCAAAAAATAAAATAAAAGGTTTCAATAATTGTGTTGTGTTGACTTATGTTATTTGAATACACATTTTGTATTTTATTTTGGTTTAACTTTACTATTTTGCAGTTATTTAGAATACAATTAGATATACACTTAATTTATTAGGTAGTTTAATTTATTTTTATAAATAATATACACAGGTGTTTTCATTCTGTTTATTTAGTAGGTAGTACTTAGTATTTAGCATTATTTGGCATTATTCACTTGAATATCCATTCATTTTCAGCTCTTAGTATTGAAGTTATTCAGTATTTTTACACTAAACTTCGCAAGGTTGTTTACTTTATGCTTTATATAGATACTTAATTAGTTCATTTAGATTGTATTTATTATTTATTTTAATAGTTACTTAGTCGTGTTTATACACATTGTAGGTATTGTTAGTTCAGTTAGTTGATTTCATTTATTGCAATATACACAAAAAAAACTTCATGGAAGATGTTTTTAAAGCTTTGAAGGCTTTATCAAATAGGTCTGAGGCAATTACACCACATGTACAGTTCAAAGAAGCAATGAAAGCATTAATAGTTGATGAATTGCCAGAAAGCAAGCCAAATGTCAGTGCTTTAAACAAGGAATTGACGTCATATGGAAGCCCACCTAGATTACCAACATTTTCAGGAAAAGGCAAACCAGGAAATGGAGAAACAGCATATGATTTGTGGAGATACGAGGTTTTATGTTTACTACGAGAGAAAACACACACACACCTGAATTGATCACACAAGCTGTTCGGAGATCTTTAAAAGGAGATGCTGGAAAAGTTGTAATGCGTCTTGGCCCTCATACTACTTTATCACAGATTTTGGAAAAAAACTGGATAATGTCTTTGAAGTTGCAGATGAAAAAGAATCAGTCATGAGAGAATTTTATAATGCAACACAACATGAGGATGAGGAAATAACAGCATGGAGCTTTAGGCTGGAAGATATTTTAAAGAAAGCTATCCAAACAGACAAAGTAAATAGATCAGAAGCTGACAAAATGCTACATGCCATGTTGTAGAAAGGGCTGCGACAAGATTTTAAAGAATTCAAGTTCGTATCAGCAATGTTACAACTAGAACTGTAACTATCCAGCTCATAAGATGGAGTTCCTTGCTTTGAAATGGGCCATTACAGACAAGTATCACGATAACTTGTATGGACATTCTTTCCATGTAGTGACGGACAACAATCCTCTGACATATGTTCTGACGTCAGCGAAATTAGATTCCACTGGTCATAGATGGCTTTCTGCATTGGCGGCATATGATTTCGATATATTTTATCGACCAGGAAAAAGTAACTTGGATGCAGACGCTCTCTCAAGATTGCCTTCATCAGAAGAAACAACATTGTCAAAAGATTCCATCAAGGCTATATGTGGATCTGTTTCCATGCCCTACATTGACAGTTTAGCAGTGACACCTGATGCACTGGATACTATGGAAATAGATATGCATATGCAGATTGAAAATAACATTGATTGGTCTAAACTTCAACAGTCTGACCCACAGCTAAAACCATGAATTGACTATGTTCAGTTAGGTTCCAAACCAAGTAAAGGACAGTTACCACCTAGTCCACTATTGAAACACTTCTATCAGCTTAAATTGTACCTTGTATTTTATACAGAGAAATCAAGATTGATGGCAGAACAGTTCCCCAACTAGTGTTACATTCTACACATGCTCCAGTTGTATTGGAGGCACTACATAATGAGATGGGTCACCCAGGTAGAGAGAGAACAACCAGCTTAGCAAGGGATAGGTTTTACTGGCCAGTGATGACCAACGATATTGATAAATGGATTCAGCATTGTGACCGATGTTTAAAGAGCAAGAAGGAACCACACAGAGCCCCACTGGTGAACATATCTTCACAACCAATGGAATTGGTATGCCTAGACTTCTTAACCTTGGAACCATCCAAGGAAGGCATTCAGAATATCTTGGTAATTACTGACCACTTCACCCGCTACGCACAGGCAGTGCCAACTAGAAACCAAACTGCCAGAACCACAGCTGAGGCAATGTTTAAGAGTTTCATCAGAACGATTCAATAGGACCTTGTTAGGAATGCTTGGAACATTACATTTTCATCAGAAAAGCCACTGGAAAGCTTATGACGCTCCACTCGTACATGCGTATAATTGCACCAGACATGAAGCTACCAGTCAATCTCCATATTTTCTGATGTTTGGACGTAAACCCAACTTGCCTATTGATATCGCGTTTGAATTAACCACAGAGACAACACGACAGCCGCAGTCCAAGTGTATAAAAGAACTGAGAGAACGACTAGTCCGAGCATATGAACTGGCAGAGAAGGCAGCCAACAAGTCTAGAGTAAAACAGAAAACAGAATACGATGTTCGAGCCAGGGGTGCTACTCTAAAGATAGGAGATAGGATACTGGTGAAGATAGTGGCTCATAATGGCAAACACAAGATCGCCGACCGATGGGAGGATGATGCTTATGTCGTCATAAACCAACCGAACGAAGATTTACCTAAGTATGTTGTGCAGAAAGAATACAGAGAGGCCCGAAGACGAACTCTTCATAGGAATCTGCTTCTGCCAATTGGAAACATCAACAGGACACCAGCATCACAATATCCAGTTCCCGCTCCAAGACGTCCAGTTCCAGCTCCTAGACGTGCATGTACAGTCCCAACGCCAAGAACCAGATCAAGACAAAAGCCGGAATCTTCACCTGAACCATCAGAAAGTGAAACAAGTGATGATGAAGTATTCATTACTGTAAGGGTAAGGTATGACACATTACCTGATCATACTAATGAATCTTTTCAGGAAGGATCTCATATTGATAGAGAATCTATTGGGGACGCCCACTCTGCTATAAGTGGTGATAGTGGAGATGATTCTGATAGTAATACCACAGAAGGAAGCGCATTCAGAGTTGACGAGGCAAGTCAGCTGTCAGCACAGCAGGATACAGCTGAGCAGCAAGATGCACCAGTCGGAGGAATGACAAGTCATCATTTTGTATCGAGGGGGAGTTTGTAGTAGAGCCATATTTGATTGTAGAAGCAAATATGATTTGATTATATTTTAATAATTAATATTTAATGACAGAACTACGGACATTGATATTGACGTTTACATATTGACAAATACTACTTTCTGATTTCCCTTGGTTGAGCCTCAATTTTGATGGTCAGTTTTGGAGGGAAATTCTATAGTTTTGATTGGTCGATTTCAGGTTCATGGGTTATTCTTGGTCTGTTTGTAATATTGTGGTAAGTTTTTGGTCAACCTGAAATGTGAAGATGACATATTGTCTTGGTTGACATTTTGCCAGTATTTATTTGCCTGCCTTGTAATTTCTATTGAT
The DNA here is from genome assembly GCA_944474755.1 of Limnoperna fortunei. Classification (NCBI taxonomy): domain Eukaryota; kingdom Metazoa; phylum Mollusca; class Bivalvia; order Mytilida; family Modiolidae; genus Limnoperna; species Limnoperna fortunei. Next base: position 50,680,968 of record OX104125.1, read on the forward strand.
ACATGTGTTTAGAACAATTTTCTATATTCAGGTCAGTTATTTTACTTACTAATTAGAAACTTTAATTACTAAATTATTCTTACAATAATTATTTGGGTAATGTTCTGGAAAGAAGAGATGGTATGAGTGTGTAAAATAATATAAAAAATAATACAAACGTATTACTGATAAACATAATTAACTTTATAACTTTCTGTAAACTGAATATTAAAGTTGAAATAACCACAAGCAAGTTGTAAGAGTGTACTGAGATAAAATGTTAAAAGTTCTGTAGTATTGATTTTACTTAATTGTACACTGTATATTGATAATCCTTTAAAATGGACTTATAAGTGGCAATTTTATTTTAGTACAGATTAATATTTAAGAACTTACTGAGGTCCGGAGGACACACAAACACACACAACCTTCGTACCACAGACAGGGTAAGATTTGTGTTCTGTATGGAAACCAATTTTAAACGTAATAAAAATCACTTCAATAAAATTACTTTTCCGTATTTCCAACGAACTTTCTAGTGCATAACGATACGATGGTCTCTTGATTATTTTATATCTTTTTAATTTATATTAAAATTTATAAAAATATATCATATAAATACTAGACACATTGAAGGTCCATTTAAATAAAATAGCCAGAGGACAGTGAAGAAATTATACTATACCGTTCGAAAAAAAAACTTTCTCTTCAATGTCAAAACAAGTTACTGGACCTTATAGCTACATAACGATTTAAATAGCTTTAAGGGCATGCTCGACTTCATCTCTTTTCTTCATCTGTTTTTTTTTGCTGAACAGTTGCCGGTATGAGCTATCATTTGTACTCGGGCTTCTTCTTCCATAAAAAATTGGACGAAAAAATACTAACAGTGGGGTACAACTTTAAACAAGAAAACATTTTGTTTTGCAAATAATAAAATATCTTAACTCATGGTAAACTTTAGGGTAAATAATGTGTTACGTCAATTAACAAAGCGTTAAATTGCTAAAATTTTTCTTTGGAAATATGACTTGCGTTTTATTGATTCGGAGAATTATTGCAATATTTAGATGTTTATCAATTTTCGTCTCATTTGAATTGTATATTATTGTTACTTTTCAAGAGTGGTTGAGTAGCAGAGATGTTTTCCTAATTAAATTCTCTCTGATAAATGCGGAGGCATATCTTTGTGCTTGACTTTGCATTGTGAAAAGAAATGATGCACTCGATTCAACTTCAAGTGTGTACGGTACTTAACCAGGGTGGGCAATTCTCCTGTAGTTGTCTGTAAAGATTTGTAAGCGTGCAATTTCAAATATAGTTTGGCATACTTCGACAATCGATATTAATTTACTTTTTCAACGCTAAATACAATTGTCTGATATTTACAAAATAGAGGATAGAACGTTCTAATGTTACTAGAAACTTTCATCACTGCAAATCTATGTATTACATTATAAAATTGGTGATTCTGAATCCTTGAATGATTGCGCACAGGTGCATGTTCCCTAACTGACAAAACGTGTCATTGTTTAGAATCTGCATATTCCCGTGGCGATGCACACACTTATTTTCACGTATTTTTCCTTGAGGTGGAGGTTGGCCACAGTTTTCTGACTCCGGATTACGGCGCCAGGGGGTAATCGCTATGATAGTCGTGAAGTTCCCGGGGGTACTCGTGATCCACTTTCAGAATGTAGCCTCGTGTATCCTCCTCTCTAATCGTACTAAGATCTGTAACCTCCGAGGGATAAGTCCACTTGAAGTCTCCCGTGGGTAAGATTCGACTCATCGCCCATACGTAGAGGTTGTTCGCGTCCAGGTACATGAGATATTTGGTCGGCTTACTTGGGTCGTCCCCCGCCACGTAGGGATTGTTCGCTCAGGCATATCTCTATGGAGCCATTGTGAGACCACCTCGGATGCCTTTTTCGATTATGAATAGCATATCGGGATCGGTGATCTAGTTTGATGCCACTGACCTTGTGTGCTGCATCGTAGGCAAGCCCTGGTGCGGTGTAGTAATGCGCCGGGTCGAGTTCGTAATGCTTCAGGCAGATGTTGCGGAAATTCTCGAATACGTCTGCAATCAAGATCACGTCTTTCTTCAAGTATAGATCGTGGTATTCTCGCATGGTTGAGATCCCCCACTCCTTCCAGACCTTCTGATATTTTTCTGTGTGAGTGAGCTATAGAAGTCTTTCTTCTCCGGTAGTCGGGTTTCCTGGAGCCTCTCGAACTTATCCATGTTTTCGTATGAATATACCCCTTTACGTAGCAGCAGATCATGATGACCGGTCTTCTTCACTGTCGCCGTTGGTGGAATGTCATGTCCTTCATCCATAACCTTGACTGTGAAGGTGATGTCTACTCCGACGACTTGCTTCACCTTCTCGGCGCATCCTTGGATTATTTCAGGTAGTCTGGTGCTCGTCGATTCTTTCTTGTGGATCATCAAACCATCGAATACAAGTGCTCCCATTTCGATCCCTTGCTCAGTCAGCTAGTCTGAATGCTGCCATCAGAGCCTTATTTTCCAGGGTGCACATGACTTAATTCATGGTGGTTCCCTCGATATTGTAGTCTGTGTACCACTTCTCTTTTGGATTCGCAGGAAAGCTTGTGTAGGTCCGGGTTCAGCTCAATCACCTTCTCCAGAATGGTCCACATTCCCTCGTAATATTTCACGAACCATGCGGGTGCATCCTGTCCGAGTATAACCGTTTTCCCGTTGATGATGGCCAATAATAAGGTCTTGACTTCATTCCGCGTGCTTCCCTGGTAAACCTTCAGATCCGCGATCAGTTTCTCCCCATCTGCAATGTAGGCGTTTAGCCCTGAGCACTCAATACCGTTTTCATTGCAATACCAGGAAAGCAGAGTCGGGTGCGCCTTCTCACCGGTCCAGTATCTTCCGAAATCGTTTTTCTGGCAACACCGCAGTAGGCATTCACCGAGAGCGTACTTGCGATTCAGGTAATCCTGCAATAGCGTCAGTTTGTAGTCCTTGTTGAGCTTCCGTCCCTTGATGTATCTGTTCCCGAGCTCATATTTTTCAGGGTGCTCCAGTTTCTGGCGGTCGATGACCTTGCGCAGGATGATAGTACGACCATTATCCGACTCGAACTGACCCACCTTGAAAAGCTTGGGATACATTGGCTCTGCACCAAATTCTCGTCGCATGTTGATGAACGCGTCGACCGGTGTTGCTTCAAATAAGCTCTGAAGACTTGCGTTTATGAACTTGAAACTATCAATGAAGCGCAAGTGATGGTATAGCGTCTTAATCTTTCCTTTCTTGTCCTTGTACTCTCCAACCTGTATACTCTTGATACAGGAAATATATCGTTCTTCCTTGTTGGGAATGCAGTCGATCTCACCGCCGGTACCGCCCAGGTTCTTGATGAAGGGGTGACTGTCATACCCCGCCAAGTTATGGAAAATCACGGGGGTGTAGTTGCGGGCCTTGAAGTTCAGATTGCAATCACGGTGGACCGCCCTTGAACTTTCCCGTAAAGTGGCAGTGATCCCTCACCTTATCCTCACAGAGTTTTTGTTTGCAGATGTTGCACTGGGTAGCTTCTGCAAATACCTTCTTATCTTCCTCTGTCATCAACATGGGCTTCTTAAAATCGTTCTGTTAGTGAATGTCGCAGATGTCCTTCGTTAATCTCTCCACGAAAATCTGGGCCACGTCTTCTCCTTCTTGCTGCATGGTATAACTCACCTGCTTCTTTTGCGTATACCGTCTCGCCGAAGCACTTGATGAGGTAACTGAACCCCGAAGATACATGCTTCTGGAGAATTCTGGTATGGTGTTTGGTGGCTTCACCGGCCGCAAGTCTCTCTTCAATCTTCGTCGGCTCAGTTTTCGTATTGGGTATGAAGCACTCGAAGTCAGCGTAGACTAAGAATGGTAGCTTCATCGACCGGTTGTGATTTTCGAAGCTGACGTAGCTCCCGTCGTCAGGCTTCTCGATTTTTACTGCTTTTTTCTGACTGCAGCATTCCAAAAAGCCTCGAGAGATTCTTCACCCAGCTGTAGTGTTTTATTTCTCATTATTACTCAATGGCATGAGATCCACGTGCCGCGCTCTTGTGTTTTCATTATTGGATATCCTCAACGGGTATACCCCTTCATCCTTCGCGTCCTTGAACCCGTAAACGTTCACTTTGATACCTTCGTCAAGTTTTTCAAACTTATCAATCGCCTGGAGTAATACTGGGAATTCAGTGTTATCGAACCTAAGTTCATCCTTCCACCTAGCGTATTGATTCACCAGCTTTGCATTTTCTGGTCCACCTCCTCGTGATGGAGCGCCGATAAGATGCCCATTGGAAGCATTTCTGGTCTGTGTTCTGTACGTTCACGATTGCCTTTTTGACTGCGAGCTTCTTGGTGAGGGGTATGTACGAGCTGCCGTCTGAATTCATTAATCTGAATTTCATGCTTCTAGATGAGCCCACAGGTCCATCCGCTTCCCCCTACCTGGTATTTAACGATGCTCTCCTTGATCTTGTCCACCATCTGCGCTATCGCATGATCCAAATCTACAGACTTTGTAATGGTGATCAACCTTGATCAAAAATATGGGTTGGTATAGATGTTCTGACCAGGCATCGGGTTGATCTTCAAAATCTCCACCCGGAGGACTAGTCCCACTTTCAACCACCTCTTCTTTACTAGTCCCTCTGCGATCGTACTTCGGATGGTTCCCCAGCTCACTTGTAAGAACGTCTCGACGTCGTATGGCTTCCGGGGTTTGATGATCACTGTGCCAACAACCCCTCCCAATGCCTCATGCTTGTCCTTTACTTCGATCTCATCCGCAGCATCTTCGAGACTTTGTTTCACCCCCTCTACCAATTCTTCTTTCCTCAGTCACGAGTATTTTGTAATTCCCCTTTGCCGAGCCAAACCATGAACTGCCTCTTGTTGAGCATCCCTCGGAGAGTGAGTCAGCGACCGGTGGACGATTCAATGAGATTCACCAATACCTCATTATTCTTCCTGCTGTATCCTCTCAAACCCTCCTCTTTTGCGATCCCCCGAAGTTTCTTGACGGTTTCAACTACTTTGAATTTAACACCTATCGGTTGATTCTCATCGTCTTGATGTGGAGGGTTCGTCGGGTGTCTCCAGCAAAGACCGTTCTTGCTAGGTTTTTATTTTTTCTTACTTTAACTTTACCTTACCTTCTTTCTATAGTATTATTTTCAATTTTAGCCCTAAATTCCCTACAAATTGGACTATTATAAGTTTACACCATCCTGTTTTTTCAGGGTTTTCAAGCAGGACATCTGCTTCTGAGGCAGAACTATCACTCCATAGCTACTTATGTGGTCAGTTGTATGGTAATCAGTATAAGACCTGTTTATGTGGTCACTTGTATGATAATCAGTGTTGGACCTGTTTATGTGGTCAGTTGTACGGTAATCAGTATAAGACCTGTTTATGTTGTCACTTGTATGGTAATCAGTATAAGACCTGTTTATTTGGTCACTTGTATGGTAGTCAGTATAAGACCTGTTTATGTGTTCAGTTGTATGTAATCAGTATAAGATCTGAGTATGTGGTTACTTGTATGGTAATCAGTATCAGACCTGTTTATATGATCAGTTGTATGGTAATCAGTATTGGACCTGTTTTTGTGGTCATTTGTATGGTAATCAGTATACGACCTGTTTATGTGGTCACTTGTATGGTAATCAGTATAAGACCTGTTTATGTGGTCATTTGTATGGTAATCAGTATAAGACCTGTTTATGTGGTCAGTTGTATGGTAATAAGTATTAGATCTCTGTATGTGGTTACTTGTATGGTATTCAGTATAAGACATGTTGATATGATCAGTTGTATGGTAATCAGTATTGGACCTGTTTTTGTGGTCAGTTGTATGGTAATCAGTATAAGACCTGTTTATGTGGTCACTTGTATGGTAATCAGTATAAGACCTGTTTATGTTGTCAGTTGTATGGTAATCAGTATTAGATCTGTGTATGCGGTCAGTTGTATGGTAAGCAGTATTAGACCTGTTTATGTGGTCAGTTGTATGGTAATCAGTATAAGACCTGTTTATGTGGTCAGATGTATGGTAATCAGTATTAGACCTGTTTATGTGGTCACTTATATGGTAATCAGTATTAGACCTGAATATGCGGTTAGTTGTACGGTAATCAGTATTAGACCTGTTTATGTGGGCAGTGGTATGGTAGTCAGTAAAAGACCTGTGTATGCGTTCAGTTGTATGATAATGAGTATTAGACCTGTTTATGTGGTCACTTGTATGATAATCAGTATTAGACCTGTGTATGCGGTCAGTTATATGGTAATCTGTATAAGACCTGTATATGTGGTCAGTTTTATGAAAATAACTATTAGATCTGTGTATGTGGTTACTTGTATGGTAATCAGTATAAGACCTGTTTATATGATCAAATGTATGGTAATCAGTATTGGACCTGTATTGTGGTCAGTTGTACGATAATCAGTATAAGACCTGTTTATGTGGTCACTTGTATGGTAATCAGTATAAGACCTGTTTATGTGGTCACTTGCATGGTAATCAGTATAAGACCTGTTTATTGGTCAGTTGTATGGTAATCAGTATTAGATCTGTGTATGTGGTTACTTGTATGGTAATCAGTATAAGACCTGTTTATATGATCAGTTGTTTGGTAATCAGTATTGGACCTGCTTTTGTGGTCAGTTGTATGGTAATCAGTATATGACCTGTTTATGTGGTCACTTGTATGGTAATCAGTATAAAATCTGTCTATGTGGTCACTTGTATGGTAGTCAGTATAGGACCTGTTTATTTGGTCAGTTGTATGGTAATAAGTATTAGATCTGTGTATGTGGTTACTTGTATGGTAATCAGTATAAGACCTGTTGATATGATCAGTTGTATGGTAATCAGTATTGGACCTGTTTTTGTGGTCAGTTGTAAGGTAATCAGTATTAGTCCTGTGTATATGGTCAGTTGTATGGTAATCAGTATTAGACCTGTTTATGTGGTCAGTTGTATGGTAATCAGTATTAGACCTGTTTATGTGGTTACATGTATGTTAATCGGAATAAGACCTGTTTATGTTGTCAGTTGTATGGTAATCAGTATTAGACCTGTGTATGCGGTCAGTTGTATGGTAATCAGTATTAGACCTGTTTATGTGGTCACTTGTATGGTAATCAGTATAAGACCTGTTTATGTGGTCAGATGTATGGTAATCAGTTATGTGGTCAGATGTATGGTAATCAGTATTAGACCTGTTTATGTGGTCACTTGTGTGGGAATCAGTATTAGACCTGTGCATGCGGTCAGTTGTATGGTAATCAGTATTAGACCTGTGTATGCGGTCAGTTGTATGGTAATCAGTATTAGACCTGTGTATGCGGTCAGTTGTATGGTAATCAGTATTAGACCTGTTTATGTGGTCACTTGTATGGTAATCAGTATAAGACCTGTTTATGTGGTCAGATGTATGGTTATCAGTATTAGACCTGTTTATGTGGTCACTTGTGTGGGAATCAGTATTAGACCTGTGTATGCGGTCAGTTGTATGGTAATCAATATTATACTGTTTATGTGGTCAGTTGTATGGTAATCAATATTAGACCTGTTTGTGTTGTCAGTTGTATGGTAATCAGTATTGGACCTGTGTATGCGGTCAGTTGTATGGTAATCAGTATTAGACCTGTTTATGTGGTCACTTGTATGGTAATCAGTATAAGACCTGTTTATGTGGTCAGAAGTATGGTAATCAGTTATGTGGTCAGATGTATGGTAATCAGTATAAGACCTGTTTATGTGGTCACTTGTATGGTAATCAGTATAAGACCTGTTTATGTGGTCAGTTGTATGGAAATAACTATTAGATCTGTGTATGTGGTTACTTGTATGGTAATCAGCATAAGACCTGTTTATATGACCAGTTGTATGGTAATCTGTATAAGACCTGTTTATGTGGTCACTTGTCTGGTAATCAGTATAAGACCTGTTTATGTGATCACTTGTATGGTAATCAGTATAAGACTTGTTTTTGTGGTCAGTTGTATGGTAATCAGTATAAGACCTGTTTTTGTGGTCAGTTGTATGGTAATCAGTATAAGACCTGTTTATATGGTCCCTTGTATGGTAATCTGTATAAGACCTGTTTATGTGGTCACTTGTATGGTAATCAGTATAAGACCTGTGTATGTGGTCCCTTGTATGGTAATCAGTATAAGACCTGTTTATGTGGTCACTTGTATGGTAATCAGTATAAGACCTGTTTATATGACCAGTTGTATGGTAATCAGTATTGGACCTGTTTTGTGGTCAGATGTACGGTAATCATTATAAGACCTGTTTATATGGTCACTTGTATGGTAATCAGAATAAGACCTGTTTATGTGGTCACTTGTATGGTAGTCAGTATAAGACCTGTTTATGTGGTCAGTTGTATGGTAATCAGTATAAGATCTGAATATGTGGTTACTTGTATGGTAATCAGTATACGACCTGTTTATGTGGTCACTTGTATGATAATCAGTATAAGACCTGTTTATGTGGTCACTTGTATGGTAATCAGTATAAGACCTGTTTATGTGGTCAGTTGTATGGTAATAAGTATTAGATCTGTGTATGTGGTTATTTGTATGGTATTCATTATAAGACCTGTTGATATGATCAGTTGTATAGTAATCAGTATTGGACCTGTTTTTGTGGTCAGTTGTACGGTATTCAGTATAAGACCTGTTTATGTGGTCACTTGTATGGTAATCAGTATAAGACCTGTTTATGTGGTCACTTGTATGGTAATCAGTATAAGACCTGTTTATGTTGTCAGTTGTATGGTAATCAGTATTAGATCTGTGTATGCGGTCAGTTGTATGGTAAGCAGTATTAGACCTGTTTATGTGGTGAGTTGTATGGTAATCAGTATAAGACCTGTTTATGTGGTCAGATGTATGGTAATCAGTATTAGACCTGTTTATGTGGTCACTTATATGGTAATCAGTATTAGACCTGAATATGCGGTTAGTTGTACGGTAATCAGTATTAGACCTGTTTATGTGGTCAGTGGTATGGTAGTCAGTAAAAGACCTGTGTATGTTGTCAGTTGTATGATAATGAGTATTAGACCTGTTTATGTGGTCACTTGTATGATAATCAGTATTAGACCTGTGTATGCGGTCAGTTGTATGGTAATCTGTATAAGACCTGTATATGTGGTCAGTTTTATGAAAATAACTATTAGATCTGTGTATGTGGTTACTTGTATGGTAATCAGTATAAGACCTGTTTATATGATCAAATGTATGGTAATCAGTACTGGACCTGTATTGTGGTCAGTTGTACGATAATCAGTATAAGACCTGTTTATGTGGTCACTTGTATGATAATCAGTATAAGACCTGTTTATGTGGTCACTTGCATGGTAATCAGTATAAGACCTGTTTATTGGTCAGTTGTATGGTAATCAGTATTAGATCTGTGTATGTGGTTACTTGTATGGTAATCAGTATAAGACCTGTTTATATGATCAGTTGTTTGGTAATCAGTATTGGACCTGCTTTTGTGGTCAGTTGTATGGTAATCAGTATATGACCTGTTTATGTGGTCACTTGTATGGTAATCAGTATAAAATCTGTCTATGTGGTCACTTGTATGGTAGTCAGTATAGGATCTGTTTATTTGGTCAGTTGTATGGTAATAAGTATTAGATCTGTGTATATGGTTACTTGTATGGTAATCAGTATAAGACCTGTTGATATGATCAGTTGTATGGTAATCAGTATTGGAACTGTTTTTGTGGTCAGTTGTAAGGTAATCAGTATTAGTCCTGTGTATGTGGTCAGTTGTATGGTAATCAGTATTAGACCTGTTTATGTGGTTACATGTATGTTAATCGGAATAAGACCTGTTTATGTTGTCAGTTGTATGGTAATCAGTATTAGACCTGTTTATGTTGTCAGTTGTATGGTAATCAGTATTAGACCTGTGTAAGCGGTTAGTTGTATGGTAATCAGTATTAGACCTGTTTATGTGGTCACTTGTATGGTAATCAGTATAAGACCTGTTTATGTGGTCAGATGTATGGTAATCAGTTATGTGGTCAGATGTATGGTAATCAGTATTAGACCTGTTTGTCATCACTTGTATGGTAATCAGTATTAGACCTGTTTATGTGGTCACTTGTATGGAAATCAGTATAAGACCTGTTTATGTGGTCAGATGTATGGTAATCAGTATTAGACCTGTTTATGTGGTCACTTTTATGGTAATCAGTATAAGACCTGTTTATGTGGTCAGATGTATGGTAATCAGTATTAGACCTGTTTATGTGGTCACTTGTATGGTAATCAGTATTAGACCTGTTTATGTGGTCACTTTTATGGTAATCAATATTATACTGTTGATGTGGTCAGTTGTATGGTAATCAGTATTAGACCTGTTTGTCATCACTTGTATGGTAATCAGTATTAGACCTGTTTATGTGGTCACTTGTATGGTAATCAGTATTAGACCTGTTTATGTGGTCACTTGTATGGTAATCAGTATTAGACCTGTTTATGTGGTCACTTGTATGGTAATCAATATACTGTTTATGTGGTCAGTTGTATGGTAATCAGTATTAGACCTGTGTATGTGGTCAGTTGTATGGTAATCAGTATTAGACCTGTGTATGTGGTCAGTTGTATGGTAATCAATATTAGACCAGTGTATGTGGTTAGTTGTATGGTAATCAGTATTAGACCTGTGTATGTGGTCAGTTGTATGGTAATCAGTATTAGACCTGTGTATGTGGTCAGTTGTATGGTAATCAGTATTTGACCTGTGTATGTGGTCAGTTGTATGGTAATCAGTATTAGACCTGTGTATGTGGTCAGTTGTATGGTAATCAGTATTAGGCCTTTTTATGTGGTCAGTTGTATGGTAATCAATAACAAGTTCTTACATATGTTTCTGGGGAAAGATTTGAAATCTTTCATGATAGATAAATGTGTATGTCTTTTCATGAGTGGAACTCAGCAGAACGAAAAAATAAAACTCCAAAAAATAATGAGTGGAACATCACTTGTTTTCATAGAAACGCATGAAAATACCTATTGCTGCCATAAACCGACAACTTTTACATTGTGATGTCCTATAGACTCTGCACTGTTTAAGATCCTTCATCTAATCACCTGCAACAAGGATGTTAAACAAGAAAGTTGTTATGCTACCATGATGATGGTGATTAGTCACCTCTCACAAACACATGTCACTTCACAAATATCATAGAAGCTTGTGACATGATATCATAGGACACATAAAACATTTCACTCTAACAAATGTCTTCTCACAAAGTCAAAAGTCACCTAAGAGATATTTTCACATCACACGTATCTCAAGGACACATGTCATCTCTAACAAACACTCAACTCTGGCACATTCCACTTGTAATCTCATAGACACGTGTCACATGGAGTAATATCATCTCACATGACATCACACCGACACAACTAACATGACATCACACCGGCACATCTTACATGACATCACACCAACACATCTCACATGACATCACACCAACACATCTCACATGAGATCACACTAACACATCTCACATGACATCACACCAACACATCCACAAGACATCAAACCAACACATTTCACATGACATCACACCGACTCATCTCAAATGACATCACACCGACACATCTCACATAACATCACACCAGCACATTTCACATGAGATCACACTGACACATCTCACATAACATCACACCAACACATCTCACATGACATCACACCCACACATCTCACATTACATCACACCAACACATCTCACATGAGATCACACCGACACATCTCACATGACATCACACCAACACATCTCACATGACTTCACACCGACACATCTCACATGACATCACACCAACACATGACATTACACCAACACATCTCACATAAGATCACACCGACACATCTCACATAACATCACACCAACACATCTCACATGACATCTCACCGACACTTCCCACGTGACATTCCACCAACACATCTCACATGACATCAAACCAACATATCTCACATGACATCACACTGACACATCTCACATGACATCAGACCAACACATCTCACATGACATCACACCAGCACATCTCAAATGACATCACACTGACATATCTCACATGACATCACACCAACACATCTCACATGACATCACACTGACACATCTCACAATGACATCACACTGACACATCTCCCATAACATCACACCGACACATCTCACATGACATCACACCGACACATCTCACGTGACATCACACCAACACATCTCAAACGAGATCACACTGACAAATCTCACCGACACATCTCACATGACATCACACCAACACATCTCACACGACATCACACCAACACATCTCACGTGACATCACACCGACACATCTCACATGAGATCACACTGACACATCTCACATGACATCACACCAACACATCTCACTTGACATCACACCAACACATCTCACATGACATCACACCTACACATCTCACATGACATCACACCAACACATCTCATATGACATCACACCAACACATGACATCACACCGACACATCTCACATAACATCACACTGACACATCTCACATGACATCACACCGACACATCTCACATGACATCACAGCGACACATCTCACAATGAGATATTTCATCCCAAAGGGACAGGTGTCACCTTACACAGTCTAGTCTTTGGAAAAACATAACTGAAAAACAACTTTTGTGAATAAGTTACCAATTATTTTAATCATTTCATCTGCATGTTTTATTTAAAGTAAATCATTTAACAGAGTAATCATATTGATTACAAAAGAATACAAAATAATTGACATCATTTTTATTACATGGTATCACTAATACACATAGACAGTAAAATACATGATGTTATTGTAAAATAACCAAGTCAGTGAATATAATACATGTACTGTTGACCTTGTCTTTTAAACAAAAATATGTAAATTATTTACATGATGTTATTATTAGACAGAATATTATCTTTCACTAATTCTTTACATATTCACAATATTCAATACATTCAAGGAGAAGTCCTACAATTATCATTATTACTAGACCTGTTCAGGTAAAACCTATTTAACAGAGTAATAATATTGATAACAAAAGAATACACAGAAATTGACATAACCTTTAAATAGTAACTATTTATATAAAATGTCTAATTGTAGATATTTAGATCAATAGGTCAATTCAACACATGACATCACACCAACACATCACACATGACATCACACCAACACATGACATCACACTGACACATCTCACATGACATCACACAGACACATCTTACATGACATCGCACCAACACATGACATCACACCAACACATCTCACATGACATCACACGGACACATCTCACATGACATCACACAGACACATCTCACATGACATCACACAGACACATCTCACATCACATCGCACCAACACATCTGACACAAGATCACACCGACACATCTCACATGACATCACAGACACATCTCACATGGCATCACACATCTAACATGACATCACACTAGCACATGACATCACACTGACACATCTCACATGACATCACACTGACACATCTCACATGACATCACACTGACACATCTCACGACATCACAGCAACACATCTCACAATGAGATATTTCATCCCACAGGGACAGGTGTCACCTTACACAGTCTAGTCTTTGGAAAAACATTAACTGAAAAACCACTTTTGTGAATAAGTATCCAATTATTTTAATCATTTCATGTACACATTTTATTTAAAGTAAATCATTTAACAGAGTAATCATATTGATTACAAGAGAATACAAAATAATTGACATCATTTTTTATTACATGGTATCACTAATACACATAGACAGTAAAATACATGATGTTATTGTAAAATAACCAAGACAGTGAATATAATACATGTACTGTTGACTTTGTCATTTAAATAGAAATATGTAAATTATTTACATGATGTTATTATGCAACAGAATATTATCTTTCACTAATTCTTTACATATTCAAAATATTCAATACATTCAAGGAGAAGTCCTACAATAATCAATCATTACTATACCTGTTCATGTAAAACCTATTTAACAGATTAATTATATTGATAACAAAAGAATACACAGAAATTGACATAACCTTTAAATAGTAACTATTTATATAAAATGTCTAATTGTAGATATTTAGATCAATAGGTCAATTCAATCATTCTAAACATATCAGCTTTCATACTATATTGGACATTTATTTAAGAGTTCATTATACAGAATATTATCTTTAATTCTTGACATATTTACAATATTTGATTTTTTAGTTCACATTACATGTAGTAATTTTATACACTGATACACATTGTTTACATCCAGTGATCAATAACAACAGATAAGTCAGACATATGTAAACTACATGATCACTCTGAATATATTGTAATGTGGATTATTTATACTTTCTTATAAACATAAACATTGTCATGACAACCAATAACAACAGATAAGTCAGACATATGTAAACTACATGATCACTTCCTGGTGTCAATCAGAATAAATTGTAATGTGCATTATTTATACTTTCTTATAAACATAAACATTGTCATCATGACCAATAACAACAGATTTAGACAGTGAATTATAACATATGGATGGAGAACAATCAGATAATGGTATCTGTGAAATAATAACCTGACTCTGTTTACCATCAGGACTAATCCTGAGTACATTGTTAGACTCATCACATATAACAAGTACATGTCCTTCATCATCTGTTGTAATTCCCCATGGTCTACTCATGTTAGGATCAGTAAATGTAAACAAAGTGTTCCCCACTGTATCAATACAGTACAACTTATCATAGTCAGTATAGTAGATACGTCCTGCCTCACCACCACAGATATACCTTGGTATTACACCTACTGGTATTGTACGTGTTACCTCACCTGACATGTTCATTACCTTTATTGTGTCATCACGACAGCCTACAAACAGCTGGTTATCTCTGTACATGATACCATAACACCACACCTTTACATCAGTACGTTGTATAACTTGTCTCTGTCTGACATCTACTATCACTACAGTAGTAATATTATATAATGTAACAGCTACAGTGTTGTTGTCTACTACAGCTATACACGATGGTATACCAGGTAATGGAATGGTATGTTGTTGTTGTCCTGTTATATTACATGTTACTAATTGTTTACCATCATCATCAGCTATAACTAACACATCATCATGTAACACCTTTATATCACCGATCTCCTTTACATTGACCTTGAAGTTATAAACCAGTGAATACATGTCCTGTACATGTTGTACAATGTGATGCCAAGTATCTGTTGATTCCCAGTGTTGATTGTTACAGTCCTGACACATAGATCTCTGACAGTCATGACACCAGTATACAGATTGTTCCTTGTCACAGACATGACACCTGTAAAGGATTTATATAAATGAAATACCATAATTATGACATAAAAAGCAATTGAACTTTAAATTATATAAAGTAAACAAAACATCATGATGTGTGTCTCTCCATTTAAATAGATGACCTCAAGATTAGCGTTAATTTATATAAAATGTAACATTCTAATGATTCAAGCTATTATTGTGTATAATTATATAAAGTAAACATAATAAAATAACAGTCACAATATGTCTGTTTTTAAATAGGTCACATGATGACAACTTGAATCTTTAAACTTGTGTGGTAGTAACAATGTCTGTATTTAAATATGTCACATGATGACAAATTGAATCTTTAAACTTGTGTGGTAGTAACAATGCAGTGTACAATGAAATAGACATTTAATGTAACATATTTAGTTCCATGTGTTAATGGTTATAGTCCTGACACAGAGATGACTTCATGATTAATATCAATAAATTACACTATACTAACTTGAATAATTATATCTTTCAAACTTGTGTCATAAAAATCACAACAATCAGGGGTGGGGACTTAAAAATATGATGTTTGTAGTAATGTTCATACTGTGGTAAAGTTTGAAATAATAAGTAGCTACATTCCCTATAGGTAGTCACATGGAAAGGTTTTATATACAAATTAGTTCATGTGACCCCTGTAAGGTATTTACTTGTAAACCCATCTGCTTGACCCCTGTAATTACTACCTGTCCATGTGACCTCTGTAAGGTATTTACTTGTAAACCCATCTGCTTGACCCCTGTAATTTCTTCCTGTCCATGTGACCCTGTAAGGTATTTACTTGTAAACCCATCTGCTTGACTCCCTGTAATTACTACCTTTCCATGTGACCCCTGTAAGGTATTTACTTGTAAACCCATCTGCTTGACCCCTGTAATTACTACCTGTCCATGTGACCCCTGTAAGGTATTTACTTGTAAACCCATCTGCTTGACCCCTGTAATTACTACCTGTTCATGTGACCCCTGTAAGGTATCTACTTGTAAACCCATCTGCTTGACCCCTGTAATTACTATCTGTCCATGTGACCCCTGTAAGGTATTTACTTGTAAACTCATCTGTTTGACCCCTGTAATTACTACTTGTTCATGTGACCCCTGTAAGGTATTTACTTGTAAACCCATCTGCTTGACCCCTGTAATTACTACCTGTCCATGTGACCCCTGTAAGGTATTTACTTGTTAACCCATCTGCTTGACCCCTGTAATTACCACCTGTTCATACCCATCTGCTTGACCCCTGTAATTACTACCTGTCCATGTGACCCCTGTAAGGTATTTACTTGTAAACCCATCTGCTTGACCCCTGTAATTACTACCTGTCCATGTGACCCTTGTAAGGTATTTACTTGTAAACCCATCTGCTTGACCCCTGTAATTACTACCTGTCCATGTTACCCTTGTAAGGTATTTACTTGTAAACCCATCTGCTTGACCCCTGTAATTACTACCTGTCCATGTGACCCTTGTAAGGTATTTACTTGTAAACCCATCTGCTTGACCCCTGTAATTACTACCTGTCCATGTGACCCCTGTAAGGTATTTACTTGTAAACCCATCTGCTTGACCCCTGTAATTACTACCTTTCCATGTGACCCCTGTAAGGTATTTACTTGTAAACCCATCTGCTTGACACCTGTAATTACTACCTGTCCATGTGACCCTTGTAAGGTATTTACTTGTTAACCCATCTGCTTGACCTCTGTAATTACTACCTGTCCATGTGACCCCTGTAAGGTATTTACTTGTAAACCCATCTGCTTGACACCTGTAATTACTACCTGTCCATGTGACCCCTGTAAGGTATTTACTTGTAAACCCATCTGCTTGACCTCTGTAATTACTACCTGTCCATGTGACCCCTGTAAGGTATTTACTTGTAAACCCATCTGCTTGACCTCTGTAATTACTACCTGTCCATGTGACCCCTGTAAGGTATTTACTTGTTAACCCATCTGCTTGACCCCTGTAATTACCCCCTGTCCATGTGACCCCTGTAAGGTATTTACTTGTAAACCCATCTGCTTGACCCCTGTAATTACTACCTGTCCATGTGACCCCTGTAAGGTATTTACTTGTAAACCCATCTGCTTGACCTCTGTAATTACTACCTGTCCATGTGACCCTTGTAAGGTATTTACTTGTAAACCCATCTGCTTGACACCTGTAATTACTACTTGTTCATGTGACCCCTGTAAGGTATTTACTTGTAAACCCATCTGCCTGACCCCTGTAATTACTACCTGTCCATGTGACCAATGTAAGGTATTTACTTGTAAACCCATCTGCTTAACCCCCTGTAATTACTACTTGTTCATGTGACCCCTGTAAGGTATTTACTTGTAAACCCATCTGCTTGACCCCTGTAATTACTACCTGTCCATGTGACCGTTGTAAGGTATTTACTTGTAAACCCATCTGCTTGACCCCTGTAATTACTACCTGTCCATGTGACCCCTGTAAGGTATTTACTTGTAAACCCATCTGCTTGACCCCTGTAATTACTACCTGTCCATGTGACCCCTGTAAGGTATTTACTTGTAAACCCATCTGCTTGACACCTGTAATTACTACCTGTACATGTGACCCCTGTAAGGTATTTACTTGTAAACCCATCTGCTTGACACCTGTAATTACTACCTGTCCCAGTGACCCCTGTAAGGTATTTACTTGTAAACCCATCTGCTTGACCCCTGTAATTACTACCTGTCCATGTTACCCTTGTAAGGTATTTACTTGTAAACCCATCTGCTTGACCCCTGTAATTACTACCTGTCCATGTGACCCTTGTAAGGTATTTACTTGTAAACCCATCTGCTTGACCCCTGTAATTACTACCTGTCCATGTGACCCCTGTAAGGTATTTACTTGTTAACCCATCTGCTTGACCCCTGTAATTACTACCTGTCCACTTGATCTCATGTAAGGTACATACTACATGCCATATCAAATTTATGTCTGAAACTTGGAAATTACATGTCCTAAAACTTAATATGTAATAAGTTGTAAAGACATAGGGTGTACACTATGGACACTTATTTTATGTAGCACGATTTTACTGTTAAAATTATGAAGATTACTGTCCTGTACTTTAATATTTAACTTACTTCTGTTTAAATCTGGTATCTTGAATTCCTGTAAAATACAAAATGTGTCAGATATGATTTTACATATATAAATATACTTTAGACAAAACACATTTCTCTGTTTGACTGATTTAGACAATAGGACACTGGAGCACCTGTACGCTTACTGGTGAGATACCTGTTCTTCAATTTTTTGGTTTCTGTGTTGTGTGTCTATTTGTTTTGTTGTTGTCCTCTTTTTTGTGTAATCATGATTTTGTTTGTCCTTGATTTTTGGTTTTGTAAATATTCCTCTGTATCTTTAATTCGTTTTTTTTATTGTAGTATGTGCCCTTAACTCTTGTCTGCAAATTTTCAGCAGCCATTTATAAATTATTAAAAATTTTTTAACCGAGATGCATTTTCTCATCTGTATCTCATCGAAAAAGTAATCTGTTATCACTTTTTTGTAACATTGTGATGTTTACTTAACATCTTGACAGTGAGGTGAGATGGGCCCATCTCATGCTAGTAGAGAGAGATGGTTTGTTTGTTTGATGTTTTACGCCATTTTCAGCAATTTTTCAGCTATTTCATGGCGCCCAGTTTTTATTGCAGGAGAAAGCCGGAGTACCCGGAGAGAACCCTGACCTTTAGTAGGAAAACTGTCAATCCTTAATTAAGATTGGAGTCGAGTACACCCTGCCCACAGTGAGACTCGAACCCACAACCTCAGTGTTGATAGACCACGTGATCAATAGTAGACGAACTACCTTAACCACTCGGCCACAGAGGCCCCAGAGTGAGATGCAATAATACCGCACATAAAGTTCAAAGAAAATACTAGCTTTTCTGAAAACTTGTTGTCATAAATATATTTTACCTTCCTGACCTTTTAATTTTAGCTGTGCTGCCACATAATCTTCATTCTAAAAAAAGAAATTAAACATTTATGAACATATCTATTCAACATTCTCAGTTACAAGGGTTTTTGTAAGAACTATTTCATTTCAACATAGACATGTACATGTATTTATGCAAAAGTTACATTACATTGCACACATGAAAAAGGAAAAGAAAACTGAACGTAAACAGCGTCTGTTAAAAAAAAATAGTTGACATAGTTATTAACAGACAACATTAATGTATTTAGCATGTTCAATGTATGTTGTATAGACACTGCTTCAGACATATCCTGATTCCGAGTTGACTAGTTCTTTCTTTACCTCCTTCAAGCATGTTTAGTTTTGTTTGTTTGAACAATGTTTACTGCCAGTTTCTGCATTTTTTTTTTGCTATATCATGGCATCCAGTTTTTATTGGGGTAGGAAGCCAGAGTACCCAGCAAAAACTCCCAACCTTTGGTATAAATCCTTGTCAATTAAGTTTGGAATTGAGAGCACCCTGCCTGCAATCTCAGTGTTGACAGACCACATGATCAATAGTAGACGAACTACGTTAACCACTAGGCCACCAAGGCCACAGCATGTTTATAAAGTATTTTGTTTATAGACTGAGTTATACTATCAGACATACCCTGATTCAGTGTTTAATAGTTTTTCATGTTTAGTGCATTAGTACCAATGCTAATGTGTCTGTTTTGTCCTAACAATTTACAGTTGATCAAGTTGTTGGAAACAGTAAATAAAGTATCTGTATGTTGGAGATACAATTAAAAATAATAAGACTAATATACATCTAGGATTCCACAAATCCTTTGTTTTATGGAATGGATTTTAATGCCATTTTTAGCACATCTTCAGCTACTAGTATATCATGAAATTTTTATTAAAGAAAGTAGGAGTACCCAGTGGAAACCTCCGAGCTTTGGTAGCTGGAGTAACCCGTGGAAAACCCCTGACCTTTGATAGCTGGAGTACCCTGTGGAAAACCCTGACCTTTGGTAGTTGGGAGTACCCTATGGAAACCCAGGCTTGTGGTAGCTGGAGGACCTACTGGAAACCCCTGACCTTTGGTAGCTGGAGTACCAAGTGGAAGCCCCTGACCTTTGGTAGCTGGAGTACCAAGTGGAAGCCCCTGACCTTTGGTAGCTGGAGTACCAAGTGGAAGCCCCTGACCTTTGGTAGCTGAAGTACCCTGTGCAAACCCCAAGCCTGTGGTAGCTGGAATACCCTGTGGAAACCCCTGACCCTTGGCAGCTGGAGTACCCTGGGGAAACCACAGGCCTTTGGTAGCTGGAGTACCCATTGATAACCCCTGAGCTAAAGTAGCTGGAATCCCCAGTGGATTTGTTTGTATGTTTGTATTTTGTTTAACGTTGCGTTAAACAAAATTCAAACATTTCAGCATTTTTTCAGCTTTTTCATGGTGTTCATTTCTTATTGAGGGAGGAAGCTGGAGTACCAGGAGAAAAACCAACCTTTGGTAGGAAAACTGGCAATCCTTGTCAATTAAGATTGCAGTGGAGCGCTTGACCTTTGGTAGCTGGAGTACTTGGTGAACACCCATGACCTTTGGTAGCTGTAGTACACAGTAAACACCCCTGACTTTTGATAGCTGGAGTACCCAGTGAACAGCCCTGACCTATGATAGCTGGAGTACCCAGTGAACACCTCTGACCTATGATAGCTGGATTACCCAGTGAACACCCCTGACTTTTGGTAGCTGGAGTATTCAGTGAACACCCCTGACCTATGATAGCTGTAGTACCCAGTGAACACCCCTGACTTTTGGTTGCTGGAATACCCAGTGAACACCCCTGATCTTTGATAGCTGTAGTACCCAGTGAACACCCCTGACCTTTGATAGCTGAAGTACCAGTGAACAGCCCTGACCTATGATAGCTGTAGTACCCAGTGAACACCCCTGACCTATGATAGCTGTAGTACCCAGTGAACACCCCTGACCTATGATAGCTGGAGTACCCAGTGAACACCCTCGACCTTTGGTAGCTGTAGTACCCAGTGAACACCCTTGACCTATGATAGCTGGAGTACCCAGTGAACACCCTCGACCTTTGATAGCTGGAGTACCCAGTGACCACTCATCACTTTTGGTTGCTGGAGTACCCAGTGAACACCCTCGACCTTTGATAGCTGGAATACCCAGTGAACACCCCTGACCTATAATAGCTGTAGTACCCAGTGAACACCCCTGACCTATGATAGCTGTAGTACCCAGTTAACAACCCTGACCTTTGGTAGCTGTAGTACCCAGTGAACACCCTCGACCTTTGGTTGCTGGAGTACCCACTGAACACCCTCGTCTTTTGGTTACTGGAGTACCCAGTGAACACCCTCGACCTTTGATAGCTGGAATACCCAGTGAACACCCCTGACCTATGATAGCTGTAATACCCAGTGAACACACTCGACCTTTGACAGCTGGAATACCCAGTGAACACCCCTGACCTATGATAGCTGGAATACCCAGTGAACACCCCTGACCTATGATAGCTGTAATACCCAGTGAACACCCTCGACCTTTGATAGCTGGAATACCCAGTGAACACCCTCGACCTTTGATAGCTGGAATACCCAGTGAACACCCCTGACCTATGATAGCTGTAGTACCCAGTTAACACCCCTGACCTATGATAGCTGGAATACCCAGTGAACACCCCTGACCTATGATAGCTGTAGTACCCAGTTAACAACCCTGACCTTTGGTAGCTGTAATACCCAGTGAACACCCTCGACCTTTGGTTGCTGGAGTACCCAGTGAACACCCTCGACCTTTGGTAGCTGGAGTACCCAGTGAACACCCTCGACTTTTGGTTGCTGGAGTACCCAGTGAACACCCTCGACCTTTGTAGCTGGAATACCCAGTGAACACCCCTGACCTATGATAGCTGTAATACCCAGTGAACACCCTCGACCTTTGATAGCTGGAATACCCAGTGAACACCCCTGACCTATGATAGCTGGAATACCCAGTGAACACCCCTGACCTATGATAGCTGTAATACCCAGTGAACACCCTCGACCTTTGATAGCTGGAATACCCAGTGAACACCCCTGACCTATGATAGCTGGAATACCCTGTGAACACCCCTGATCTTTGATAGCTGTAGTACCCAGTGAACACCCCTGACCTATGATAGCTGGAGTACCCAGTTAACAACCCTGACCTATGATAGCTGGAGTACCCAGTGAACACCCCTGATCTTTGATAGCTGTAGTACCCAGTGAACACCCCTGACCTATGATAGCTGGAGTACACAGTGAACACCCTCGACCTTTGGTAGCTGTAGTACCCAGTGAACACCCCTGATCTTTGATAACTGGAGTACCCAGTGAACACCCCTGATCTTTGATAGCTGGAGTACCCAGTGAACACCCTCGACGTTTGTTAGCTGGAGTACCCAGTGAATACCCCTGACCTATGATAGCTGTAATACCCAGTGAACACCACTGATCTTTGATAGCTGGAATACCCCGAGAACACCCCTGACCTATGATAGCTGTGGTACCCAGTGAACACCCCTGATCTTTGATAACTGGAATACCCCGAGAACACCCCTGACCTATGATAGCTGTAGTACCCAGTGAACACCCTCGACCTTTGGTAGCTGGAATACCCAGTGAACACCCCTGACCTATGATAGCTGTAGTACCCAGTGAACACCCCTGACCTATGATAGCTGTGGTACCCAGTGAACACCCCTGATCTTTGATAGCTGGAGTACCCAGTGAACACCCTCGACCTTTGGTAGCTGGAGTACCCAGTGACCACTCCTGACTTTTGGTTGCTGGAATACCCAGAGAACACCCCTGACCTATGATAGCTGTAGTATCTAGTGAACACCCCAGACTTTTGAAAGCTGTAGTACCCAGTGAACACCCTCGACCTTTGGTAGCTGGAGTACCCAGTGAACACCCTCGACCTTTGATAGCTGGAGTACCCAGTGACCACTCCTGACTTTTGGTTGCTGGAATACCCAGAGAACACCCCTGACCTATGATAGCTGTAGTACCCAGTGAACACCCCTGATCTTTGATAGCTGTAGTACCCAGTGAACACCCCTGACCTATGATATCTGTAGTACCCAGTGAACACCCCTGACCTATGATAGCTGTAGTACCCAGTGAACACCCCTGACTTTTGATAGCTGTAGTACCCAGTGAACACCCCTGACTTTTGATAGCTGTAGTACCCAGTGAACACCCCTGACCTATGATAGCTGTAGTACCCAGTGAACACCCCTGATCTTTGGTAGCTGGAGTACCCAGTGAACACCCTGACTTTTTATAGCTCCTAGCACGCTTGACTGAATCAGCGTTTATAGGGCGAGTTATGTCAACCTAATCAAGGGAAGTAATCCATATTGTATTCAGGTAAGTGTACCGAAGTATAATAAAATATACAAGAACAATAACTCTTTATAGGCAACAAAAGTGAAAGTAATCAACAACCTGCATTTTAAACATTTCATATTTTTTATAAAGAATCAGCAAATAAAAAATGTATTCAAATTTACTGTTCTAAATAAATTAATGTATGGCATAAACTTAAGGATGATGGAGACACATCTAATAGGCTATAAAATAAAAATACAATTACAGATAAGATTCCCTACCTCTGTATAGTCTTCAAACCATGTCTGAAAGAAATCTTGAGTGTTATGACTATCACTATGTTCTTCACAAAAGTATTCATCTTCTAAATCCAGTAACTCACTGTAGCTATGGCGACCATCAGAAATGTGTATGTTGCCATCCGAGCATTTTGACTTTGCTGTGTAACGCACACTTCTTGTTTCAAATCTTTCTTTTACTCTCTCTACTGTTACTTTCATTTCTTCTAGCATTGCTTTACAAGTTCCTTTCTCCACATTTTTCCATTGCCATATCTGTAGTGCTATTGTGTTTTTACAGAAACACAAAATAAATTTTCTGAACTTGGTATTGTCAAGAAAGAACACTCCCATTCCATGATAAATAGCCATTTGCCCGGTTTTTGGTTCAGTGCACATAGCATACTGACTGATATAAAGACACAAAATATGGTTGAAAAAATCAAACGGCATAAAATCAAACTCAATACACAACCATGGTGTGCGCTTACAGTTACCTCTTTTTGCATTAAACTTATCAATGATATCTGTAAATGAAGCTTTCTCAGAGATCATGCAAGGCATATAATAAGTAGGTAAGATTTGCCTTTGTCCATTTTCCTTTAAAGTTCTTAGCTTTACTATTATGCCAAATATTTCCATTACATTTAATATATGACCACTATGTTTGCTAAAATCAAGCTTTGGTTCTTTTTCAAAGAGTTTGACAATCAGAGAGTGCTCAAGCTTTCCTGTGTCTACTAGTGCTCTATATTCATCTGACAGCATCAGGTTGCTATCAAATTTGTCTGATACAAGACATCTGAAAGCATTTGCTAACCATTTTTGGTTAAGTATAATATATTCTTTTAAACTCTCAAAATATATTACACCTCCAACCTTATGTTGATATTTCAGGAATAGGTTGATTTCATCCTCCCTATCAATTGAACATTTGGAAGCTAATTGGAGGATATCTGGCCAAGATAATATACTCACACCAGCCTCTCTAAAAACATCAATTAAGTGCTCTAAACGGATCCATTTTAAAGGCAGCTGTTCAGCAAATGTTTTCAGTTGCATTGCATACTTAAAAATTGTGTCCCGCAAACCACAGATATCCTCTTCATTAGATTCAGTGTTTGACACATAGCATATCCCTCTAATATGCTTCTTCTTAGATTCATTTCTTAATACAGAACTCAGCTGTTTACCGAAAATCTTTTTTCTTTCCTCTAGCTAAAATGAAGAACAAATATACATTATATGATTGCTTAAAAAAGACCATATATAAGATTAAGTATGCTTGTATGGCATTATGCTTTATGTATACTACAGATCATGTGGATTCTCCGCTTCCCACGTGCCCACCAAGAGTGCGGGAATCCCGTGGGCATTGGTGTCAACCAATGACCACCACCACAGTGGGCCTCATGCTATTGCCGTTTGTTGTGTGCACATTTGCCAATCTATACATGTTCAATTAAGTATGGATTGAGGAATTTTGAAACCACAACTGTTATACAATTTGACAACGGATTGTATTGTGCCCACCATGAAGCCCATGGCTCGCCATAGGCAATAGACATCTCACGGGGGAAACAGAGAATCCATGCGATCTGTAGTGTATAATGATTTTGTGCCATTTGAAGTATTTATATCTCAATCCAATGAACGTGAGATATTTGATGTTATTTTTGCAAAATGTGAAGTACCAAAAAAAATTTTAAATACAAGTTTAGGCAAATTTGAATAAATGGTAGGATCATTCTTTTATAAAACTGAAACTGGATACAAAAGTATTCATGAATTTATGTTTGTGTTTATTGTTATATTGTTGTTTCCACAAAGCCTGGCAGAATGCTTTTTCTCAAAATACACAGAAAAAGAACGATTGATATTTTTTTTAAACACTTACATGGTCTCTACACTCATCGATTCTTGTACAAACAATTATAGTTGGGGGATAGAGAAATTCTGTCCTTTTCTCCTCTTTTGTTTCCTCATCAACTCCACAGCAGTGTATACTATCAAGCCAGAAATCTACATACTCTGCAAAAAACAATAAAGGTGACATTCTTACACAATAACACCACTGACAATAGGCCTTACATTTTTTAGAAGGTTTTTTTTTATTTTTTTCAAACATGATAACTTGAATTGCCTTCAGTGATAATTGTTTATGTCACTATTAGGAATTACATGTGTATTATCATTTAAACTTATGCAAAATGTGATGTCAGAATGGAGATGTGGAGGTCTTTTTGGTACCTTTCTGTTATGTCTTGCTAATTGTTTTGCAGTTTTTGTAAATTGTTGAACATTAATTACATGTAGATAAAATTTAGACCATGGAGGATCCAAGTATATTCACACTATGGACCATCTCAGTGTTTGTATATATTACCACTATCAGACTATAGACCATCTAAAGAGCAAACAATGGAGTTAAAATTTTCCTTCATGCTGTAATGAAAATTAAGTACTTACATGATGTGACGTCACAAAAAAAAACATCGTGCTAAATTACAGACAAACACAAAATGTTGCAGGATTGTAATGAATTACTGTTATGCATATAAAAGGGGGATAAAATCCAGAATTTTTCCACTACCATGCTTGTTCAAGGATCAAAACCACATATACAATCTGTAAACTAGATATCCAAATGAACAAATGGTTCAAATTGGCTTAGTGGTTTCATACAAAATTTTCTTTAAAGACAGACACAAAGTGATGGTACATGGTTAGCAAAAAAGCAGGATATACCAATTATAACAAACTATATTTTTCTAATAAAAAACTACAAACCTCCAATCTTATCAAAGCCTTCTTCAGTTTTGATTGGTTGTACATCTTTCATGATGTTGGTAACTAAGAGATGTATTGCGTTTGAATTTAGGAATATTGGGTGAGTGGTATAGTATTCCTTCTCTCCAGCAAAATCCAAAAGTTCACATTCTACAAACACATCAGAAGGAATATCCACTTCTTCAATGCCATTAAAAAAATCATCCAAAGCTTGAAAAACTTCTTTGTTTAATAATTTGGTAATTAAATCCCGATGTTGCTGTGAAGTACTCTCCGCCTTCATTTCTATATCATCTGACATATTGTGTGTTGGTGTCATCATCTGTTTTTTGATTTCGCTGTTAACAGATTCATCTTCAAGCATATCATGTAATGTCCGTTTTCTTCCTGAACTATTACGACTGGTACCAGTTGATTCTCTGATATTACTATGACTATTTTCATCATCTTGCAAACCAGGGACATAGAAGCTGCTCTGGGGGTAGTTCTCCAGTAAAGAGTTTTTATCTCCACTGCTTGAATTTTTGGCTTTTTTCAATCTCAACAACAGTTCTTTCTTTTTAACGGACACTGTAAAATAAAGCAAGAGACTTAGTACAGATATGGCATGAATTGTTAACAAAAAACGGTGGGAAATGCACACTTTTTGATACCCTGATTCCCAATTTCACAACGCTCGAAAAATAAATCTGATCAAAATGTGAAATATCAGGTGTATAATGGCAGAATGTAACAAGATTCTGTGTAAGTTTTATCCAATTCCACTCAGTATTGTGAGACGAATTATAAAAGTCCTATAAAGGAATAATAAATGGCTGATAAGTTGACTCTTTAAAGGAAAGATTGCTGAGTTTTTGGTTTTCTTGTGATGTATTTTAATAAATAACATCATTGATAGTTTGTGACAAAATATACTTAGTAGTGTGATTTCAAAGTAACAACAATATAAAATAATGAAATATAACATTCAGGGATTTTCCTTCCTTTATATGGGGGCCGATATTCTGCCCATATCCGCCCCATTCCCAATGGCCAAAACCATATTTTTTCCCCAATTATGTAAGTGAAAATTCACAATTCAGAAGGTTTTGTAATCCAGATTCTAAAAATGAATTAATCATTCAAAGCTGAAATATTACAAAGATGTCAATGCTGATTAATTCGCAAACTTTGGTTACAATTACTGTTCCAGGTATCTATTTTTCACCATAACTGTAAGCAGTTTTATATTGAGAGCTGGCTTGTTATATAACAATAAGTGTATTACCGTAAAATAAAAAAAAAACTTTCATTTTATTAGTCGCGGAATTTTGTTAAATCATATAAAAAATAAATGGACCATTAATAAACGTTCTTTATATTTACAATGAATATAACCAGTATTATGGGCTGGTTTATTGGTTTAAACAGCATTGTCTAGAAAGGAATATGCCGGAGGAAAACATATGCTAAATACTACAGATAGGGTGGGAAGATGGCCTGCTGCATCAAACTAGGAAATTTTGGTTTAAGAAATTGAATATTGACCGGAGCCTTGATAAATAGAAAATTGAGTCTTCTTGCCTCCCTAGGCCAATCCATTATCGACATTAAGCCGAACCTGCCTACCGACCCTTAATCATTATAATAAAAAAAAAATCAGTTAAATCATAAAAAGTAATGTTTGGAGTTCAGTTTCTAATTAATGATTCCACCAAGATTCAAGGAAATTTTTCACTTTTAGTGTTATGTCAGCACAGCTGGCTACAAATATAACTTTTGCTAACTTTTTCCAAACTCTGTATGAAAACAGTTTTAGGGTTAGGCTTATACATTGTCATTCTTGTCTAATTAACAGACAAGTTTTGTTTGTATATTCTGACTTAATTAAGTTTCTATGAAACATTTTGTTAAGAACGTTGATGTTAAAAAGCTATTTTTTTACTTTATTCAGATTGAATACTTTTTCTCAATTGTGTAGTTTATGTCGTTATTTTCCCAATTATCAGGGGCACACGCCACATTTGAAAAAAGGTAGGAAAATCCTTCACATTAATGATTTGAAAATCTAATATGTCAAAGTAATAAATGTACTTTTTTGTCAACATATGCTATATATTTGTTTTATTTACCATGATCAAAGATCCATTGACCGTTACTCAGGTTAATTTTACATCGATGCATATCTACTCCATCTGTACTTTGAACTCCTGCCATACTCTGTCTTAGAAGCCGTCTCAGCAGACAGGTTTTACCAACCCCATTTTCACCTATAATAACTACCCTGATGTAGTACCTCGTCTCGGTCACAGATTTGATGATTGCCATATACAATTCTTTATCTTTTTCACTTAACTGTTGGATAGCTTTGGGGATTTCTATTAAATAGAGAAATAAATCACTATCAACAGATCTCATGTTCATTGTGTTTTAATGTTAATTATTCCCCCCCCCCCCCCAACCAACACACACATTAATGAAAGAAAATGTTAATGTTTCTTGTCTCTTTCTTTTGTTTGATAAATTTTTTTAAGTTAAGAGTTTTTTTCTTATTCTTCTTTGTTCTGTTTCAGTAATACTTTACATACATCTCTAGGAGTTAAATTGTGTCGACTATCTTTTTTAAGATAGTACTTGTTGATATTTAGTTCTTTTCATGTATGGAGTTGATTTCATTGAATCAGTATACACTTATTGTTTAACAACTTAAAAAAATTGAAGAATGTGTCCATGGGACACGGATGCCCCCGCGAAAGAAAGTCCCAAACAGGAAGTAGTTGTCCAACAGGTCTGAAGTCGCTTAGGACGTACAACTTGTGATACTTAACCACCCTGCCAAATTTCAAATTGTTCTAATGTACGGTTTCTGAGTAAAGCTTGATGGAAATTTTCATACTCGTGTTAACACATTTTCAAATCGGCCCAGTCGAAAACAGGAAGTAGTTGTCCAACAGGTCTGAAAGTCGCTTAGGACATACAACTTGTGATACTGAACTACCCTGCCAAATTTCAAATTGTTCTTGTGTATGGTTTCTGAGAAAAGCTTGACGGAAATGTTCATACCCATGTTAACACATTTTCATATCAGCACAGTCCCAAACAGGAAGAAGTTGTCCGACAGGTCTGAAAGTCGCTTAGGACGTACAACTTGTGATACTGAACCACCCTGCCAAATTTCAAATTGTTCTGATGTACGGTTTCTGAGAAAAGCTTGACGGAAATTTTCATACTCATGTTAACACATTCTTATATCGGCCCAGTACAAACCAGGAAGTAGCTGTCCGACAGGTCTGAAAGTCGCTTAGGACGTACGACTTGTGATACTCAACCACCATGGCAAATTTCAAATTATTCTGATGTACGGTTTTTGTGAGAAAAGCTTGACGGAACTTTGTACAGACGTACATGAGTAAAACTTAATGCCTCAGACATGTCGTCGCGGGGGCATAAAAAGCAAACTGCAGATAACTTTTTATATATTTTTGGTATTGACGTCTTATTTTCCACTTTTTATTTTACTTTTATTTCGCCCCTTGACCCTAATTTTTTCCAATTTCCCCGTTTAACAGAATAGCAAGTGTGGACTGTGAGCTAATGCTCACTAGTGAAACCCCTGCTTTCCCAAACATTTTTGCATATATGTCAACTATGTGTAAAAATCTAAGTATTCGGTCAACTCCAAGTAGATGACAAAGGATCATCAGATCACTTAAAACCATATGGGACCATAGGATAAAGCAATATGCAAAGTATCAGGCTAATGCATATTATAGTTGCTTAGAATACGGCGACGGAAAGTTTGCACGTATGGCAACTATTTAAAAATTTAAGTATTTGGTAAGCAGGAAGTAGATGACTAAGGACCATAAAATCACTTTACACCATATTTGACTATAGGATAAAGCAATATGCAAAATGCAAAATATCCGGCTTCTGCATCTTATAGTTGCTTAGAAAACAGTGGACAGAAATTTTGTACGTATGTCAACTATGTGTAAAAAATCTAAGTATTCGGTAAACAGGAAGTAGATGACAAAGGAGCATAAAAATCTCTTGGAACAAATAATCGTACCCTCATCTTTTTTTTTGGCCAAGGTACAAATTTAGTAACATAATGTATAACTCATAATGTAGCAGAGCGGAAGTGAATCACTCCCGACACTTTGATGTCCAAAAGAAGTTCATATACAATCAGACGTGGTCGATTTTGATATCTTTCGACAGTGTCACCATTTATTTTATCAGTTTTGTGTTTAAAATCGATCATTATTTATACATGATTATAGTTATTGACGTAATAACCCGCTGTGTGTTGTGTATTAATTGACATTCGTGTCTCGTTTACTACATGAAAAATATTGAGAAACCCGAAACTGAATGGCGAATTGCATATTGGGTTATACATATGTAAATTACTGGATTCTTACTACGCAATGGTTGTTAAAGTATGCAAATTAACACTGTCTTTTATAATAAATTAGGTCACATTATCCATATACAGAAAAATGATCAACATAGCATTTTCCTTGAGCATCTTCAAAGACAAAAAAAGAAATTTCTTCAATAAAGATCTTTTCCCAAAAGTTTCGCAATGTCTAAAGCTTTAATAACATAAAGAAGATGAATATTGTGTTTGCTTTTAGAATAAGTTAAAAAATTTTATTTGCTACATTACGAGTAATAGGACTAAATTCTGCAGTTAATCCGACAAATCACAAAACTAACTTAGAATTATAATGGAAGTAAAATTCTGCCTAAAAATCGCTATAGGATAAAGCAATATGCAAAAAATCAGGCTAATGCAACCTGTAGTTGCTTAGAAAACTGTGATGAAAATTTTGTATGTCACCTATATGTAAAAATCGAAGTATTCGGTAAACAGGAAGTTGATGACCAAGGAGCATAAAATCACTTTACACCATATAGGATAAAGCAATATGCAAAATATAAGGCTTATGCAACCTATAATTTGCTTTAATAGAAAACTGTGACAGAAATTTTGCAAATATACATATATATATATACATATATATATATATATATAGATATAAAAGTCTAAAGAGTCTACCAACCAGCAAGCTTATTAAGTATCGGATCGACAAACATGACGATACAGCATAAACAAAAAATAATATACAAGTCTAGAAGATTATGCAACGATACACATGACGGTGTTTCTTGTCAAAAATTTTTATATATATATAGATATATATATATATATATCTATATATATATATATATATATATCTATATATATATATATATATATATATATACAAACGTCTAAGTATTGTGACAACCATATAATATATCTATCCAGCGGATTTCTGAAACATCAGAAATACAGGGTTAATATCAAATATTTATATATAGGTCTACAAATTAAGCCCAACACTGTTTGAATTAGATTTTTAACACTGTCAAATTTTTGCTTTCCCTCAGCGGGATTCGAACTCACACCGTTGTGACACTGTGGCACCAATTCGCCTGCACTATGTCCAGCGGTCTAGACCCCTCGGCCAAATCCGCTATATAAAAATATAGCTTCATTAACCGGGGTGAATCTTAGACATAGACATTGTACATGTGTACTAGCGTGTGACGATGGAATTTTCATAACCAATACGTATTAATCTGACAGTAATCTAATTCAGCATTTTTGTATATATTATATAGGATGACAAAGTTACTTGTCATGCAGTCACAGTAAGTAAATTATATACAAACGTCTAAGTATTGTGACAACCATATAATATATCTATCCAGCGGATTTCTGAAACATCAGAAATACAGGGTTAATATCAAATATTTATATATACGTCTACAAATTAAGCCCAACACTGTTTGAATTAGATTTTTAACACTGTCAAATTTTTGCTTTCCCTCAGCGGGATTCGAACTCACACCGTTGTGACACTGTGGCACCAATTCGCCTGCACTATGTCCAGCGGTCTAGACCCCTCGGCCAAATCCACTATATAAAAATATAGCTTCATTAACCGGGGTGAATCTTAGACATAGACATTGTACATGTGTACTAGCGTGTGACGGCGGATTTGTTTTCATTGTTTTTTTTTCCCATAGGGATCTACATGTATGTTAGACTAAGTCATGTGGTGATGACGCTTTTGATTTTCTAAGTCTCAATTGGCATAAAAAACATAAACTTTATAAAGGACCATCCAAACAATATTGCTAGTAAGTTTTGTTTCCATTGGTTAACCAGTTTTAGAGAAGATAGGGTCCTATGTTAAACTAACTCCTGCGGGGGCAGCCATTATGAATTCCCAATTGGCATACAAAACATATACTTTATAAAGGACCATCCAAACAATATTGCTAGTAAGTTTTGTTTCAATTTGTTAACCCGTTTCAGAAAAGAAGCCTTTTAAAACTTTTTAGTATATGGTTCTACGTTAAACTAAGTTCTGCAGTGGCGGCCATTTTGATTTTCGGATTGGCATTAAAAAAAATTTTTTTAAAGAAGATCATCCACACTAGTAAGTTTTGTTTCCATAGGATATCCAGTTTCAGAAAAGAAGCCTTGAAAGGGAAACTTCGCAAAAAAATGAAAATTTGATATGTTATTCTTCAAATAAAAAGAAATATAATTGCCTTTTGATGTTTTATTGTATTCTTTACCGTTATGCGTCTAGAGTGGTTTAAAGGTGGTAAAATTTTGTGTATGGGGGCCGCCATATTGACAGTATTTTATCATGTGACTGCGTTTGTGACGTGATAAATGTAATTGTCCAGTAAATATGATAAATAATCCAGTTTAAAAATATGTTTTTCTGCCTTAGCTCTTTGAACAATATATAAACTGGCGGTGACTAATGACCGGCTGACAACATAAGATTACCAAATACGTCTTAATGTTTTAATGCTCTTTGTTTTAATAAAAGTATTTTTAGACAAAATTTTAACCTGTCTTTATTTAACTCAGATATAATTTACCTAGATAATAATTGTAATAAAAGATAAATTTATATGATTATTTTTATACATAAAATAAAATTCCGTGGATAATTTTGCACGTCTTGAAGCGGTAGTTGTACCTGGACGTGAAAATGCTACAGGCAAATCATTACTCGTTTATGAAGGGTAATTAACAGAATTAGCAGGTAAACAAACAGGATGTTTATTGCAATTATTAGATCATTTGATGCCGACTTTGAAGTATGAATATTCGGACTTTTTCAAACGCTAACCAGATTAAAAGTTAATAAAGTAATTCGAAATTAGAAAGGCACACCCCTCCTGCCAAGACAGGTATGATTTGAATACACCGAAGTGTCAGAACACAGGATGTATATAAGATTTCGAATACCTTATAAAGATGCCAAGGCTGAGGAAACTGAAAACTTACACGTTCACTCACACAACATGTAAAAGTTTGGAAACTGTGTTACGCACACGCACAATAAATGTTACCAGTAATAGTAATTATAATAATAACAATAATAATAATTATAAATGTACTAAACGTGAAGTGAAATTTTGATGCGCGGACACCGGACTATTTAAAATATATTTCATTTAACGAGCGTTATTTCTTAAATAGTCAACTTCGCAAATATTTTGTATAAAAAAGTTTCGTTCAATAAGTTGCTTAATCTGATTCAGTTGAAAATATAATACGAATAATTTTGAATTTAATTAATATTTATGGACTTGTTTTCCTATCAAAACTGTGACTTTCTCTCCGTTTACCGTTATTGCTGCTGTGGAAATAGTCTTAGGTCGAAGTCTTTTAATTAGTTAACTACTTGTTACACATGCAAGTCGGTTTTCTTGCTTATATATAGATCAGGAATACGAAACGCAATCTTTCCACAACCTTGTCTTATAATACAACCTTCTGTTATCGCGTTATTATCATACGACGACTTTTAAGGTACTTGGATGTCTAGTATGGCCATCTAGTGACGAGATGGTGACAAGATGGCGGACCTCCATAAGTGCATTTTTTACACGGTTAATTCCATGCAGAAACTTAACCACTGAAAATATAATAAAACATCAAGAGGCAAATGTGTTTCTTTTTAGTTGAAGAATAACATATCAAATTTTCATTTTTTCGCGAAGTTTCCCTTTAAAAACTACTTCCCATAAGCTCCTATGTTAAACTAAGTCCTGCGCTGGCAGCCATTTTGAACTTCCGATTGGCATAGAAAACATAAACTTTATAGAGGACCATCAAACAATATTGCTTATAAGTTTTGTTTTGATTTCTTAAACGGTTTTAGAGAAGATGTCTTTTTTTTTATTCTTTTCCCAAAGGGTCCAATGTTAAACTAAGTCCTGTGGCAGTTTTCCAATCCAAATAAAAAGCACAAACTTTGTAAAGGACCAACCAATGAACATTATGGCCAAGTTTGGTTTCAATTGGCCAAGTGGTTTCTGAGAAGTAGATTAAAATGTAAAAAGTTTACAGACCCTGCCGACGATAATGACGATGACAACCACGACAGACGCAAAGTGATGACAATATCTCACATGACCCATTAGGTCAGGTGAACTAAAACGTCTGGCCTAATTTATGTGTCTTGATTGTTCCAGTGCAACTACAATACAATGCAGAATTAGTTTTTACATCATAATAAAGTTTACCAAAGGCTCTGCTATATGTGAATAAAAAATACAGCAGGAAAGCAACTTTTTACCCATGGCAGGTAATATATAGCACCTGCTCTTAAAGAACAGATAACTCTACATACGGGAGATAAATCTTGCTTACCACAAGTAGCCAGGGAATTAAAATAAACTGTGCACAGCAGCAGTTTATAATGAAAATATTTATAAAGCTTGGTTTAATTATTTTTAACAGTTTAGAAGTTGTGCTGTCCTGTCTGCTGAACACATTGTTTTATCTGGACAGAGTATTTTCCTTTATTATCAATGTGTGCATTGTTAACAACAGCAGCTGGATATTTATAATATAAGTTTTATTGTTTGGATATATTTCTTTCTGGAATAGGACAAATATTATGCATAATCACATGCTTTATTATCCTTACCTTTAACAATAAGTTGAGAACATCGAACACAGTTTTTTATCTTGACCAAGTATTCTCCTTTATCATCAAGTCTGGTATTGTTTACAATAAGTCTATGAAGTCTTCCATGCCTCTCTGCTTTATATCTGTCTGATGTGATCACTTCAGATCCATCTTTGAACCACAGGGCAGTTTGATCATCAAGTACTTCACATTCAAACTGAACAGTTTCACCCTCCATGCATGTCATAGTACCCAATGGTTTAGTAAAATATTCTAGGGACAAATAACAGCAATGAATATACAAGTATAATATTATTTAAGAAATGAATGCATTCTTTCCTAGTTTCACCGAGCTATGAAAGCGTTGACCAAAGCACATTCTCAATATAGCAATTCATGATGAAAATGAGCTTCGGTCAACCCTTTCATACCTCAATGAAACTTCAAAAGAATGCATTCAATTCAGAACAACTTTACATTTTATTCATGAACAAAATGCAGGGGTCTTGATTAAAATCGTGCACAATGTATTTTTGTTGATTTAAGTTACTCAGTGTTGTTTGTTTACTGTTGACATCAAGGTATCACATGCTCTTCATGGCTACAGGTTTCACTGAGAAATGCAACATATGATTCTAAGTCATCTGTAACAGTAACAGTTTGAACCAATAGAAATCCAGGATATCAATGAAATACATATGTAATGTAAATATTAATTTGGTCAATATCATTTATATCAACAGTGTTTTATATTTAATTAGCAGCAATCCCCCTCACACCCAAGAATGAAAAAGTGTGAAGCCTCTGATTAGCTGGTGCAGGGTTGGAGTTATTTTTTATTTTAAAGCTTATTCATTTATCATGTTTATGGTTAAAAATGAATAATAATTAAATCGCTTTTTTACAGTGTGTTGGAGAAATATTACTTTTTATTTATGTAGGTCCATACAAATATTTTCATTTTCCATTTAGTGCAGAATTAGAAAGCTTCCATAAACAAGTGTAGACTGTGAGCACGCTCACAAAGGGATACCCCCTGCTTCGCTTCAAGTCCAATTATCTCCCTTGAATAATATCCAACAGCAATGAAAATTCTTCATGCACATCTACATATGATGTACTTCCTTCATGATAAGTATCATCAAAATATGTCAAACGTTTTAGGAGTTGCGCTTACGAGGTCTCACAATGAATACTATATTTAAAAAGTCCAATTATCTCCCCTGAATAATATCAGACAGCGACGAAAATTCTTCATGCACATCTACATATGATGTTCTTACTTCATGTAAAGTTTCATCAAAATATATCAAGCGGTTTAGGAGGAGAAGTGCTCACAAGGGATGTGGACAGACGGACAGACAGACAGACAGGGTGATTCCTATATACCCTCCAAACAAGTTTGCGGGGGTATAATGACCATATACTAAAGTGACATGAAATGCTACCCATTTTCTATTGAGTGTTCACTCGTGAAGATGTCTTCACTTCTGAACAGCACGGGAACATAATTGAGCGTTTATAACTACAAACCTTTGACTTGGAGAGATGTTGACCTCATTCTGTCACATATTTTGACACAGTAGTCTCCAGCATCATTCAGATTTATATGCTGTATGGTCAGCTTATGGTTTTTCCCTTCATCTGTTATCGTGTATCTGTCACCATGTTGAACACCAACACCATCCTTCTCCCAGTGAGATGAAACGTTGTCATCAAAGACAGCACATGACAGTTCAACATTGTCTCCTTCGATGTACTCATAGGTGCTTCTCATATTCTTTGTAAAATATTCTGTAGAAATGCATGCAAACAAAAGTAAAATTCGTACTGAGATTTTGACAATAAAAGTATACAAAAAAATAAATACTATTACTTTTGTTAGATTTTGAATAAGAGTAGGCTCATTATAGCCGCTACAAAATGCTAAATTGTTCCCTACAAAATAATTCATACTTTTCCAATGGTAGTCCACATTTTTTTCCCATTACTTTATTGTATGTGAATTTGTTCTTGTCCTGAATATAGCTGAAATGCTGCTTGCTGGAAGTAAAGCAAACATTCATTTAGCTACAATAATGTAGTTCAATTTTTTTTTTTAATTTTTTAATTGACGGAGCTACAAAGAGGTCCCATTACTCATAATGGAGCAAGCCGGGAGTGATTCACACATGGGGGTTTTCTGAATATAATAAGCTATTCAACTGTTTCTCTAAATTGCTACATACTTTTTAATGTCTCTTAAGTTTAACTGATATCTCTACAACACTCAATTCGTTATTTTTACACTTTATTCGTAATCATGGCATTGTTGTCAAAATTTGAATTCTGGAAGTGCATAATTTCTTAATCGATTTGGTAAAATATTCATCTAGATTAAAATATTTCTGGATGTATTGCATTAGCTGGGATCAAATTTTTACCGATACGATTCTATAATTTTACACTGCACAATTTTCAGTTTTTGTCAACAATGCCATGATTAGGAAAACGTGTTAAAATTATTTAATAAGACATAGTAGAAATGTCAACTGAACAGCTGAGAAGGAAAAAATATAAATTAAGCAAAAATAGCAGTTTAATAGCGGAAAATATGTATAAATCCCAAGAGTGTTTTTGCTCCATTACGAGTAATGGGACCTCTTTGTAGCTCCGTCCATAAAAAAAGGAGCTACATTATTATAGCTAACATTCATTCATTCAATCAATCAATCAACCAATCAAACAAAATACATACAAACAGTTAAGTTTTAGTTCTACAATTTTTGAACAAGTAGCAATGTTGTTTACATTATATTAATCAGTCATTTGTAGTGTATTTTATCAAATGTAACTGATAATTGTTAAAATGAATACTGAAGGCTTTAAAAAGCCTATGCTTCTAATCAGGGTAACACTAAACCACAAAACAAGAATTTCCATAGTGATCGTCTTGGAAGTGCATTTTTCATAAAATGAGGAAATAATGTAAAGAATCTTCTACTAAATGTCCTAAACAAAACTAAATTGTGGCTACAGAGATTAAGCATATCTAAAACCAGAAACAAGAAGTCATTACTATTTTTCCGGGTAGGGGGGTTATGTTTGAATGGTGTTTAGCAACACTTTAACACCCATTATTCAGCTATATCCATGATATTGTAGCATCAAGTTTTTATTGGGGGAAAAAAGCCAGAGTAACCTGAGAAAACTCCAGACCTTCAGTAATAAAACAAAATTTTTGTCAATTAAGTAAGATTCCTAACTGTGACTTGTTCCAATTCAATTTAGCATAAAAAGGTAAAAGCGTATACAGGATTGCCTATACTAGTACATGTAATTTAATAAACAAAATTACAAGGTAGTAGACATTTGTATTTGTACAGAAGATTTTTACACATTTCAACAAGTGTACTGTGGACACAGAAAAGCTTGAACTCGCATCCGTAGCGGAATACAAGTGTGGACACAGAAAAAGGCCTCGATGGTATTCCACATCAGTAATAAAATAATTATCACATTAGCAACATGTAAATAGCATTAAATTGTCATCATTTAAAATATACAATGCATGTTTAAAGAGAAACTGAACTTATCTCAAAACTGTAATGTAGTCACTAGACCATGAAACTTAGGTCAGTCAGTTGCCAACTAACAGACAGTCACGTACTGTTCATAAGCAACCTATATACCAAATATTGTCATTCATGATTACAGAAGAACTGCCCTAATTCATAAACTTTAATGTAGTCACCCGATCATGAAACTGAGGTCAAGGTCAAGTGACAGATGACTGACTGGCAAGTACTCATCATGAGCTACCAATGGACAAAAATTGACAGACCTTGGGCTTAAGCCAAAATTATTACTAGACAAAGTTGATCTAGAGATAAATGAAACCCGCTTTTGTAAAAATTTCTAATGTTTTTTCGTGGACTGCGACTTCAAATTTGACTGGTTTCCCTTAAAAACGATAGGCTAATTATCAACCTGATATATCCCAAAGTTTCATTCAAATTCGATGCAAACTTTGAATTATTGTCCTTTTTTGCAAAAATTCTACAGTTTTTTGTGGAGTGTGACGTTGAAATTTGACTGATTTCCCCCCAACCTGATATATATCTATATTCCAAAGTTTCATTTAAATCGGATGCAAACCTTTTGAATTATCATCTGGAAACCAAATGAGGATGGATGAACGGATGCCTGGACAGTTGGACGGACATGATGACACCTATCAACCCGCAACTCTGTCAAGCGGGGGAACAATGATGAATTCACACTGTCTCGTTAAATTTCACCATATACGACGAAAGTTCCCTTACCTGTGTTTGCGGATATTCTTTGGTCGTGTTGAAATATAATGGAATATCTATCAGGTAACATTAAGCCACTGGATCATGACCATTAAAATGAGTTGATGGACAGGTGTGCTACTTACAAGTACTCATCATTAGCTACCACTTAAACAAAACTGATGGACCTATACCTTAATCATACCCAGATATCAAGCAAAATGTCAATTATTCACATCACAGCTGGAAACCCATATGGTTAATGTCTCACCTTCAACCCTGTAACAGTTTAACAAAAGAAAAGTAATTCTTCATGTTTTTTTAAAACACTGTTCCTACAAAGCGTGATTAAATTGGTTCCGGCAGAGAAGATTAAAATGTAAATGGACATGGATGACAGAAGTGTGATGGTACCTGACAGTCCATTTTGTCAGGAATGTCAAGATCGGGAGATCTTTAACAATAGTAAACTTTAATATATATAATAAATAAATTTTACCATCAATTTCAAGTCTTGCACTTCTTTCAGAACCTTCAAATTTCGCAGTATAAATTCCTCGATCCATTAAGTCTGCATTTCTTACAACAAGTGTGTGCATTAGACCAGATGTTTCAACAATAAATTTGTCAGAAACCTCTACTTTATTGTGATCTTTAAACCATTCAACAATAATGTTGTGTTCTCTGGTCCACAATTCCAATCTGGCATCACAGCCTTCAACTACTCTGATATCCCCAAGGTCCTTGGTGAGGCATTCTGCAAACAAATTAATAAAGGTCAAGTTTCAACCGATCATATAGATAAAAATCATTTCAACCCCTTGATTGCCACAGGGATCAATTATTAGTCATGTTCAGTTATTATGTAAGTAATTATTGTTTATTCGGAAGATAGTCAAGTGCTTTACACCAATCAGACAACTTTAAATTGCAGTTCTTATTTATTACGATCATGATAAACTGTTCTACATGTTCTAGGTAAGGGATTAAGAGAAAAAAATACATAACACAGAGAAGTTTGATTGTCTATATTGAATCAAAAGAATAAACAAATTACAACCTTCCCTAGGCCTGGACAATAAGAAAGATAACTGTATTGTATTTGAAGATCTGCCGGAATCAATTGGTGATTTGATGGTCGGAAATTGAGTTTACTTGCGACATGTAAGCAGAGCCAGTAAACGAATATTTCCTCCATCAAACTGCCAAATGATGCCAGCAAATCTTCAAATACAATACAGTTATCTCCATTCTAATGCTATACCACAAAAAAACCTAAATTTACTGATTAAAGTTGGAATTTTTTATTTACCGGAAATGCACTTGCATTAACTTTTGAAGACATCGTTCGCGGAATTCAGATGCCATGAAATTTTTAATGTTGTCCAATCAGAATTGACATTACATCATGAATAGCATTAGAATACTATTTGTTATGTAAATAAAAACATTAACAGGGTTTTAACCATAAGTCACTTTTACATACAGCAATTATTAATCGACTTTGAGAGCCTAATCGCGTTTATCGATACTGATATTGACAGGAATTCAGCACTACCTGAATATTAATCGATTTGTTATTTTAAAACTTTTCTATTAATTTAGTATAACTATAATAATATTAATCATTCTTGCACATGTGAAAGTGTTAAAAAACGAATTGAAAATGTTAAATATTTACATAAACATGTGTACAAAAAACAAAACATGCAAAATGGTGGTCATACTTTGGGCAAATCGGCCTCTCTATCATTGGTTAAAGAGAAAAAAATCAATAAAAACTTTTTTTTTTTTAAATGTTCAAACTTGGTAGAGGGCAACTGACAGATGATGTGTACAATGTTTTAAAGCAGTACTTTCAATTGTTTCAACGCAGAGGATTTTTAAAAATCAATTAAAACCGACTAAAAACAACAGTTCAAGGGGAATAACTCTTAAATGGTTAATCAGACAATCTTGAACCATATATAGCCATTTTTGTAGCTCTCATAGAGCAGAACAATTAAACAATGCTAACTTTTTCTCCAGTTCTAATAATTTTCAAAATGTTAGGCAAAAATCATCAATTTCTACAATTTAAGGGCAATAACTCCTATAAGGAGTCGTCATACAACTTTGACCCAATAGAGTGTTTTGTATAGCATTTGATGCTGAAGAAGGAAAGTCTTTCGGTTTTCCTGTATCTGTTATACTTTTTGAACTATCAGCTAAAACTGTATTGTGACCCCTCTGTTCTATTTTTTAGACATGGTGGCCATGTTGGTTGGTCCGAGGCCATGATTTGTGCAAACTTGGTAGAGGACATTTTACTGATGATGTTTGCAAAGGTTCAAAGCAATCCCTTCATTGGTTTTGGAGGAGATTTTTAAAGAAAAGTTATAAACGACGACGACAGACGCCAATTCATGGCAATAGCTCACCTGATCCTTCCCATGGACATAATACAAGTCAAATATGAAAACACTATCTTATAATTAAAAGTATCATCTGTTGCAAAACTGTACAGTACAATAAATGTTCCTTATTATAAGTACACAAGTTGATTGAATTATAAATGAAGCAGAAGTAAAATTAACATCATTATCTGAAATATAGCCTATTGCAAATATTAAAGATTGATGTATTGAATATAACTTTCAAAATATTATTTTATATGTGTTTATATCCTGTCAACCTTTATACCCACAACACTGAATGTTTTCAATTTACATGTTTATATATCAAACCAAAAAACCCATGACTATCAGTCAAACTCAAACTCTGATAAAGTTCAGGTCTGCTCCGGAGATGCTCTATTTTATGTACAGGCTTTCAACTGGTCTCTGCTGTGTACACAATACACGTGAAGTAAATGAGATTAAATATAAAGGCTGAAACCAACTACAGTTATATGATGTGGGAACGTTAGTACTGCTTACTGTTGTATCTAGCTAGTGTTTAATTAAACATACCTGGTACTGTTTTTTCTGGTAAAAGTCTTTTTATTGTCTGAAAACACAAATTCATCGCAAAGTTTCAAAACAACCCAGTCAGTGTTTAAACTTTTGCACAAATAACACTAACATCCATCCAGTCGCATATGAGTAAAAATTGGTGCAGAGAGGCGTTGAACCTATGTGCCTGCATGGCACAGTCTATTTTACTGTTGACCATGTTGACTGTACTACAGTGTTAGTTTGATAACGTCCTGTTCAACTTTAATTGTAAAAATTTACCATAAATGTTTTTTTACTTGAATAACATAGATGTTCATTCTACATTTTGTGTAATTTCCGTGTTACTAAATATAGTTATGACCGATTGAGTTATTTTGGTAATTTATCAAATTGTCGTATTTTCCATTATTTCTTTCTCGATCCGCATATGGTTAATATAATTTAGAGGTCAACAGCCATTAGTTGTTCATAAAAATGTTTCTGACTTGTTACTAGCATTTTATAATGCAGTGGGTGATGAAAATTTTAAAAAAAAAGATCCATCTTGTCTAATGTTTCATACAAGATGAAGAACAATTTAAAGTCTTGGTGACTGACAGACTTAAGAAGTTTATTTAGAAATAATTCACTGTTATGAAAAAAATTTCCACTAAAATGAAATATTTGTTATTATGATGTATTACACTGTCATTATGAGATGTACATCAATATCAAAATGACTGAAGTGAGAGGGAAAATATTATATCTGTTTGTTGCTTTAATGATCAGACATACATTGACACACATAAAAACATTGAGTGATGAAAATTAATATGCCATAATCATGATAATAGACTGCATTTAAAGGTCAATAATATATAGTTTGTATCATGATGGTGAGAATTAATTTTTTTGTTCATCCAAAAATGGCAGATTGAAATTCAAAATGGCCCATTGATTATATTTTTAAGGGGCCATGGGCCCATTTTGAAAAAAATGGGTCAAGATCACTGGGTTGACATAATAACATGAATAACAATCCAAGCAATAATTTCAACAAGTTTAATAAGCTACAATATTGTAGCTCTTCTATAACGCTTAGATAAAAAAAATCAAAGGAGCTACGCTACATTATTGTGGCTACAAGTTCACCATGCAACCAAAGAATGCCAAAGTGTTAGAAGAATTCAGTGATCTGACAATCATACTCCAACAGCCTATCTGGGCAATCTAATTAAAATTAAATCTTTCACAAGCTCCCCCTTTTTGTTATATGTCGCTGTGAAGATCTAACAACATCCCATTACAGGTCATCTCAGGTTGAACTTCAGTTTTGACCAATCAAAAACTGTGTTCCACAACCTTTAATGTTGGGGAATCCTCTGTCATTATTCGGAATTATTGTACCTTTTTCATCAGTAAACCCAAAGTTAAGTTAAGAGCTTAAGTTTGATTGGTTAATTTTTTGGGG
Source organism: Limnoperna fortunei (assembly GCA_944474755.1). Lineage (NCBI taxonomy): Eukaryota > Metazoa > Mollusca > Bivalvia > Mytilida > Modiolidae > Limnoperna > Limnoperna fortunei. The sequence goes on from OX104125.1 coordinate 50,725,446, forward strand.
ATACCCAAATTTTCAATTGGATTATATTTATATCAAAAGTTCAATCTGAGATGACCTGTAATGGGATGTTGTTAGATCTTCACAACGACAATAACAAAAAGGGGAAGCTTGTGAAAGATTTGATTTTAATTAGATTGCCTATCTGGGACATGTGGGAAGAGAATTACTATAAATAGACTTTATTTTATTGGAATGTTGTCTCATTAGATCGTTATACAAATTCTGAGTCAAATGTTCCAGTATCCTAATCTTGTTTATTATGATTTCAACAAATCTTTAAAAAAGGCTGTGCCATTCTATCACCACTGAAAAATGTGCAGTGTTGTGGACAACCATGCCTCACTTTACATCACATATCATCACAATTAGAACATGTTTTTTCCTTTATCATGTTTATCAAATTCATCTAAATCTTTGTTTATAGATGCAATGGAATGATAATAACATTAAACGCTCACAAGATTACAATTCCAGTGAGAAAAAAGGAGAGTAAAATGTAATGTAATCTAAAATACACAAAAGCATACCTGCATCATATCAGCATTTCCCAACAAAGTTGTTTGATACAGTCTGAGGATTGTGTCATCTAAAGGACGTACTGCAGCATCACTCAACTTCTGTTTAAATTCAGATTCTCTCCCCTGTGCCTTTGCTAGTACCATAATAAATTTTTCTATCTGTGTCTTGTTTATATGGTAATCATGATCTGATATCTTTCCTTTAGTAGCATGTCCATACGACTCGTTCCTAAACCTTATCAACTCATCAACTGCCAGGCGTTCTGCAGATCCAACAGGAATAACGGTTGTAAAATTTAGCAAGAGACATTTTGTTAGTGTCAGGTCTAACTTGTTATAATCTATATTGGGGTTGGCAGGAAAACAACCATGCTGGGTCTGACTGTTCAGGCAATGTCCTGGTAACTTGGCTGATGTGTCTAGCAGGATGTCCAGTTGAGCAGGATAGAGGATTCTATTATTATGTCGGAAGACTGGTACCCTGCTTCCTGATGGACACATACAGCATGGCCGGTTGTTATAGCACAAGTGATATATCTCATGTTGTTTTGCTTGTATAAATTGTATCAGAGTGAGTCCTTTTTTTGTCAAGTCATGGTCCAGTAATCCTGCAAAGGCTTCATTAGTGTGATCTACTATCAAAGTTGAGTTACGATAAAAATTCTCTCTTTCTGTTTGTGTCATAGTGCTGCACTGCTGTTACCAACTCTGAAACATTTAAAGACACTTTAATTATCAGTGAAACTAACGTGATCTCAAAAGAAACAACAGAGTTATTGTGTGGAAAGGGAATGGTTAAGGTTACTAGTTAGTAATACTGAAACCTTAAATTGTGCAATGTTGGTAAATTAAGGGATTATTAGTGGAACAGATGGAAGCTCCACAAATGTCAAATGATTCCAAACTCTCTACACAAAGTTATGGACTGGACGGGAATTGTTTCAATGTGACCTTGATCTTTAATGTACATGTAGTAACTCCAATTTGGTATGATAGAAATAATTGTAAAACCATAAAAACATTAAAATAAACAAAGTAAATGAACAACATTGTAAGAAGGCATTACCTCAATTTTAAACAAAGTTCTTTAACATGTTTAACAGCTGCTATTTTCTATATTCAACTTGCGTAAACAACATAAATCTGTAGAGAAGCTTCCAATAAATATTGTTGTTTGGTTTCATCTGGTTTTTAGACATTTTCCCATACTAGTAGGTTTCTGAGTTGAATAGTATAAATTGTTTTAGGTTACTAAAACTGATCTCTCCCCTTCATATGAAAATTGTGTATTAATTTTTATTTGGAACTATATTGTGATTTTGTTTCTATTAAAAAATTACATTTTTAACATTGACTTGTAGTGACCTACCTACAATCAAAATATCTAAGGCCTATGTCAAAAGACAACAAAATTATGGCCCAGACAATAATATGGTCCAAAATATTATTACAAATGACCTTGAGGTCAAAGGTCAAGGTCAAAGGTCAAACATGTCTGGTGCTAACCTACCTACATACCAAATATCTAAGTCCTTGGTCTAAAAACAAAAAAAGTTGGAAATTTTACCTTGAAGGTCAAAATCAAAGGTCAACCATGTTGGCACATGACACATCGTCTTGGACCTTGGTATAAAATATCTAAGGCCTATGTCAAGAGACAAAAAAGTTATGGCCCTACAAGACTACGGTAGAAAACATTATAAAAAAATTACCTTGAGGTAAAGGTCAAGGTCAACCATGTTGGTACACGACGCATCGGCTTGTAGTGACAGTCTGCACCAAAAACTTTTGAGGGTACTAGTCCTATGGACTAGTAAAAATTTAAATTTACTAGTCCTCAAAATTTTCCACTAGTCCGACACAGGTTGAAATCTTGATGCAAAATCCTCCATTCTCCATTCTGAGCATACCTGAAAGGGTTTTAGCTGGTTGAAAACTTTTTTTAGCTAATTTTAAGGATTTTACATTAGCAAAAAATTTACATTTTTATGTTAGTTGACACATGGTGACTGGTCTCCGGTCTTTCTAATTACCAAAAAGATCGAAGTGTACCAACACGGTGTTGTGAAGATAACTCAATGACATAAATCTATTTTAATAACTTTATTGATTCTGTGAATTAAACTAAAACATTTTTATACCATTCAAGATATATAATTAATCGGGGGAAACATGATAGTCTTTTCGTTTTATACACAATTGCGTTCATTATTGTGTCCGTGTTGGACCACTTTTTACTGGTTATCAGACAGATCAAAGTACCGGAACTAGCGACTGGTTTTCGTTCCCTTCTGTTTATCTCCTCGGGATAAATGTATAATTAGTTCAGACTTCGTACACGATCTTTTTTGTAATACTTTGAACTCAATTTGAACTCCAAATATGTTTAAATTTCAAATAACATAAAAGGGAAGTTATATTTTTTACTAGTCCCGTCGGGCTAGCGATAAATAAAATTTACTAGTCTGAGCTGAAAATTACTAGTCTGGGGCATCGGGCTAGTGGATAACGTCGCAGACTGGGTGACCTACCTACATACCCAATATCTCAGCCCGATGTCAGAAGACAAAAAAGATATGGCCTGGACAAGACTAGTATGGTCCAAAATATCATAAAAAATGAACTTGAGGTCAATGGTCAAGGTCAAAGGTCAACCATGCTGGTATGCGACACATTGGCTTCACTACATACCAAATATAGGCCTATGTCAAAAGACATAAAAGTTATGGCCCAGACAAGTTTTGCTGATAAGAATAGGAATAAGAAGAAGAACTCATGGTAAAACAATATGTCTCCCTTCCATGAAGAGGAGACATTATAATATCACTGCAACACCAGCCATCCTGGATTAAGATTATTTTAATATTAAATGCTAAGGAGTGTTTCTATGAATGTTGCCACTTTGTATTTCCAATCAGCAGCAATTTATAAGACAGTTTCTGAGAAGAAGCTGTTTGTATGTTTTTTTCCTTACAGTCCTATGTTAAGCTAATATTGTTTCTATAATGGTGGTAGTGTTGGAGTTTGAATCAGCCCCAAAAAACTCTAACTTTATCAATCAAGCTGCATTTCTGTAATATTACAAATCAATATTCAAAGTGGTTTGTTTTGAAACATATTGAAATTTCAGCCAATCAAAATGCATTTATGGCCTTGCTGTCATGTTGTATTACAAATCGGCCCAAAAACTGAAAAAAGATAACTTTCCAAGCTTTATTTCTGCATACTTGGTTTAAATGTGTAGAGTTATTTCAGAAAATAAGCCATTTTATGTTTTTCTCATAGGTTACTTATGTAAAGCAATGTTTCATAGTAGCAGCAATTCTGGATTGAAACAAAAAAACTTACACTTAGTGAGACAACAGAGTCCATATCAGAGCTGAATTTACAAATTTGATATGTGTCAACCAACTTGTATGATGAATTATTAAACATGTTAAACCAGAAGGAATATTGTTTATAAAGTATAACTGTTTGGTTCTGTACAGGACCACACAATTAATATAGTGACAATTTTGTTTGTTTCACATAGTAATTCCTCCTCTAAACAAGTGTGGACACAGAAAAACGTCTCGCCTGAATTCCGCATCTGTAACGAAAATAAATTTCGTCATAAGCATTACGTTAATAGCATTAATTATGAGCAGCGGCCTGTATACCAAATATTGTCACCATACTATGCATAGTTACAGAGGAACTGTCCTAATACAAAAACTTTAACGTAGTCGCTGGACCGTGAAATTGAGGTCAAGGTCAGGTGGAACCTACCAGACAGTCATGTACTATTAATCAGCAACCTATATACCAAATATTGTCATCCTACCATGTGTAGTTACAGAGGAACTATCGTAACCCAAAAACTTTAACGCAGTCGCTGGACCATGAAATTGAGGTCAAGATCAGGTGACACCTACCAGACAGTCATGTACTAGTCATCAGCAACCTATACACCAAATATTGTCATCCTACCATGCGTAGTTACAGAGGAACTGTCGTAACCCCAAAACTTTAACGTAGTCGCTGGACCGTGAAATTGAGGTCAAGGTCAGGTGACACCTACCAGACAGTCATGTACTAGTCATCAGCATCCTATACACCTAATATTGTCATCCTACCATGCATAGTTACAGAGGAACTGTCGTAACCCCAAAACTTTAACGTAGTCGCTGGACCGTGAAATTGAGGTCAAGGTCAGGTGACACCTACCAGACAGTCATGTACTAGTCATCAGCAACCTATACACCAAATATTGTCATCCTACCATGCGTAGTTACAGAGGAACTGTCGTAACCCAAAAACTTTAACGTAGTCGCTGGACCGTGAAATTGAGGTCAAGGTCAGGTGACACCTACCAGACAGTATTGTACTAGTCATCAGCAACCTATACACCAAATATTGTCATCCTACCATGCGTAGTTACAGAGGAACTGTCGTAACCCAAAAACTTTAACGTAGTCGCTGGACCGTGAAATTGAGGTCAAGGTCAGGTGACACCTACCAGACAGTCATGTACTAGTCATCAGCAACCTATACACCAAATATTGTCATCCTACCATGCATAGTTACAGAGGAACTATCGTAACCCAAAAACTTTAACGTAGTCACTGGACCGTAAAATTGAGGTCAAGGTCATGTGACTGACTGGCAAGTACTCATCATAAGCTACCTCTGGACCAAATTTGATGGACCTAGGGCTTGGGCTTACAAAGATATGAAGCAAGATGTCAAGTGTTTACGCCGCCGCCGCCGCCGCCGCCGCCGGATTCCCATGCATATGTCTCGCCTCCAGCGACTTTCGGTGCAGGCGAGACAAAAAAACAAACGTGGATGCAGAAAGATATCTCACCTGCATTCCGCGTCAGTAATGAAAAAACATGTCATGAGCTTCTTGTATTGTTATTATTTACAATGCATGATTACAGAGAAACTAAAAATCCTAAAACTTTCACTTAGTCATTGCACTGTGAAATTGAGGTCAAGGTCAGGTGACACCTACCAAACAGTCATGTACTCATCAGAAGCAACCTATATACCAAATATTGTCATTCTACCATGCATGGTTAGAGAACTAACCAAAAACTTTACCATAGTTGCTGCACCGTGAAATTGAGGACAAGGTGACACATCATAAGCTACCACTGGACAAAATTTGATGGACCTAGGGCTTCAAAGCCTTCAAAGATGTAAAGCAAAATGTCCAAGTGTTAAGGCCACTGCCTCCACCAGATCCCCAAAACAGTAGTATAAAAATGATGCAAAAGCTTGATATGGTCATCATTCCTGGCTTTGACTCGATTCTGATTGGATCATTCATAATTCCGTAATTGTTTTACGTCCTAATTTTATTTTGATATTATTTAATTTAATTTTACTCATTTCCACAACAGTTAGGCAGCATAGCCTAATGACAAATACAATACCAGAGCAAGCCGCCAATCAGTTAGATCATAATTCTGATCTGGAGGAAACCAGACTTTTTCTCAAGCTATGAAGTTTCTTATTTTATACTGTTGTGTTGTTTAAAACAAACATTAAATGTTTAAATGTTAAATGTATAGTACATTTGTATTTCCGGAATAAAATAATGATATCAAATATGAATAAGAAAACTATCACCATTCACATAAAACTATAAGTGGGAATTGTGATAGTTTTCTTATTCACGCTTAGTTGGCAATTACATTAGTTCCATTTTTGGCTATAAATTGGAAGGAATTAGCCACATTGGCAAATGCAAATTTGTGTATTTGTCCACACAGCCTATCAGTCACCGGACTCATCGTCATATGTAAAGGAACCTGTGAGCTACTGCTCACTCAGTATACCCCTGCTATTCACATAATTTAATTCAAAAGTCTGTAAACCATGTAAACAGGAAGTAGATATACAATGTACAACAGACCTGGTTCTGTACTCCCAATATAAGACCACATGGTAAGGTCACATTTAAAATTTCCAGTGGTTGTGAAAAGTAGTTGAGCAAAAAGTTACGTTGTGGACGAAAAGAAGGAGAGACAGGGGGGAAACATTATACCCGGCCCCTCTTCTTCAAAGCGGGGTATAATTATTTAACAAGAATCACTGCATTGAATTTATTTGTGTGTATAAATTTGTAATGCACAAAAGTGCATGCATAGTGTTCAACTTTCAATTACATGTAAAACCACACTTGTTCAAATTTATCTTAGAAATATAATCCATTGCATGGAAATATTCTTGCATTACAAATTTTTTAACAAGGGAAACGTTCACCACTGTAACAATCATTCGTGAATGAAAATGAGTGGCAAAAGTTACGATATGGATTTTCTTGCCCAGCACATTTTCAGAACTCAAATAATTTGACTATGATACATACTCTGCATGGAATCCAGTAATGGTGTACTGCCTTACGAGGTCTACCACTGAATATTATATTTAAAAAGTCTAAGTCCAATTATCTCCCCTGAATAATATCCTACAGCGACAAAAATTCTTCATGCACATCTACATATGATGTACTTCCTTCCTGTAATGTTTCATCAAAATCTGTCAACATGGTCAAGGGGTTTAGGAGGAGTTGCACTTATGAGGTCTCGCACTAACTACTAGTACTATATTTAATTAAAATCAATATGCACAGGGGAGCAAAAGCCGAGTAGCCGTATTTTATTAACAAAACTTTCCTTGTCATCATTTCAAGATTTAACATAATTGGTTATTACAGGCATCACATGTAAACTGGAGACAAATTAAGTGAGGAAGGGTTTCAGCAGGAAAAATGTAAGCTTTATCAACAAATTTTCAAAGTTGAATAAAATATGAATATTTGAATCCTCTAACAGTATTGAACCATTGTGTAAAATTTCAGATATAAACTTGATGTAGTTTTTGAGTTTTGTAGACAGACAGAGGGAAGGACAAATAGCACAGACAGGCAAAGTTTCAATAGTTTCATTAAAATCGGTTGAGAACTTTATGAGTTATGGTCCGGAAACCACTAATTCAAGAAATTTTCTAACGTTTTCTGTCACTGTGACCTTGACCTTGAACGGATTTACCCCAAAATCAATAGGGTTCCTCTTCTTATGGTATGTAACAATATCCCAAAGTTTCATTAAAATCGGTCGAGAACTTTATGAGTTATGGTCCGGAAACCACTAATTCAAGAAATTTTCTAACGTTTTCTGTCACTGTGACCTTGACCTTGAGCGGATTTACCCCAAAATCAATAAAGTTCCTCCTCTTAAGGTATGTAACAATATACCAGTTTCATTAAAATCGGTTGAGAACTTTTTGAGTTATGGTCCGGAAACCACTAATTCAAGAAATTTTCTAACATTTTTCTGTCCCTGTGACCTTGACCTTGAACGGATTTACCCCAAAATCATTAGGGTTCTTCCTCTTATGGTATGTAACAATATCCCAACGTTTCAATAAAATTGGTTGAGAACTTTTTGAGTTATGGTCCAGAAACCACTAATTCAAGAAATTTTATAACGTTTTTCTGTCGCTGTGACCTTGACTTGAACGGATTTACTCCAAAATCAATAGGGTTCCTCGTTTTATGGTATGTAACAATATCCTGAAGTTTCATTAAAATCGGTTCACAACTTTCTGAGTTAAGTTAATTATCTCTGAATAATATCCGGCAGCAACGAAAATTCTTCATGCACATCTCGATGTACTCCCTTCATGTAAATTTTCATAAAAATCTGTGAAGCGGTTTAGGAGGAGAAGGGCTAACAAGGGATGTGGACAGACAGACAGACAGTTGGGCAGACAGACCGACAGACAGACAGAGACAGGGTGATTCCTATATACCCCCCCCCCTCAAACAAGTTTGCAGGGGGTATAACTACTAATGGTTGTACATGTATGATAATAAATTGTTCATGATATATATATAGGAAGAAAGTTAAAAAAAACAAAACAATGGAAGAAATAAACATTGTACATTCAAAATTACAGTTGCTTTACTGTTGCTTTTACTTCTGAATAAAAAGCATTGCTTTCAAGGATTTTTTTTAAACACATTATTAAACAATAGGGTATTATCAACGAAAGACTTTGCAATTAGAGCTCCATCTCATGTCTGCATGTGAATGACGACCGAAGCAAATAAAGAAGATATTTGCTATGAAAATTATTTTTAAAAAATACTAGTAAGTGCTATTTTTGAAATTTTTTAATGTTAACTAACTTGTTTTTGGGTTAATATATAACAAAAAATATTACAACTCCAAGATACATTGCATTTGTTTATTTACAATAAGTGTGGTCTCCAAATTCTGAAATAATAATAAAATCATTTTCTAAAGTTAAATTACTATATATATGTTTAAAAACACCAGTCTGTTGGAATTATTCAGAAATGCACATTGGGATAGTTTTCAGAGTATACCACAGTAGATTGTTCTAACACAGAATTTTTTACTGTTTTTGTCAAATCAGAATGCAAGTTTGTATTCAATTATAGTATGTTACCATGGGTAAGAGTCTTTTAGTTCAAAGGTCACAATGCAATTAGAAAATATACTGACTGCGTCACAAAAATTATGATCTTTCATTTATACTACATGTACATGTATACAGTGTATTCTCACCTACTTTGAACTACATGTACTACGTGTAGTTAAAATAAATCCATATAATTTCAAGCATTTTAATGATATAAAAATCAAACAAAGTGCAAGTTTCTGCAGTCATACAATGTTAGAATATCTCACATAAGTCAATTTAATATATATAACAATATATCAATTCAGTTAATATATTGACTTCTAATTTTTTTATAAGTAAAACTATTACTTTTTCCCCAATTTCAAGAAAAACATCGATAAAATTGAAAGGAGGGGCTGTTTTTAAAAAGGCAACAAAATCACTGCATTTGGCACAGCCGCATGAAGTGCAAATTTATTGCAGGATAATGTAATTTGTCAAATTCCAACAGCAAAAGTGAAGGACAATTTGTGAAATGTAAACAACATAGGCATTATATGAAATGTGGAGTAGTTATTGTGGGGGGGAAATTTTTTCTATTCGATTTTCGTTATTAAAAGGTACAGTTTGGAATAGTTAAAATTGCAAGCAAAAAACTGCATTACATGGGGGTGTGATTTTTAGTACTAGTACAATTGATTTACTAGTATGATCTTATTTACCGTCATATTGTCATTTTCAGTTAAGATATAATGTCAAAAAAATCTTCAAAGACAATATTTTGTTACCAATTGAAACTAGAGGCTCCCAGGAGCCTGTATCTCTCACCTGAACCTGAAACCAAACAACCCTTTTTTATCCAGCTTTTCTTTGCTATAAGGAATTGCCCAACACTTCTGCAAAAATCATTAATTTTGACCTTTTAAGGGAAATAACTCCTATAAGGAGGATCTTTTGATGGTTAGAGGGAGAAGGGAGGTTCACTTCAAATTTGCTGTTCCTGTTATACTTTTTTAACTATCAGTCGAAAAATCTCTCGACCCCCCTCCCCCCCTTTTTTCATTTTTTCTATTTTAATCCAACGTAGCTATGTAGGTAGTCAGCAGGGCTCGCTTGGAGGGCGACTCAAGCGAAGAATTCGCCTTATCGTGGTCCCACTTCGCTCTCGATCATCTTAATAAGCGAAGTGAAGTCGCCCTTTCATTTTTTAGAATCGCCTGTTGCCACCTTTCAAATTTAATCCCATTTTGTTAAGAACTCTTCGTTTTTTGATACAGCACCACAAGTTCAACTGGTACCCTTTTAACTTTTATTTGGTATATAAAGCGTAGGTTTAAAATACGACCAGAAACCAGTTCAGAGCAAAAATACGTAAAGTTTCTGGAGCGGATATGAATTTAATTCCAGAGATTGCAAATATACGATGGTGATAGTATTGAAATGAGCATTGCAATGATAGAAACGTAGTAAACAAGTGTGGACACAGAAAAACGTCTCGCCTGAATTCCGCATCAATAACGAAAATAAATTTCGTCATAAGTATTACGTAAATAGCATTAATTATGAGCAGTAGCCTGTATACTATATTATTGTCACCATACTATGCATAGTTACAGAGGAACTGTCCTAATACAAAAACTTTAACGTAGTTGCTGAACCGTTAAATTGAGGTCAAGGTCAGGTGACACCTACCAGACAATCATTTACTATTCATCAGCAACCTATATACCAAATATTGTCATCCTACCATGCTTGGTTACAGGGGAACAGCAGTAACCTAAAAACTTTAACGTAGTCACTGGACCGTGAAATTGAGGTCAAGGTCAGGTGAAACCTACCAGACAGTCATGTACTAGTCATCAGCAACCTATATACCAAATAGTCATCCTACCATGCGTAGTTACAGAGGAACTGTCGTAACCCAAAAACTTTAACGTAGTCGCTGGACCGTGAAATTGAGGTCAAGGTCAGGTGAAACCTACCAGACAGTCATGTACTAGTCATCAGCAACCTATACACCAAATATTGTCATCCTACCATGCGTAGTTACAGAGGAACTGTCGTAACCTAAAAACTTTAACGTAGTCGCTGGACCGTGAAATTGAGGTCAAGGTCAGGTGACAGGTGACTGACTGGCAAGTACTCATCATAAGCTACCTCTGGACCAAATTTGATGGACCTAGGGCTTGGGCTTACAAAGATATGAAGCAAGATGTCAAGTGTTTACGCCGCCGCCACCGCCGGATTCCCATACATATGTCTCGCCTTTCGTCGCAGGCGAGACAAAAACAGATTTGTCACAATGATGTAATTTTCTACTTCTAGTTCTAATAGTACTTCATTATAATTCAATCAATTTGTAGACCAATGACAAAAAACATTTTCCAAAGAACAGTTTTGTGACAGTTGATGCTTTTTTTTATTGTTATGTTTAATACATGTATTTATGAAAATGTTAGCTACAATAATGTAGCTCCTTTTTTTATAGACGGAGCTTAACAAAGAGGTCCCATTACTCGTAATGGAGCAAAAACACTTTTGGGATTTACTAATATTTTCTGCCATTCAACATTTGTCTTTACTTAATAAATATGTTTTCTTTCCTCCGCCGTTCATCTGATATGTCTACAAGGTCTAATTAAATACGTTTAACACTTTTTCGTAATCGTGCCATTGTTGACATAATTAAAATTGTGGAGTGTAGAATTTCGGAATCGTATCGGTAAAATTTGTAATAAGGGGACATAATCATAATGCAAATGAATACAGCTGAAATCATCCGGAATTACATTTTTTACCAAATCGATTCCGATATTATTGAAATTTTGCACTTCCGGAATTCATATTTTGTTAACAATGCCATGATTACGAATAAAGTGATAAAACTAACGAATACGGTGTTGTGGAAATATCAGTTAAACTACAAATACATAAAAAAGTATGTAGCAATTTAGGGAAACAGTTTAATAGCTTATTATATGCATAAAACCCCCGGGTGTGAATCACTCCCAGCTTGCTCCATTACAAGTAATGGGACCTCTTTGTAGCTCCGTCCATTAAAAAAAAAAAAATAGGAGCTACATTATTGTAGCTAATGAAAATGTGTGATAATAGTTAATCAAATCTTTTACTTTATCCTCAATAAATTAAACTGCTAAAAAACATGTAACAATAAAAAATTCAAATGCCAAATTAACACATATTCAAAAAACAAACAAAATAGGACGCTTTCGCGACATATAATAATGCAACTTCTCCCTGTTGTCCATCCACTTCTCCCTGTTTTATCCTCACTTCTCCCTGTCAGCCCCACAAAAGAGAAGTGACTTCTCCCTATAATTTTGACCCAGCGTGAGCCCTGGTCAGGTGTCATGATTTGCACAATTTTGGTAGAGGACATCCTAAAGATGATGTGTGCAATGTTTCAAAGCAGTCCTTTCATTGGTTTAAGAGGAGAAGATTTTTTTAAATCAAGTAAAATTGATTAAAAAATGTTCAAGGAGAATAATTCCTAAACGGTTCAATCTTGACCCTAAAGTCATTTTTGTAGCCCTCATAGAGCAGAACAATTAAGCAATGCTAACTTTTTCTCTAGTTCTAATAATTTTCAAGATTTTGAGGCAAAAATGGCAAAAATAATCAATTTGGACAATTAAAGGGCAATAACTCCTACAAGGAGTCATCATACAACTTTGACCCAATGTAGTGTTTTGTAGAGCTTGAGATCCTGAAGAAGGAAGGTTTCTTCGGTTTTCCTGTATCTGTTATACTTTTTGAACTATAAGCAAACTAGAGGCTCCCAGGAGCCTGAATCGCTCACCTGAACCTGAAACCAAACAACCCTTTTCTATCCAGCTTTTCTTTGCTATAAGGAATTGCCCAACACTTCTGCAAAAGTCATTAATGTTGACCTTTTAAGGGAAATAATTCCTATAAGGAGGAGCTTTTGATGCTTAGGGGGAGAAGGGAGGTTCACTTCAAATTTGCTGTACCTGTTATACTTTTTTAACTATCAGTCGAAAACTCTCTTGGCCCCCCCCCCCCCCCCACCCTATTTTCTATTTTAAGCTAACGTAGCTATATAGGTAGTCAGGTGTCATGATTTGCACAATTTTGGTAGAGGACGTCCTAAAGATGATGTGTGCAATGTTTCAAAGCAGTACTTTAATGGGTTAAAGAGGAGAAGATTTTTTAAAATCAATTAAAATTGATTAAAAAAATGTTCAAGGATAATAATTCCTAAACAGTTCATCAGACAATCTTGACCCTAAGTCATTTTTGTAGCCCTCATAGAGCAGAACAATTAAGCAATACTAACTTTTTCTCTACTGTAGTTCAAATAATTTTCAAGATTTTAAGGCAAAAATGTAAAAAATAATCAATTTTGACAATTAAAGGGCAATAACTCCTATAAGGAGTCCTCATACAACTTCAACCCAATGGAGTGTTTCGTAGAGCTGTTGATGCTGATGAAGTCATGTCTCTTCGGTTTTCCTGTATCTGTTATACTTTTTGAACTATAAGCCAAAAACTGTATTTTACCCCCCCCCCCCCATTCTATTTTTAGCCATGGCGGCCATGTTGGTTAATCTGCAGCCATGGTTGGTGCAATCTTGGTTAAGGACATTTGACGGATGATGTGTACAAAATTTCAAAGCAGTACTTTCAGTGGTTTCAGAGGAGAAGATTTTAAAAAATCAATTAAAACCGATTAAAATAAACAGTTCAAGGGGAATAACTCTTAAACGGTTAATCAGACAATCTTGACCCTAAGGCAATTTTGTAGCCCTCATAGAGCAGAACAATTAAGCAATGCTAACTTTTTCTCTAGTTCTAATAATTTTCAAGATTTTGAGGCAAAAATGGCTAAAATCAACAATTTCGACAATTAAAGGGCAAAACTCCTATAAGGAGTCATCATACAACTTCAACCCAATGGAGTGTTTCGTAGAGCTTTTGATGCAGATGAAGGCATGTCTCTTCGGTTTTCCTGTATCTGTTACACTTTTTTAAATATAAGCCAAAAACTGTATTTTACAGCCCCCCCCCCCTCCAATTTTTAGCCATGGTGGCCAGGTTGGTTAATCTGCAGCCATGGTTGGTGCAAACTTGGTTGAGGACATTTGACAGATGATGTGTACAAAGTTTCAAAGCAGTACTTTCAGTTGTTTCAGAGGAGAAGATTTTAAAAAATCAATTAAAACCGATAAAAAAGAACAGTTCAAGGGGAATAACTCTTAAACGGTTAATCAAACAATCTTGACCCTAAGTCATTTTTGTAGCCCTCATAGAGCAGAACAATTAAGCAATGCTAATTTTTTCTCTAGTTCTAATAATTTTCAAGATTTTGAGGCAAAAATGGCAAAAATCATCAATTTTGACAATTAAAGGGCAATAACTCCTACAAGGAGTCATCATACAACTTTGACCCAATGGAGTGTTTTGTAGAGCTTTAGATGCTGAAGAAGCAGGTCTCTTCGGTTTTCCTGTATCTGTTATACTTTTAGAACTATAAGCAAAAAACTGTATTTTGACCCCTCTGTTCTATTTGTAGCCATGGCGGCCATGTTGGTTGGTCTGAGGCCATGATTTGGGCAAACTTGGTAGAGGGCATTTTACTGATGATGTATGCAAAGTTTCAAAGCAATCCCTTCAGTGGTTTTTCAGGAGAAGATTTTTGAAGAAAAGTTAACGACGACGACGACGAGGACGACGCCGACGACAGACGCCAAGTGATGGCAATAGCTCACATGACCCTTCGGGTCAGGTGAGCTAAAAACTGTATGTTGACCCCCCTGTTCTATTTTTAGCCATGGCAGCCATGTTGGTTGGTCTGAAGCCATGATTTGGGCAAACTTGGTAGAGGGCATTTTACTGATGATGTATGCAAAGTTTCAAAGCAATCCCTTCAGTGGTTTTGGAGGTGAAAATTTTTGAAGAAAAGTTAACGACGACGGACGACAACGACGGACGCCAAGTGATGGCAATAGCTCACATGACCCTTCGGGTCAGGTGAGCTAATAAAAAATGGCAAATGAACAGAGATCATTTTGAGATGAGCCATGTGTAAATTAACGCTTTAAACTTCATAATGGCATAATTAAAATACCTGAATGCTTCCAAAAAGCATAACAAAGACCTGCAAGGGGCAATAATTTTTGTAAAATGTGCCTACACCTGTTGGATGGTCCAATTTTTTTAGACTAAGTTGAAAAGTAACTTGTAAAAGTAACAAAATTGGTTACTGTTTCATTTCTATAGCCGGATGTAACCGGGAACCAGCTTGACAAACCCATGCGCAACATGTCGATATTCGTACTTGGGTCTCAGATATGCAATTTAAATTTGAAATGTTTGGTTAAAAAATTTTTTTAAGTCTAAGTATTATTTTCAAGCATTCAAATCTAGCGAACAGTTTTAATGAAAATCATAACTAAAAAAGCAGGACCAAACGGTTATTTAGGTCGAAGCATATGTAAGTATCCTAACGTGGTTTTTACAACAAAGGGCGATTTCTTCAATTCCTGCAAAGGGTAAAAAAATCAAGCTAGACCCGAAACAGGGAACTATAGAAATGTTCCTCTGTAGTGGCGATAATTCAAAAGACACCTTTGAAACCATTTCCTGAAATTAAGATTTATACTTCAACACATTAAAACAACTGATATATTATTTTTGTTCAACAAAAAGTCTGTTGTATTAAGAAGTAAATATTCTCAGAAAATGTTTCCAAAAAGAGTAAAAAAAACTAAAATTCAATTTTGGCCAGCTGGGCTCTATACAGAGGCATAGTCCATTGGCCCCAGCTAGATCATGGCCCATTGAATATTCTAAAAATCCAAAATGATCCCTGGTGAAAAAAGATGTTCAGAAATGGCCAATTGACCCATTTCCAGTTTAACATGATTTACCGGTATCTCCCATTTACTTTCAGTAAAAAATGACTTTGATATAGAAATAAATATTTTACATTGTTTTTGATTTTTTGTTTATTGTTTAATGCCACTTTTAGCAATGTTTTGAACAGCTATATCATGGTGTACGGTTTTATTAGAGGGGATTTGCCGGAGTACCCAGAGAAAACCCCCAACCTTTGGTAGGAAAACTGGCAATCCTTGTCATTTAAGATTGAGTCCAGTAAACCCTGCCTGCAGTGAGACTCGAACCTGCAACCTCAGTGTTGACAGACCACGTGATCAATAGTAGACGAAATACATTAACCACTCGGCCACCGAGGAACCCGCATTTTTTTTGTACTGTTTGTCTATGCCAATTAAATTTAGTAGATGTTACTTTAGCCATAAACAACAGGTGAGTTTCAATATCAAAATATGACGTCACGGGTAAGCTTGTTTAATCGAGCCATAAAACAGCTGGGGTTCTATCTCAGATTAGCATCAGGTAATGGGGGATTCTTATATGACGTCCTTTAAACACTTTGGATTCAATTTCATCGTTCTTTGTTGTGATTGTTAAATATATTGTTAATGTTAATAAATATATATGCTAATTTGTTTATAATTTATATTTCTTTTTTTTTCTACCAAGTTATTCACGAGAAAAATAATAGCGAGCAAAGCTCACCAGTGTTTTCAATAAAAGCCGGCAGCCGGCAACATCAACCGCTTATTGCCAATTTTTTGCCGGCTATTCCATTTCCGATTTCAAAAATCGGAGTTCGCAATTTTCGCGGACGAGGTCGGGATCGTCAGTCTTTGTTTTGGTATTGCGTACTCCCGGGAACCAGTTCATATCACTTGTGCGTTTGAAAACTAGGTGAAAACATTGTTTTCATTCAAATGAGACGAAAAGACCCTGACTGTGGTGAAGTGAAGTGAAGGTTAACAGTAGCAATCCGCATCGATGAAACGATCAATTAAAGATTATTTTGGAGTCACCGCTAAGCAGAGCAAAGGTCAGAAAGAAACTGTTGTTGAAATAAAATACAAAATTTTACATAGGCCAATGTCCATTCATCATTCACGCCGTTTTTAATTTACATGTAAAAAATAACAAAACTTAAAAAAATTACAAAAACAAAACAACACAAACCATAAGACAGTCAGTTAGTTTGAGAGATATTGAATTCAATGTGCAGGTAAGTGAATCAATACCTGTAGAGGTTAGCCAGGTAGGGTACTGATTAGATTTTTTTTAGACTAACCTCTGACATCAAAGGTATGGCCCAGGTCCTTTTGTAGGATGTACTGTACCCTTAGTCAGTGACAGAAATTCTTTTCCCATAGAATAATATTTTTTTTTTCTTTTAATAAAAGGGACACCCAGCCCATTTGATTCTGAGGTGGGAAGTGAATTAAATTGTATAACAGAAGTATTTATAATTATTTATTTATTACAGCATACCAGTCACTTACTCAGATCAAAATATCATGCAACTTTTGCCACTTATTTGCCAGGCAATTTTTGTTATGAAAATTAACATAAACCTCTTTGTATCTTTGTTCTGTTAGCTTTGAATGGAAATAAGGAAATTGTTTAAATAATCATGCTGACATTTAAAATAACACTGGTATGTTGGTCAAGGCTTTTGTCAATTTATGAAATTGGTAAGAAATAATTAAGATTCATGTCACAATTCATCAAGTTTTGCAGAAAATATAACAAATGAAAAGGATGATTTAGATACGGCTAGAGGGCTTACAACTTGATCCAAAACTGCTAATTTTCGTTTTCGGTCGGGGGCCTTTGCCCCCCTGATCCCCCTACCAGGGCGTTGCCCTGGACCCACTGGGTGCCTTGAGCGGCCCCCAGACCCCTCGCCGTAGTTATTCTTCCCCCTATTCCAATTTTTTTGCCTTCTATTGCAAAAGTTTATGAAAACACTGCTCACAAAGATGTCCGCGAAGAGCGGTGAGCTCTAGCATGTCTAGGACAATTACGTGTCATATGATCAAAATAAAATCAGGTGATTAAAATCTGCTTAATGCTGATATTGATTTTTTTTCATCCGGAAGTTGATATCGTCAAAAACTGTAACAAAGTGAATGAAGAAAAGTACTAAAAATAATTTTAAGAAAGACTTGAAAATAAAGTTGACATCGATAAAAAATAAATGCTATATATTTAAAATTAACAACAAAAATTTCCTACTATTTTTTGCAATCTCTAAATCGATCCTTAAAAAAATTGACAATCAAATTACATTTCAAGTGATGTCACCATTACAAAGAAAGACGTCACGTGACCACTGACATTTAGAGGCATTTTTAGGGTGTTCGGAAGTAATGTCATTATGAAATGCATATTATATATTGATAATAAAGGACTATATTGTCTGTGCTCTCATTTTGGCAATGCCTACTCCATATTAATTTTGTAACAAGTAAGGATCTCGGAAATTGAAACAGCTAAACATGCTAAAATAAACCTTTACCTATATGTAGGCACGAAATGTAAAATTTCTATATTTTCATATCAGAATAAAAATAATTTATGCCTACCCCAATTAATTGATTATTTAAATAGGGTAGGTAATGCTCGTGGCAAAATATTCATGAATATACATGTAATGCCTACCCATATTTAAAGGGCACCCTGATTTACAAAAATACCCTTGAAAATACAGTATATAAATATTACCTGTCTGACAGGGTGACAGTATTTTCGAAAGTTGACAATTTTGCTGCCACCAAGTCAGACATGTAACATTTTTTTTATAATAGCGAAAAACTATTCAAACCATGAAGAACTTTATTCAATAATGTTATTTAATTGATGTAATAATGGTAATGAAACAGCAATTTAACAATAAAAATAAACTAACAGTATCTTTAATCTACCTAGTTTGAAGTAGAAAAACGTTTGTTGCTTGACATTATTGTCATCTGTTTACAACGGAAATGTAAAAATAGATATTGCGCATGCACAAATGGTAGTGTAACATTCCGTAACTATGGTAGCGGGAGACAGTATTTTTAGCGGGTGACAGTATTTTTCAGACAGTAAATTTTTTTTTACAGTACTTATCATGCTTATACTAGTATGTCACGGTGGCCTATGGAGGATTAACATTGTAAATGAAATTGAGGTATAATAATAACAAATGATAGATATTACCATATATTATGATAATAAACCAATATTTGGGAAATATATATTTTGCTTTGTCCCACAGGATATGTTTGACTAGTTAAATTGACCCATTTCCATGATTTACATTATTTATCTCCCTTTTTACTTCCAGTTAAAAAAACTACGTCTATCATCACTAAAAGACTATGATATTGAAACAAAGATTTTGCATCGTTTTTTTGTATTGTTCATCTATGCCAATTAAATTATCTAATTAACCTCATTAGTAGATGTTACTTCAGCCATATATAGGCAAGAGGTGAGTTTGAAGATTGGAACATGTACTAGTATGTCACTGGTAGTGGTATGCTTGTTTAATCAAACAGCTGGAGTTCTACCTTAGATTAGCATCATGTAGGTTAATTAATTAATACAATCATGTTTACACAGCAGGGGGTTTTAATAACATCTTCAATTAGATTTTGACACCTGTAATTAACATAAGCGTTCAAATCTATCAATGATATCGGTAAATGTCCATTTCATGACATAAGTTTTCAACAGGACAAACTACTGCTGTAGCTGCAGTTTTTAGTACCGGCAGTGGACACTAGGTGGCGTTTTTTTTAAATTGGAAAGTCGTCAATTGGGGTACTGATATTTAAATAATCTATAAGCTTGAGGCAGCCATGAATTACTTCTTAAATAAACATAGGTTAATTAATTTATAGCATATCTTAATCATGTTTACACATCAGGGGTTTTAATAATATCCTCACTCAGATATTAACACCTGTCTGTCATTCACAATTGTCCATTTCAAAAGTTTTCAACAGGACAGACTGGGTGTGTTCCCCGAACGCCTACTGGATAAAAACAACACCTCATTAGGTAGGGGGATTAAGGGGTCTATCAAGGGGAATGCCATAATTAGTTTACCTGTATTTACCTTGAAAATTAGAATAATGTATAGTATTAAGAAACTGAATTGAATAGAAAAATATCAAAGTAAAATATAAAAAAGAATGGATGGTTTCAAATTAATTAAAATTAAATTTAAAAAGTGACTAAAATGTTACAAAATATACATTATTTGTCAATAAAATAAACACTTGTCTTGATAATGTCCAAAGCCAATTTATTAAGCTTCAAAATAGCTTTAAAAAAGACTGAGATGATGAGATTGTACCATTACCAATTAATAGTGTTCACATGTCAAACCTTTGAACATTGCAAACTTAAATAGCATAAAAATGGGTGAAAAGTCAAAACCCCTAAACAAGGCCTGAAAAGCCCAGCACACTGGTAGAGGGGATGATCTATTGACTATAAAGACAAAGAAAAAAAATTGTAGAAAGTTCCTAAGAAATATGCAGACAGCACTGGGAATCATATTGCATTAGCTTCAATAGAAATACCAAAGTAAATGAAGTATGTTTCTGTGTAAATTAGATGTTTGGTAAATCTCTGGGAAAAAAAAATTCCTGATTTAATTGCAAATGGCATACATTTAGAAACCCCTATAGAAAAGCCATATCCGATACTAACAACAGTTCTACTTGCAAGGAAAAACTTTGTTATAATATGTTCAAGCACTTGTCAAATAACGTTAAAGAAACGTTACCCGACAGGCATCATGGAATTATTGACTTACACTGACTCAGCATCAAAGCTCCTCCATCTCGAATAAGTGACAAAATGACTCTGTGTTTTATAGTTTAGTGCTCTGGGTTTATTTCGGTTACTTAATTATTCACTTGTGTTAAACCAATAATCGTAATTGCAATTACCATTATCCCAAGATGTCGGAGGATCAAACAGGTAAAATTGTTTTTCTCCTGTATCTTTTTTCATAAACGTTGGCGTCAGACCCCACCCAGTCGCCAATTAGATCTCTATATTATTTACCTGTTTGCAAAACTGTGGTAAGGTACACGGTCTAAGTCCCGAGATATTTGGATTCGAAAATTTTTAAATGATCATCGTAATTGTTATGTTAGATAATCGTAATTGCGAATTTAAAATCATATATGATAAAAAATCAATTTCATCGGACTTCAAGAATTTGTTGTACACAAAAAGAAATCATTTAAACGACCGTGGATGAGGATATAAGGTTTCTTGTATGCATATTATATAAAATAAAAAGAATATAAGAAATAATAATTTAATTTCCAATTAGCATTATGATTCTGTTTATCCATGAAACTACGTACATGAAACATGGATCTTCTTGAAACTTTCCATACTAAGTAAGTACCGGTAGTGCATCAATGTATCGCCTACTGTATTCTTGTTTAAAAAATGGGCCGATTTTAAAAGTCATAAATGCAACAAATATTTGTTACCCTCAAAACTATTTAAGGAAATGTCCTATTAAATGTGATGAAATTATTTGTAAAACATTTTATTATGCCATGAATTTCTTGGATTTGTGACCTAAATGATTGCACACACTATCAATACAGCCAATAAGAAATTAAATGAACCAGAGGCTCTTAAGAGCCTGTATTGCTCACCTGATTTTATAGGCAATGAAGGTGGCATTTCCCTGATGTTAAAGTAAGTCCTGTAATTTTCAATAAACTTTAAATAGGACCATCCAAACAATATTACTAAAAAGCTTTGTTTCATTGGTTAACCGGTTGTATAGAGAAGATTTTTTTTATTTGCCCATAGGGTCCTATGATAAACTAAGTCCTGCGGAGGTGGCGGCCATTTTGAATTTTCAATTGCCATAAAAAACATAAACTTTATAAAGGACCATCCAAACAATATTGCTAGTAAGTTTTTGTTTCCATTGATTAACCGGTTTCAGAGAAGAAGCCTTTAAAAACTTTTTCCCATAGGGTCCTATGTTAAACTGTCCTGCGGTAGCGGCCATTTTGAATTTCCAATAGCCATAAAAAACATAAGCTTTATAGAGGACCATCCAAACAATATTGCTGGTAAGTTTTTGTTTCCATTGATTAACAGGTTTCAGAGAAGAAGCCTTTAAAAACTTTTTCCCATAGGGTCCTATGTTAAACTAAGTCCTGTGGTAGCGGCCATTTTGAATTTCCAAATGCCATAAAAAACATAAACTTTATAGAGGATCATCCAAACAATATTGTTAGTAAGTTTTGTTTTGATTGGTTAAACGGTTTCAGAGAAGAAGCCCTTTTAAACTTTTTTCTCATAGGGTCGAATGTTAAACCAAGTCCTGCTGTGGCGGCCATTTTGAATTTCCGATTGGGACAGGTGAGCTAAAAAGTCCATTCTTGTATAATATTTAATTAAGATATCTTAAGATTTTGATTGAAATTCAAAACACAAATTACAACAAATTTATTATGGAGACATTAAAATTCATAAAGGACATACTTCTATGGTAATTTAAGGCCATTTAACGATTTTCGTATTTATTTATTTTTTAACATGTAAGAATAATGAAGACGACCAAAATGCTCTTCTGAAATTAATAATAATGCTTAACACTTCCAAGGTTTCTGTATTTCCTGCTGATCCATTTCTATAATCGGTCAAAAGTAGATAATTCAAAACTAGTTAATCAGCCAAAACTCCCCCCCCCCCCAAAAAAAAAAAAAAACAAAACAAAAAAAACTAACAAACAAAAACAAACCAAACTCAAATCGGAAACATCGATATGATTTTTGGAAGATGTATATAATGAAAATCAATTAACTGGGTATGAAATCAGCAGTAATTCAAAATTCGTCATTCTACACTACGATTATCATATTTTAAAATTATGATATTCATCCAAAATAAAAATATAACAATTACGATGATCATTTAAAAATTTTGAATCCAAATATCTCGGGACTTAGACCGTGTACGTTACCACAGTTTTGCAAACAGGTAAATAATATAGAGATCTAATTGGCTGCTGGGTGGGGTCTGACGCCATCATTTATGAAAAAAGATACAGGAGAAAAACAATTTTACCCGTTTGATCCTCCGACATCTTGGGATAATGGTAATTACGATTATCGGTTTAACACCAGTGATTGTTATTATTACATTATTAGATGCTATATCATGAAATAGATGTAATGAATTAAATTTAATTTAATAAAATGCATGATTAAAGTATTTTCTTTTCAAATTGAATTTGTTTTCACCCTTGGTTAGCAAAGATGTTTTCAAACTTACATTTGTCTGCTACAATATTCCAACAACAAAAAACACAAAAGCACAAAAACGTACATGTATATATATTTCACAAGTGAAAAATTCCAAATTATTCAAATGTGTAATAACCTATATTATATTGTGAAATTTCTAATACTTTTCTTATTTGATATTTTACCTATGTTAAAAACAGGGACACTACTTTAAACACCCCTTAGAAGGCCCCTTAATCCCATACATTAATTAAATGGGTTTTTTTAATCCAGTAGGCGTTCGGGACTGCGGCTTTATTTGGAAGTACCATCCTCCAGAAGTGGACAATAGAAGACATTTCTTAAATTGGACATACATGTATGTGTCCTAAAAAAATGTGCACTAATTTCTTGCCATATCTAAAATTGAAAAGTGGCCTTTATGAAAAGAACTTTTTTTTTTTATTTTAAACAAGGGAGATAATGCTGTACCTTTTCTCCAACTAGTTACTTTTATTAAAAGTTTTAATAGATACAAACTTATGTCTGAAATTTATGTATACCAAATACTACTGCAGTACACGTTTGTAACAAACATGTTATAAACTGTAGTCTGAACGAGTGTTTCGCCAGGTGTGGTGTGGGATTCATACTGTAGCCATAGGTTTCGTTTTCAACTTTTGATACAAATCGTAACCACAATAAATATCAACATACCTTACTGTAACATTATCATTCAGTGTGATGTGACACCCTACAAGGCAAAAAACCACTAATTAATACTTTCGTTTTCGTTGTTGTTCGTTGAGCAAGTTTCTACCTTGCAGATCAAGCGTAACGATAGCACTCGAAGCTTGCAGGACCGATCACCGGATAGGCCGTTTATCCACGTACATGCCGTTTATTTATTATTAAATTGAAAATGCAGATCAATGATAAAAAGTAATAATAAAGTAAACAAAATATAAAATTTAATTTATATTTTATTAAAAGTATGTACGTGTTTGTAAGGGATCAGTGGTTATATCAACAAATTAAAATTACTATTACAAGTAATTGAAGAAGGGGCAAAACTCTTCCAATCCTATAATATTTCTGAGCTATTCCTCTTTGATACTTTGATGGTATTTGAAAATGTGTTTTGTTTGTTTGAATGGTGTTTTAACGCCACTTTCAGCACTTTTTCAGCCTTTTCATGGCGTCCAGTTTTTATTGGGGGAGGAAGCCAGAGTACCCGGAAAGAACCCCCGACCTGCGGTAGGAAAACTGGCAATCCTTGTCAATTAAGATTGGAGTCGAGTACACCCTGCCTGCAGTGAGAATCGAACCCGCAATCTCAGTGTTGACAGACCACGTGATCAATAGTAGACGAACTACCTTGAAATCTTTATTTTACTTGATGCTGACGATACGGTAATTTTCTCTTAAACAAAGGAAGGAATGCAAAAAGCTCTTGATAAATTTCTAAATTACTGTGAATTATGGAGATTGTCTGCAATGTAGAAAAACTAAAGTCATTATTTTCAGTAAACGATAATGCCCAAAAATGATATTGTCCCGACGAATGGGGTAAAGTTGGAAATTGTAGATTCTTTGACCTTGGTATAGTTTTCAAATATAATGGGAATTTCTCGGATGCTAGAACAAGATTAGTTGAACAATCTCAAGTTTTTATTTTCAATATACAGGAAATCTCGGTATCGAAATATACCACTAGATATTCAGCAAAAATTATTTGATTCCCTTTTGGAACCAATTTTGTTATATGGCTCAGCGATGTAGGGTTTCGAAAATCTTCTGTTAATAGAAAAAGGATACTTCATGGTTTATTGGGAACTTGGTAGGTATCCTTAAGATATTACAGTGAATAAAATGTCATCAAAGATACCAAGGTTAATAAAATTTACTACGCCAGACGCGCGTCTAATCAAGACTCATCAGTGGCAGACAAGCCAAACAATATATAAAATCCAAATGAATGAGATGTTGTAGAGCTTTTATCACCAAAATTCCAAAAGACGTTATACCAAATCCGACTAAGGCTATCAACACCTTTAAAATAGAAAAAACCTTCGAATTAAAATAATTTTCGAAATTTCAGGGCAGTAAATTTAGGCAATGACTTAATCAATGAAAGAATAAATTATATTTTAGTCTGCACCGAGGCTGGTGAAACTGAGAATCGTGTCATTCTACTGAAAATTACTTCAGAGTGAGAATAAACTAAGTAGACTTGTGTATAATTTTAATGCATACAATGGATGCAAATTTAAATGGACGTCACAAATAAATCTATTTTCGACAGCTTAGGTCTAGAATAAATTTTTGCAAAACAATTCGCTATCGATTTTTGTACTTTGTGTGGTGGATCATTGAGTTAGAGTTTAAGTTAAATTTCGAGTTAAGGTTCGAGTTGGAGGTTATACATCATACACGACTTTATCGGAGAAAGGTTGGGTGAGTTATCGATGTTGGAAAGCTTTTTAAAGTTCGGAAACGCTAAAGGAGAAAGGTTGGCTAAGTTATCGATGTTGGAGAGCTGTCCAAAGGAGAAAGTTTGAGTAAGTTATCGATGTTGGAGAGCTGTTTAAAGTTCTAACGGAGGAAGGTTGAGTAAGTTATAGATTTTGGAGAGCTGTTTAAAGTTCTAACGGAGAAAGGTTGAGTATGTTATCGATTTTGAGAGCTGTTTAAAGTTCTAACGGAGAAAGGTTGAGTGAGTTATCGGTATTAGAGAGCTGTTTAAAGTAGTATATTAATAATTAACAATACTGAACATTTTTTACCAGAATCTGCCCAGCTTCACTAGAACCGTCCTTTATTGTCCATTATCATTAATACAAAAGCATATATCATATTATATTATACACATATTGCTGTAGCAAGAATGAATAGACTTTTCAAGTTATTTTTGGTCAAAAGGGTGTTATACCAAGACTTATTGTGATGTATCAGGTTGATGCATCATGGTGCTATATGGTTGTCTAGAATATGAAAAATTAGTACAGAATAGATTGAAATAACTGATATTAATTATCCAATAAAAACTGAAGACTTTTGTATGAAATATAATATACCGGCATAACGAAACATATTTCTGCCAGTACTTAATCATCTTCGCTAGCCAAGGGTTACGATCCGATACTCTTATCTTCAAGAAGAGAGGGGGGACCTGAACGTTACACTTGGCTAGCGAAGATGGTACTAAATATTCAAGTTAGATATTTATGTAGACATTTAATGACAAGAACATTTTTTTACACATCAAGAGGTTGTGAAATGTGCAGACTCCGACTCGTGTTAAAAAAGTTTGCTTATAGAGAGCTTCCTGACGTCCCATATATATTACATCATAAGGACAGAGTTTGGTACCGGCGGATTTAGACATATTTTTCTGTTCAAAAGATATATGACTTCGTAAGGACAGAGTTGAGTACCGGCCAATTTAGACCTATTTTATTGTTCAGTAAATATATGATATCATAAGGACAGAGTTGGGTACCGGCCGACTTAGACCTATTTTATTGTTCAGTAAATATATGATATCATAAGGACGTAGTTGGGTACCGGCCGACTTAGACCTATTTTATTGTTCAGTAAATATATGATATCATAAGGACAGAGTTAGGTACCGGCCAATTTAGACCTATTTTATTGTTCAGTAAATATATGATATCATAAGGACGTAGTTGGGTACCGGCCGTAAGACCTATTTTATTGTTCAGTAAATATATATTATCATAAGGACAGAGTTGGGTACTGGCCGAATTAGACCTATTTTCTGTTCCGTAGATATATGACATAATAAGGACAGAGCTGGGTACCGACCGATTTCCACTATTTTTCTGAAATTGTCAATAGATATTTGACATCATAAGGACAGAGTTGGTTACCGACCGATTTAAACCTATTTTCTGTTCCGTAGATCTATGACATCATAAGGACAGAGTTGGGTACAGGCCGAATTAGACATATTTTCTTGTTCCGTAAATATATGACATCATAAAAACAGAGTTGGGTACCGGCTGAATAAGACCTATTTTTTTGTTCAGTAAATATATGACATCATAACGACAGAGTTTGGTACCGGCCGATTTAAACCTATTTTCCTGTTCAGTAAATATATGACATCATAAGGACAGAGTTGTGTACCGGCCGAATTAGACCTATTTTGTGATTTTTTTCAGTAGATATATGACATCATAAGGACAGAGTTGGGTACCGGTCGAATTAGACCTATTTTTCTGTTCAGTAGATATATGTCATCACAATGACAGAGTTGGGTACAGGTCGAATTAGACCTATTGTTCAATAAATATATGATATCATATGGACATACATGCATGGGTACCGGCCTCTTCAGACCTATACTTAAGGAGATAAATTGCATGTGCATTAAACATCTGTTTGAAAACATCTCAGAATGAAAATTAGCATATTTGTACAGCACCTGCACCTGCAATTTTAAGTAAGAAAATAATATAGGAGTTTTATAACACATACCTTTTAAATGCATTTAGCCAAATATTATTTCATTGGCCAGTCCAATCTATGCTGACACACTAAGATCTGGAGGCTTTCAATAGCTGACCATGCACTCCATCTTTTAAACTATGCCATGTTGTCACCCAAATAGTTTAAATGTGGTTTCAAATAAACAAGATGGTGTTTTAGACAAGAAATCTATTAAACAAGCACTAATAAATGAATTTCAATTTCACCTGTTTAAACCTTCAACTGGTGCAAAATCAAAGTACCGATATTTCCGTCAAGTGCTGTTGATAACATTGAATTCCCCAAAAATCCAACTTAAATAAAGGAATTCTTCCGTAAATGGCCGATTTCTGGTACAGATAACCCAGTACAGATGAGCTCACGCGCACACATCTGTACTTGCTGCGTCATCCAATCAAAACGCCAGAAACAAGAGCGTTGTTATGGAAGCAAACAACGTTCTTCTATGACGTTCATTATTTCCGGCGTTCTGATTGGACGTCAGAGACAATGGAGTCTAAAATAATGGAGAGTCTATAGGTAATAGCGATGTGAAAGTTGTGGGTTAACGGAAGAAAAAGGTACTTTCATACGTTTTTTGGAAAGTCCGTGTGAACTTTTACTCGTGATAAAATTGTTTATGTTTTTTAGCTCGTTCAGCTGCGCTCCACTCGCGAAAAGACATAAAATTTCTATCACTCGTGAAAGATCAACCGGTCTTTCCCAAAAACATATGAAAGAACCTATTAATCTGTTTTCTCTTTTAAGTTGGATATTTTGACCCTTATTATGCCTTTACAATCCATCTGTTGAACAGGTTTTGTTAAATCATGTGCACAATAATCACTTTTATAGAAAAAACATCACATGTACCATTTTTGGCTATTTTTGCATATTTTAGAATAAAATAAATATAATTGAATTAATTCATATTAATTTGCATAATTGTTGCCTTAAATTCAGCAGTTGGGGACAAAATCTAGTTTTCAGCACAAGGTTTTCATTGTGATGCCAAACCTTTGGGAGAAATTAATCCAAAGTTCAAACTGACCAGTACAGTTCAAAATTTACCTTCTTTTTGGCCAAATATTTTTATCGCAATTTAATTTAATTCACACGAATATGTCAAATTTATTGCTAAAAGTAAAGATGACCATACAGAAAGAAAGTTAAAATTAAATAAAGACAGAAGAACATTTTCCTGTGATTCCGTTTGGGTTTTTCATATTTGTATATAGAAAAGATGCAAAAAGTGCTGACTAAGCAGTTTATATATTGTGCATTAGACTTTTTTTTTAGTACCGCATTCAGTTAGTTTTAGCAAGAGATACCACAATCTCTGTAAAAATAGTTTTAATGCAGAACTCCACTAAATGTTTCCCCCACTAACTGTTTAACTTTCAGGAGGGCGGTACGGTATATTTAAAACGAACAGGTCAAAATGTTATATTAAGGTATCCGTACCACAATTGACCGCGTGATCATAGCTGGTGTCCCTGATGTCCATTGATTTTTAATGGAGCAGACGTCGGTTATGTTCGGTAAACATTGGAAATACTATATGAGTAACTACTTTTTTTACTCAAAACTGTTAACATTGACTTAAAATAAAACAATATATTTTAATTTTTATTATAAATTAGCAATTCACTGATTTAATAAAGTTGTATTTCTTCGTCGAAAAATAAAATTAAACGGTAACTTCAATTATGGGTCGGATACCTTAACGTGGAATCATCAATAATTTTACACCTCATTTAGTAACTATATACTCCTAGAAAAATCAAATAACCACAACGAAGCAAGTGTTTTATTTTGTCCGACTGGAGTTTTCAGCTATTTTTCAGCAATATATCTCGGCCATCTCCGTCAACGGTCGGAAAGAAAGAAAATAGCCGAAAATGATCCGAGTGATAAACTAACTTCAGAGAAGAGTAAATGATTACGTTTATTTACGCTGTTACGATTACGGCTAAAAATAGCATCCAAATATAAAGTTGAGGTCGAATTTTAACTATTCATTCTCTAAAACAATATTTACTACAATATACATTACTGTTCGTTAAAGGTATTTTAGAAATATTGTAAAAATATCATCCCGGATTTCCCCACTGATAATACTGGCCTAAAATGCCTTCTAGAATTACAATTTGTAACAATATAGTATCGTACATGTATTTGTTTTTTGTTGTTAAGTAATTGCTGTACAGAGTTAAGCAGATATAAATTAAGATGGATCAACAGTTTACTTGCCTGGCCATCCTAGAATAATTACCGCTCCCCCGCTCTCACGTTTGACCAAGTTTGTGTAATTTCGAGATTTAAAAAGTACTCATAACACACACGTTCCTGTATTCTATTGCATGAAATGCAGTTTGTAGAAATTCTTTAATGTATACAACTCGGACCATACTGGGGGTGCCGTCTACAGCATCCCAAAGTGGCCAATACGGGAGGTCCTCTTTTTTTCAACTTTTTTTCAACTTGTGTTTTGTTAATTTTATTTCGTAACATAATGGAAATATATAGAAAACATATTAATCTTGTAAAAAGTAATCCAGAAAATTATACACAAATCATTGAGGCCCATGCTACACAATAGGATAGGCGCACAATAGACAAAGTAAAGGCGAAACGTGTACGCTTGAAAAGATCATATGGAATGTCCTGTAACGGGTAAGTTCATGTATCTTTTTAGACTGTATCTGTTTCTTTTGTTTAATGTATGTGGTAAAATGTGGTAAAATCAATAATTTTTCGTAAGAATTATACATAAAAATTTTAGCTGGCTTAAAATTTTGCCTTATATGATAGACAAGACAGTTCAAATCCATTTCATGGCAGATTTTTGAAATTGAATATTAACAAATTATGCAGCCTAGTAATTTCCCATGGGAATTTTTTGTCTGCATCTGTAATGCTTTCATTCATCAAAATGAATCGTTTACAAATAAAATATTTACAACAATTATCTGAACTTGTAGCAGATATCACAACTGAAAGTATAACCAAAAAAATAAATAAATAATGATAATACAATATATGATATTTATGACAAAAATCTATTTTTCGGTGGCAGAGTGGTCAAGGTAGTACACTGAGATTGCGGGTTCGATTCTTACTGCAGGCAGGGTGTACTCGACTCCAATCTTAATTGACAAATATTGCCAGTTTTCCTACCGCAGGTCGGGGGTTTTCTCCGGGTACTTCGGCTTCCTCCCCCAATAAAAACTGGACGCCATGATATAGCTGAAACTGCTGTAAGTGGCGTTAAAACCCCATTCAAACAAACAAACAAAAACAAACACAAACTTGGACCTACCTAAATTCACACTTAAATTGTACGGCAGGGTGAAGTCTTTAGTTGGCTTTATCTGGTTAGGCCAACGTTGAGCCAACCAGTTGGCCAAACGTAAGGACGATGAGCAAAGTTACGTTGGGGTAACTAAATCTGTCAACGTTGGCCCAACGTAACTAAATCTGTCAACGTTGGCCCAACGTATGATTGCTATCTCGGTTGACTGTTTTTGACACCATGCTAGAATTAGTGCAGCGGTCAACAGTTTACGGAACGGCTCTTAACTGCTGATTGCTGAAAGTGGCGTTAAAACACCATTCAAACAAACAAAAAACTTAACTTGCTGACTAGGTTGGATAATTTTTATTGACTAGAGATCAAATTTGGCCATTATTCTTTACAAGTAAGATAAAACCCGAGAGATTAATTAATTTGTAATGCTTATTACTTGAAAATACGTACTTTTGTGCTAACTTAACGAAAATGCGAACTAATATAGTTTGTAAAAACCTCATAATAGTGCAACTGGTAATTCACCCAAAATCGAGAAAAAAAAAGAATAAAATTTAATCGGCAGGTGCGGAACATATCGCTGTATTTCAATAAATTGGTTTTCAATCAGTATTTTTTAGTCAAAGTATGAATACAAATATGGCCATGAAGAAGCGCCGTGTAAATATTCTTTGTAATAATAATACTGACGGTGTATCCTCTTTCAATCTCATGATATCTTCAGTTATATTGTAATAGATTATGTAAATAGGAATAAGGCAGATGAATGTTCCCGGTAAGCTCAAAACGGACGCATATGATAGTAAATTTCTATATTGTCAAACTTGCGAACTTCCAAACGGAATAATAGACAGCTTGACAGGCCTCTCTTTATTTAACATTGCCCAATAGTAACTAAATTTGAATATCCGTAGTGTATAAACATCTACCCAAGAACATGTGTCATGATAAACCCTTTATTCTCTTTTTTCAGTTTGTAGTAACTTCTAATAAAAACTATAAAAAGACATTTGAGACCGCTGAAGGAGTTCGGTAAGTTAGAGAGCCCAATAGGAACCATTTGAATATGTGTATATCGTACACATTCGTCTGTCTCTAATTTGAAGAAGAAATATCTAACCAATGAACTGGAAAGAAATATGCAATAACTACATAAAATGAACAATAGAACAACAAAGACGGTTGTGGATAATTGTTTCTTCGGTTTGTTCCTCAGGGGAACAGCGCATTGATAGCGAGCGCACATCAGAAAAAAGTAGTGCCATTATAACTCTTTAATGTGGAGGTAATAAAAATAATCAGTTTCACATGTACACAGATGTTCCCCAGGGGAATTGTAATGTTCCCCAGGGGAATTGTATCAATGTTTAACTTGACTTTTCTTGTAATGTTCCCCAGAGGAACTTTATCAATATTTAACTTGAGTTTTCTTGTAATGTTCCCCAGGGGAATTGTATCAATGTTTAACTTGACTTTTCTTGTAATGTTCCCCAGAGGAACTTTATCAATATTTAACTTGAGTTTTCTTGTAATGTTCCCCAGGGGAATTGTATCAATGTTTAACTTGACTTTTCTTGTAATGTTCCCCAGAGGAACTTTATCAATATTTAACTTGAGTTTTCTTGTAATGTTCCCCAGGGGAATTGTATCAATGTTTAACTTGACTTTTCTTGTAATGTTCCCCAGAGGAACTTTATCAATATTTAACTTGAGTTTTCTTGTAATGTTCCCCAGGGGAATTGTATCAATGTTTAACTTGACTTTTCTTGTAATGTTCCCCAGAGGAACTTTATCAATATTTAACTTGAGTTTTCTTGTAATGTTCCCCAGGGGAATTGTATCAATGTTTAACTTGACTTTTCTTGTAATGTTCCCCAGAGGAACTTTATCAATATTTAACTTGAGTTTTCACAGTTTCACATGT
This sequence comes from Limnoperna fortunei, assembly GCA_944474755.1. Classification (NCBI taxonomy): domain Eukaryota; kingdom Metazoa; phylum Mollusca; class Bivalvia; order Mytilida; family Modiolidae; genus Limnoperna; species Limnoperna fortunei. The sequence continues at coordinate 50,758,251 of OX104125.1, forward strand.
TCCCCAGAGGAATTCTATCAATGTTTAACTTGACTTTTCTTGTAATGTTCCCCAGAGGAATTTTATCAATATTGATCAAAGTTAAACATTGATACAATTCCCCTGGGGAACATTACAAGAAAACTCAAGTTAAATATTGATAAAGTTCCTCTGGGGAACATTACAAGAAAAGTCAAGTTAAACATTGATACAATTCCCCTGGGGAATATTACAATTCCCCTGGGGAACATGTGAAACTGTGTACATTTTTATTACCTCCACATTAAAGAGTTATAATGGCACTACTTTTTTCTGATGTGCGCTCGCTATCAATGTGCTGTTCCCCTGAGGAACAAACCGAAGAAACAATTATCCACAACCAACAAAGACCGGAAGTACGCTCCCACAACATAACAACAGATACCGGAAAAGAAAAAAACAGATTTTTCAGAATTTATAGGTACTGTTCTGTCGAAGTCATATAGGTGTTAAACAGATGTCGAAGCTCGGCTAGCGCAGAAGCTGGCGGAAAGATTCTTTTACTTGACCTACTGTCTAGTCTAATTAAAATTAGCCCATGCGTGTTTACTATTTATGTTGTGTCGCAAGGTTTAACATAACCCCGTTGCAGGTCACGTCAGAGTAACCTCTATAATGTGATAAAACTGACCAATGAAAAGGTCTCTTATAGATCAATGGCGGTGAAAATTTACACCATTGGTTTTGGGTTTATGCATACGTTATGATAGGTCACGAGAGAATACGAATAATGGAGGGACTTACCTAAAGAAAGAAAGATAACAACAACAAACATGTCAGCGCCCATGGTTAAAAATGTGTCAAAACTTTGTTAATATATAATTATTAAAAATGTCGGATGCACTACAGAAACACTATTCCTGAATCAACGACATATGCGAGCTTCGTGGATACTCGTTCCTACAATTGGTTTTTTTTGTTTGTTTGTTTGTTTGAATGGTGTTTTAACGCCACTTTCAGCAATTTTTCAGCTATTTCATGGCGTCCAGTTTTTATTGGGGGAGGAAGCCGGAGTACCCGGAGAGAACCCCCGACCTACGGTAGGAAAACTGGCAACCCTTGTCAAGTAAGATTGGAGTCGAGTACATCCTGCCTGCAGTGAGAATCGTACCCTCAATCTCAGTGTTGACAGACCACGTGATCAATACTAAACGAACTACCTTGACCACTCGGCCACCGAGGCCCCTCCTACAATTGGTTACATACGTTTGCAAAACGGCATTTGTAATCTATTTTGAATATTTTTAGCGGGAAATGTTTTCATAACAAAGTGTCATTGAAAGATCAAAAAGGTTACTCTGACGTGACCTGCAACGGAGTTATGTTAGACCTTGCGACATAACGTAAAACTTAAACACGCATTGGCTAATTTTTTGTCTCGCCTGCGACGAAAGTCGCTGGAGGCGAGACATATGTTTGGGAATCCGGCGGCGGTGGCGGCGGCGGCGGCGTAAACACTTGAACATCTTGCTTCATATATTTGTAAGCCCAAGCCCTAGGTCCATCAAATTCGGTCCAGAGGTAGCTTATGATGAGTACTTGCCAGTCAGTCACTTGTCACCTGACCTTGACCTCAATTTCACGGTCCACCGACAACGTTAAAGTTTTTGGGCTACCACAGTTCCTCCGTAACCACGCATGGTAGGATGACAATATTTGGTATATAGGTTGCTGATGACTAGTACATGACTACCTGGTAGGTGTCACCTGACCTTGACCTCAATTTCACGGTCCAGCGACTACGTTAAAGTTGTTGGGTTACGGCTGTTCCTCTGTAACCATGCATGTAAGGATGACAATATTTGGTATATAGGTTGCTGACGAATAGTACATGACTGTCTGGTAGGTGTCACTTGACCTTGACCTCAATTCCACGGTCCAGCAACTACGTTAAAGTTTTTGTATTAGGACAGTTCCTCTGTAACTATGCATGGTATGGTGACAATATTTGGTATACAGACCGCTGCTGATAACTAATGCTATTTACTTAATGCTTATGACGAAATTTATTTTCGTTACTGATGCGAAATGCAGGCGAGACGTTTTTCTGTGTCCACACTTGTATTAGACCGGTTTTGACTCCTCATTGGTCGAGTTTGCCATCCCGTAAACGCAACCAACTACACCATGATAAAATTCTGTAAAATTAGAAAGACTTCATTAAAGCCAGACAATAAACTGTGTTCATAACTTGGTAGGATGTTTTATACTGGTATATGTCGTGTGAAAATTAATACACTGTAACCGCTTTAAGTGCACACTGTTTTAAAAACCGACGTCGTAAACGATCAACATTCTTTCCTTATGGTGACCTCTTTGCAAGAATTTTCAAAAATTTTAAAGGCGTCACACTCAACTGTGTCTCCTCAATGGCCGACAAGTCCTGTAAAACACAAGTTACGTTATGGATAAAAGTTTTAAAAATATGTCCTTTTATATACGGATTTTACACTGGCTAAAGACCGGGGTAAAATATTTGGCATAAAAAACCAAACGGTTGAAACATCAGTATATATTCATGCCCCAATTAATTATTTCTTAAACAATTCAAGTACAAAACTATACTTTATCATTTATAACACAATTAACCGTTCCAATAAAATGAATCCTTTCATGTAACAAATACATACAGGAACAGAAATGATAAACAAAATATTTATAAAATGTACCAAACAACACTACTGCAGTCTTTATGGATATCAAACATACGGAAGCCCATTAGAGCCAGGGTGGTGTTTTATTTTTTTCTTACTCGTTATTACGACTTAGCTAACTCGTTATATCCACTTAGCTAACTCATTATAACAACTTACTAAATGTAACTCGTAATAACGACTTAGAACTCGTTATAACGACTTAACTAACTCGTTATAACCACTTAGCTAACGTAACTCGTTATAACGACTTATCTTACTCGTTATTACTTAGTAACTCGTTATAACGACTTATCTAACTCGTTATTACGACTTAGTAACTCGTTATAACGAAATAGCTAACTGGTTATAACGATTTAAAGAAAAATTCAGGCTCCGATTTTTGTGCAAATAAATAGTCAGGATGAAAAAAATATCCATAGCCCCCCTCCACCGTACAAATCAAATGGTTACTCCCTAATCTGTGATTTGATTTTTTTGGGGGGGGTGGGGATTAGGTTTTTTCGTTTTGTTGTTTTTTTATTAATTTAATAAAATGTGTATTCTTGATGAGATGAGATGAATAAAAGACTAATAAAAAATGATTTGTGTTGATTTTAGCTCAACTGACCAAAGGTCTATGTGAGCTACTGCCATTATCGTCGTTAACTGTCGTAAACATCTTCTTTGAAACAGCTACACCGATTCAAACCAAACTTGGTCTGATTGTTCTTTAGCCTATCCTGCACAGAACTGATATGGGATTTTTTGATCCGCCAAAACATGGCCGACAAGGCTAAAAAAAGAACAGGGGGTCACAGACTAACGTTTTTCGCTTATATTCGCAAAAAGTATAAGAGATAGAGAATTCGAAGCAACCTACTGTCTTCAGCATCAAAGGCTGAAACTCTCATTGGACTTGAATTTATAGGAGTTTTGCTGATTTTGCCCCAAATCGTTAAAACCATTACAGCTAGAGAAAAAATTTCAAAAGTGTTAAGTTCATTAAAATCTACAAAAACGATTGCAGTTTGAATTGATTTTCCATTTGAATTTTGCTGAATTTCAAAAATCTTTACTTAAACTACTGAACAGAATTTGATGAAACTTGGTATGATTGATTTGTAGGATATCCGGCACAACAGATGTGTTTCAATTTTGATCTGACGAAAGACATGACCGCTATTGCTAAAAACAGAACAGGGGGTTGAACGGCAGTTTTATGCTTATATTTCAAAAACCTTCTATCTTCAGTTTGAAAAGCGCAACAAAAGTCCCCATTGAGTAGAAGGTCAGATGACCCCATAAAGGGATTTTGTCCCTGTTAAGGGCAAAGATTGTGTTTTTTCATGTTTTTTGTCTGTAGTATGGAAAACAATTGCAGATTGAATTTGCTTCGTGAAACCTTCAGCTTATTAAGCTCTACAAAAGGCTCAAGATTTCCCCCCCCCCCCCAAATAAGGGTGTTGGTCCTTTAAACGCAAAAAGATAATTATTTTTCATGTTTTTGCCCTATAGAATGATGATCATTGCAAATAGAGGAAAACTTTTGTTTGCTTAACATTCAGCTCATCAATCTTTACAAAAGTAATTGTTGTTAGATGACGCTTCTAGGGTCCATTTACATTGATATACTTTGATATACCGGAGAGTGATTCAGGCTCTTGTGAGCCTTTAGTGTGTTGCTTAGCGTCACGTATGCCTCTGAGAAGAACTATTAACTATAGATTCATTAAACTGGTTTGACAAATATTCTCGAGCCCAAGTTGTGACGAATCGGGAAGACGGTGAGGGTAAAGTGTGTGATTTGTTCGTGTGTACGCTCATAAGGGTTCATAATAACTGCAAGTTGCAGAGGGGTGATATTTTGTTAGATCGTACATCTTGGGGTCGCAATTTATCTAATTTTTAGACGCATGAATGACTCGTGTAATTCTTAAACTATTATATCAATAAAGGGCGAGGGGATTATAGCCGTTGTATGTGACTTCTCCCTTTCTTTATATTTTATTAAGACTCCTTTTATTTAGCTTGAACGTACATATATTTAAAATATTTTTCTTGATGAACATTTTAATTTAAATATATTATCATAATTTTGCAATAATTGGTCATGAAAGAATCAAATTTTCTGTCATAATTTTATTATTCTAAGAAAAGGTAAATCGATTTGTTGTAAAACTGGTTCAAATAATTGCGCACTATTTAAAGAGTAGGTGTATTTTGTCTATACAATAAGCAATGCATTGTGGTATATATGCGAGTACTTTTTAAGGTTATTAATTTAAAGAGCAGACGTTAAATAGAGGTCATTAAAAAGAAGCACGGAAGGCCTTGGGCAGTGATAAGTGTATACGGTCCGTTACGGACGGAACTGGTGAGGAGTTTGATTGGGTGGAAGGAGAATTTTACCTTTAAGAAAAAACTCGGGTCATCGGGGCGATCTTTTACTGACACATATCGTCCTCATGCAATACCTATTACTGAGCTTTCCAAAACACATAGATGAGCTGATGCTCACCAATGTCGATTACAATAGTATTTTTGATGTCAAATATCCCCAACTTGGTCGTCAATAAACAATGAAAATGTGATAGGCCAAATGACGAATACCAATGCAAAAGGTATGTACGTAGTGGTGCCTCCTTTTACTAGTAACAAATGTTACAGGCCTATAGGTGCTACAGTTCTTGAGATACGGACTTGATTTCAAAACTTGACCACAAATTTCGTCGGTAAAGCGATACCAACTGGTATGGGGCTATGTCTTGAGACAGCTGAATTGCGAGCTGATAAAACACTTAGTTTAAGTAGCAATTCTCACCTGAATAAGTTACATGAAACAAAACTGCATCAAATTTAGATCAACAAAATTTCCTTTAAACTGCCCATTATTCTTAAGCATACATAAAATTTCAATCCAAAAGTGGCTGCATTGTCTTCTGAAAACGACCAAAACATTTCAATGCGTCGGTTGGCTATACTTCTGCCATAAATGAAGCTCCCTTCTTGTCCAGTAAAAAACTCCTGCATCTGTGATACATGTTCAGTTTTAGTTTTCATGTCACCCTTGATAAGTTTCGGACAACTCTGTTTTTCATTTAAAAATAACGGCTTCAATGTAGTATCCTGCTACAACCTGTGGATCACTGCTTGTCCTATACGCATTTAACCATATTAAATTAAGGGAAAATCCATCAATGCACCCATTAATACAAGCATCATAAGTTTTAAGTTTATCATATGAATCAATATGCCGCAGAAAATTTGGACCAAATTATTGCCGCCTTTGATCAACAAATTAATGTCTACAAATCGAATATTGAGACTTACATATTTGATATTCTTTCTTCAGCCTTCTCGTCTTAATCTCGCTCTACATGGTAATTATGTTACCGTCAGCTTTTATATAAGGGAAAGGTAAGTCGTTATAACGAGTTATTAAATTGTCATAACGAGTTACTAAGTCGTTAAAACGAGCTAGCTATATCGTTATAACGAGTTACTAAGTCGTAACGAGTTTTTAAATTGTTATAACGAGTTACTAAGTCGTTACAACGAGTTCTAAGTCGTTATTACGAGTTACAGCTAGTAAGTTGTTATATCGAGTTAGCTAAGTTGTTAATATGGAGTAGGCATTGCCAAAATGCGAGCACAGACAATATATTATTTATATTTTATATACTTTATTTGTAATATATAATGTGCATTTCATAATTGACGTTACTTCCTATCACCCTACAAGTGCCTCTAAATTCCAGTAGTCACGTGACGTCTTTCTTTGTAACTGTGACGTCACATGAAGTGATTGTCAGTTTTTAAAGATCGATCTAGAGATAACCTGGTATCCTGGTGCAATATTTTTCATTGACGCAAGCTTCACTTCAAATATAAGTTATATCTGAAGGCCGCTTAGGCTCATGAGGATATCATCGTCAGGGTACCAGAAAAGATCTAGAGATTGCAAAAAAATAGTATGAAATGTTTGTTGTTAATTTCTAATATAACATTTAGTTTTTATCAATGTCAACTTTATTTTCAAGTCTTTCTTAAAATTATTTTAGTACTTTTCTTCATTCACTTCGACGATATCAACTTCCGGACGAAAAAAATCAGTATCAGCATTAAGCAGATTTTGATCACGTCAATATTTCGCACACGTCGCGGCAAAAACGACGTAATAGACCGGAATCGCCTAGCATTACCAACGTAACATTGGCCGTAAACTGGTCCAGTGGCATTGAACGTCTAGGTTGAACGTAGTATAAAATAAGTGGCATTCAACAATCATCTCAAATTAAAGTTTGCTCGCGATATGTCAAAACTAACAATTTTATTTGTATTGTTACTTAATGTCTGTTTATTTTACACAGGACTTATTAATTGGCTATTACAATTTGAATTACTCATTTAATAAAACGAATTGATAACCCAAGCGCATTACATGCATTAATGATCCGCTTATTACTGTCAGAATTATTTTTTCATATTTACATGCAATTGAAAAGAAAAGGAATATATATTTTTTAACCTTATTAATGATTTACGAGGTTTTGTTTCAGAATACGCAACTCAGATCAGATAACGTTTACTAAGGATGAATGGAGACGTTTTGTATACAAAGCTACATAGCCACTCAATGACGTTATGAACATTAGGTCACAGTTACAGTTCAATACAGTGCATACCGCAATTGCACCAAATCCATGATAGTTTCTTGAAAGACATTCTGTTATTTTAGACGACTATTGTATTGTTTTCAATTACGTAAAATCATTTGTAGTCTAAACCCCATTTAGTCTCCCTTATACATTTTTATTGGAATAAGCCTAAAAGCTAAACCGTTGGAATGCACATTCTTGTGTGGCGCCCTCTGCGGCCTAACGGTATCTATCATAGATTGCCTGTCGGCACTAAGATGGTGTGTAGGAGCGTTATTTTGGGCAGTTTTTGATCGACTCTAATTGAAAGTTTGGCTGCAATACCCAGTGGTTCAATTTAAGCAAGGATTATAATCCATAACCCATGGATTGTTATTAATCCTATGGTAGCTACAAACCATTATTAAGTCCTTGGTTAAAACTGTAATATTCAACACACCATCTAGGTCTAGGTTAAATACTTAACCAAGGGTTAAAAAAACATTAAACTGGCTGTTAAAAAAAATTGGAACACAAAGAATTTAAAATTAATCACGGGCTACACGGTTTTCTTATTCTTCAACAGTTTTAATTTTTGAGTACACGCGTAATGTACATTAGAAGTATAATCAGTTTAGTTTATAAAATAATCGGAGATTACGCCGAAAAACAAGCACATGTGCTGTGCCTGCTTTCATGACACTATCAAATAAAAAAATTTTGTTTTCAAGTAAACGACTATTTAAAGCTAAAAAGTCAGTTTATTTAACAACATATGTCTGTCAAAGAGGTCAGTGTTACTATAATATTATTATTGAATCGCGTCGGAACATGGAAGAAAGGTGAAGGTTGTACTTTCTAGGAATGTAAGTAAACAGATGATGAGTTTTCTTTTGAAGTTTTTTTCTTAAGAATTAATTATGATGATGCCAGATATCGAAATACGGATTTTACCCTTTATTATGTCATATTTAACCTTAGGTGAACAAATGTGTCCAGAAGGTTCGTGATATTCTTCATGTAGCCCCGGCTTCCTCCCCCAATTAAAACTGGACGCAGTGATATAGATAACAATACTGAATTCGACATTAAAAACAAAACAAACAAAACGATAAAGTCATGGTATTGCTTATGCAAATAATGTTCCAGCCAGTAATTGATCCATATAAATATAGGTTTCATAATGAGTAAAAGTCGATATCAACTCGAGTTGTGTTATTTCAATGTTATAACAAGCGGGTCTTTGGAGAGCTTCTTATAGAAACTACATAAAGAGTTGATATAAAGCGATTTGCAACTCTAACGAGTTATGACACCTTTTCTCATATGATTCCGCACGGAATATCTCTAAAGCAGTGCAACGGTATCCGCTTAAGCGGAGATTTTCCTTGCATTCCATTATGACGTCAACAATTGTAAGAGATGAAAAACGGCACAAATATCCCAACATAACCAATCAGAATGCATTTAAAATTGATACACAATGGACGATCAACCAATCAGAAGAGTCTATATTTATATCACATCGGCTAAGGTGTAATATCGCAAAATCCGAAATCGTTCCGGAATATGATAAAAAAACGCCCAATCACCACGCACAATAATAAAACCGCATGGAAATCCACATAAGAAAGTGTGTCAATACGTGTCAAAGTGGTGTGAATGTAATTCAGCAAATTCGGAATTTTTAAGAAATAATTCACTTGGCACTTATATTTTCTGATTTTACCATCGGTTGGTCCTTCATTATGAATTTGTTTTATTCATATATTCATTTTTTTTAAACATAGCCTTTGAGTTACAGGACTTGTCGGCCATTAAGACATACATTTGAATGTGATGTCGTTAAAATATGTAAAACATCTAACAAATGACGTTGCCACAAAGAGTGTTGATCGTTTATGACCTTAATTAGGAATACACGTTTTACACCTTGTGTGGATTTAAAGCGTTTTAGGCACGTCATATTAGAATTATCAAACAAATTTATCAAAGAAGTTCGATGATTATATACAATTTATTGTTTTTTTCTCTCACTTTTTGTCGTTAAAACGAAGTTCGCTGGACGTTAAACAACAATCAATCTTATTGTACTTAGTTTTATTTCATTTTTACATCTTATTACATACAATAGAAACGGTTATAAATAGTATATCGTCAGTGTCAACCATATCGTCAGTGTCAACCATATCGTCAGTGTCAACCATATCGTCAGTGTCAACCATATTGTCAGTGTCAACCATATTGTCAGTGTCAACCATATTGTCAGTGTCAACCATATTGTCAGTATCAACCATATCGTCAGTGTCAACCATATCGTCAGTGTCAACCATATCGTCAGTGTCAACCATATCGTCAGTGTCAACCATATCGTCAGTGTCAACCATATCGTCAGTATCAACCATATTGTCAGTGTCAACCATATCGTCAGTGTCAACCATATTGTCAGTGTCAACCATATTGTCAGTGTCAACCATATCGTCAGTGTCAACCATATCGTCAGTGTCAACCATATTGTCAGTGTCAACCATTTTAATAATTGTGTTAATCCCGCTCTTGATTACCAACGTTGTTATGTGCACCCCAGCTTCCTGTAAGGTTTGCTCGACTCCATTTTTCATTCCTGAACACATTCAGATGTATGTCTTAATGGCCGATATAAAAAAAATGTGACAAAAGATACCAAGGTTATCAATTAACTATGCCAGACACGCATTTCGTCTTATCATGACTCATCAATGGCGCTCAAACATAAATAAAATAAAGAAAAACATATAACACATATGATTGTTTTGTATTTTTAATAAACGTTAGCCTTAAAGCGACTAATCTCAATGCTCTGGTATTTGTGTCTAGTTTTAGAAACATTGCAGACCTTACAGGGATGGTTCCCAGAGGTATACCTACATAGCTGCCCAGCACGCCTTTGGATGGCGGATACGGACGGTCCTCTCGTTTGGAGGTGGTTAGGTCATGGAAAGCCTGGTTGCGGACTATAGTGGATAAGTTTTGTTCGGAGACGTCAAACACCCGTTTTGTAGATTTCGGAAGCTCATCGTGGCCGCTGGAGAAGGCTGTCCTCTCGTTGATTGGTTTTTACCTTGTTCTAGTTCTGAATACAATAAAATACTGCTTGCTGGGCGTTAAGCAAACATTGATCAAACAATTAAACACTCTGTGTCTTTGATACACATTTTACTAGCTTAAAAGATAAGCAATTATTTGCACGTGCAACTGCCCTACTTTCCATAAAGATTTAATTAACAGCCCGTTTAAATTAAACGGACATTCAAATGTGAACACGAGCATGTTATTATGTCTCGATCACGCAATTTAAAAAAAATTCTTATTTGGACACAACTGTTCAACAACACCACACTTTACAACTCCACATAGATCCGGCTTTCTGTTGTATATAGTTTGTCTCAACAAAAGACAGTTATCGTAAAACTGCAATGATACGTCTTTATGTTATATTCAAATTTTTTGTAGTGCATTTAAAAGTAAAATGCATACTTTCTTTTTGGCAAATTAATTCTTGAAAATAAATTTTTACATGTTTTTTTTCTAGAATATATTTCAGAAATATTGTTTGATGTCGACAATCAATCAATCAATTACAGGTCTTACTGGATAAATTACTCGTCTTACTGGATAACTTACACGTCTTACTGGGTAACTTACACGTCTTACTGGGTACATTACTCGTCTTACTGGATAACTTACACGTCTTACTGGGTACATTACACATCTTACCAGGTAAATTATACGTCTTACTTGGTAAATTGCACGTCTTACCAGGTAAATTACACGTCTTACCAGGTAAATTACACGTCTTACCAGGTACATTACACGTCTTACTAGGTAAATTACACGTCTTACCAGATAAAATACACGTTTTACCAAATACATTACACGTCTTACTGGGTAAATAACACGTCTAAATTACAAGGAAATTCATTCAAGATAAAACAACGCAAGTAATCACCCGTTACTTAACTTCCGTCATCTGTTATTGACACTCAAAAAAAGGTTCGTGCGCGTTTAAAAGATGTTTTGCAGCTTTCGTATTAATAATGTAACGACAGACAGCAGACATTCGCAACACTTATGTAACAATGTAGAACGTGCATAACGTACCCAAAGAAGATTCATAACGTTCACCAAACGCCGGGAACTACTTCGAAATATATAACGTTCACCACACAACGGTATACTAGGAAAAAAAGTTTCGTGCGCGTTTGAAAAATGTTTTGCAGCTTTCGTAATACTAATGTAACGACAGACAGCAGACATTTAGAACACTGATGTAACAATGTAGAACGTGCATTACGTACCCAAAGAAGATTCATAACGTTCACCAAACGCCGGGAACTACTTCGAAATATATAACGTTCACCACACAACGGTATCTACTCCAAAATACAGCGTTCTGCACACACCGAGAACTACTCCAAAATACAGCGTTCTGCACACACCGGGAACTAGTCCAAACTACAGCATTCTGCACACAGCGAGAACTACTCCGAAAGACAGCGTTCTGCCCACACCGGGAAGAACTCCGAAATTAAATATTCATCAAGCACTGGAAACTATTCCGCAGTATGTCGTTTACCACACGGGAAATACACCTAAATGCAACGATCATCAAACCCCTGGGAACTTCTCCTAAATATATAGGATCTTACATTGGTACGAGTGAATTATCGGATTTCTCCAATCGAGATAATTAAATTATGGAAATTTAAGTGCGAGCCTTGGCGAAGACTTAAATTTCCATAATTTAACTATCGAGAAATCCAATAACCCAAGAGTACTAATGTAAGATTCTGTTTCTCTAAGTTTAAAAAGTAGTAAATTTGAGAAACGAAGTACAAATTCTCCCAACCCTAATTTTAGGTTCATGACTTGAATGGAAGGTGTTTTGTTTATGACGTCATGAGTTCTTATTGTGACGGTATTATTTTTAACCATTCAACTGCTGAGAACAACAACCTCACTAGTGACGAGAATATTTTTTTCCACACCGGTCAAGCAGTTGAAATATTACCTCAAAATTGAAGAAACAACGTTAATCAATCGCCGGCAACTACTTTAAATATAAAGTTCATTAAACTCCTGGAACCTAAATGAAACGTTCGGTTCATCAAACCCCGGGGAACTTCGCCTAAACACAACTGTGGCGGATAAGGCCTACAACTTGATGGAGTTACCTGCCTTAGTGGTTATAGATTATTAATATGGACATTATTCCAACTATTATTAACACGTATGTGTGCTTGACTTTAAAATGTACTTTACAATTGTATTTTGATGTCTCAAAATATTTTGAATGATTGATTATAAGTTATCGTTGATGATTTTGCAATTTAAGACATGTCATAATACTTTTTCAAGTGTTCAAATAGACTTTGATAATGTTTAAAATCATCTGAGTTATATTGAAATGGGCCATCAAATGGGGCTTTAAGATTTCAAAAACTAAAACAATAGGTGTTATTTTTGGAAACAGAAAAGTAACATCAACCAACCTCACATTAGGCAACCAACCCATAAAATTTGAAAATCATGTTAAATTTGTAGGATTGATATTTGACCGTAAATTAACATGGAAAAAACATTTTGACTACCTAGAGGATAGATCTAAACCTATACTCAACCTTATGAGATATGTTCAGGCTAATAATTTTGGAATGGGCACTGAAACTCTGATAATGTTGTATAAATCTCTACTCAGGTCCATACTAGACTACGGATGCCAGGTTTTCAACTCTGCCTCTAATAGTCTTAAACTTAAACTAGATAAAATACAGTATAAGGGTCTCCGAATAGCTTTAGGCGCTTTAACGTCCACGCCAGTGGAAAATCTATTAGTTGAAGCAGGCGAAAAACCGCTGCAACTTAGGCGCGACGAATTTTCATTAAAATATTACGCTAGATGCTCACAAAATAAAAAAAATCCAGCAAAAGAAACCCTCGAGGATTGTGTCGAATATAGAGCAAAATCACAAAAATGGAAAAATGACACAATCCCTTTTGGCTACAGAGTAAGGAAAGAATTAAAAGTAAATAAATTAGATAAAATTCAAATAGTGAAACACAATCCTCCTACTCTTCCACCATGGATTATAAAAACCGCAAATACCTCATGTGAATTAAAAAATAAAATAGATAAAGGAGATGACCCTAATATAATAAAAACAATAACCCTAGAACACATAGATAGTAAATATAAAAACTTTGAAAAAATTTATACCGATGGCTCAAAGGACCCAATCACCGGTAAAACTGCTTGCGCGTTTACCGTACCAAAAGCAAAATATGTATTCCATGAACGCTGCACCGATAATATCTCGGTATACACCACCGAAATGATAGCAATTTTCAAAGCATTAAAATGGATAGTGGACTCTGACTATCCATATCAAAAGGTAGTTTTACTTACAGATTCACTGAGTGCCATCCAATCAATTGATAATAACCAATCGAGTAGACCGGATATTTTAGAGGCTATTCAAATGCTAGCATTTAAAATAAGAAATAAACAAATCGAATTAATAATAGAATGGATACCAGCCCACGTAGGTATCTTAGGAAATGAACTAGCAGATAAACTTGCTAAAGCAGCTTTAAAACAAGAAAACATAAATATAAACATAGCCTACAGTACATCTGAATTCTACGCGATCGTGAAAAATATATTTAAAAAGAAATGGCAAGATATTTGGGACACACATCGAAATTCATGGTACTACCGGCTTAATCCATCAGTTAATTCAAAGCCATTTTTCTATCTAGGAAATCGAAACCATTCAAAAACTTTAACTAGGCTCAGACTTGGCACCACCCTTCTACCTGGTCAAATGGGGCAACACATCAAAAATATATCGCCGCTCTGCAGTGTATGCAACACCAAAGAAGACATCGAACATGTCATCCTGCACTGCGTAGCCCATAACAACGCCAGAATAAAACTTAACACAGCGCTTACTAAATTTAACATCAATACCATCGATATCAAGATCTTGTTAGACCCTCCTAAAGAATTTAAAAACCAAATATATAAAGTGCTCGTCGATTTTATTACGGAAATTGATTATCACAAATGTATATAACTATCTCTTTCGTTTCCTTTCAATTCTTGTATACACCACTTACCTAGGTGTCTTCTGCGACGGTCGCGCCCTACAACTAATAAATAAAAAGTAAAATCCAAGAGCTTCGTCCCAGGCGGCCGCGAGGGACATAGGGAATTCCAAAATAATCAACCCATTTAACTTGTTAACAAACTACTCCTCAGTTAGGTAAGCCAAGAGCCTCGTCTCGGGCACCCTACGAGGAACACGCGTAATAACGGCAATAATAATCATGAAAAAGTTAAAATTAAACCTAAGTAGGATATGCCAAGAGCATCGTCTCGGGCAGGTGCCTACATCCGATTGCAAATTAAAGTCAAATCCTCGGTCGAGTAAGCCAAGAGCTTCGTCTCGGGCTGTTACTGAGGGAAACTCATAAAAACCCAATCCCTAAAACATGTAACAACCCAACTCCTCAGTAAGGTAAGCCAAGAGCTCGTCTCGGGCACCTTACGAGGAACACGCGTAATAACGACAACAATAATAATGAAAATATTTTAAATACACCTAAGGAGGGTACGCCAAGAGCATCGTCTCGGGCAGGTGCCTAGATCCGACTACAAATTAAAGTCAAACCTCGGTAGAGTAAGCCAAGAGCTTCGTCTCGGGTAGCTACTGAGGGACATAGGAAATAAATCATAAATACTCCAATCCCTATAACATGTAACAAACCTACTCCTCAGTAAGGTAAGCCAAGAGCTTCGTCTCGGGCACCTTACCAGGTACACGCGCAATAACGGCAAAAAAAAATATTTAAAAAAAAACAAAAAAAATAAACAAACCGAAGGAGGGTATGCCAAGAGCATCGTCTCGGGCGGTTCCCTACTTCGGAATACAAATAAAAGTCATCGGTAGAGTAAGCCAAGAGCCTCGTCTCGGGCACCTACTGATGATTACGCGTAATAACGACAATAATAATAATAATAATAATAATGATAATACAAAGTAGGGCATGCCAAGAGCTACGTCTCGGGCGGGTACCTACTTCTGAACAATAATCCCTGTACATAATGTTTATAGCAATCTTGTATATATTTAAGGAAAAAAACCAACAAAAAAGAAAAAAAAAGGGAAAAAAAAAGAGAGAGAGAGAAAAAAAAAAGAATAGATTTCTTAAAAATAAAAAAAAAACCATCAGAACATGTATATCATTCTTATCTTATAATTTACAAAAATATTGTACATAAACTAACAACAAATATAATACAATTCCACATTGAAATGTATATAACTGAGTTACTTCATTATTTTCCAATTTAAATTAATCATGTAAGGCCATAGTAATGTATATATACATGTAAATTTTTTTTTAATTATTTTTTTTTCTTTCGTCTGTCAGATGAGACGTAAAACTGGTGCCTCGTGTACAGTATTCCATCAACTGGCACGTTAAAGACCCCATTGGCAGTATTCGATAAGAGTAGGCGCACGCGCCGCTGCCATGGCACGTCCAGTACTTGCTGCTAGCGTCTTAGTTCTCTAGCTGGATGCAGCTTGATAGATAAATCTACTTCTGCTAAGTCTTTTTGGTTGCGGCATTTCTGACTACTTTTATCATTTCACTTATAGTATTTATGGCCTATAAATCCCCAAAAATACAAATAAATAGGTAAAAAATTTTAATAAAAGCCATTAGGCAATAAGTCCGTGCGAGACCGTTTTACGGTAGTCAAGGACGTTAAAAACCCCCTTAAGTAAGTAAGTAGTTATATTGCATTTTATAGAAAGCCAAAGTTTATTAAGACTGTTAGTTTAAAGGCGTTAGTTTTATTACACTATGGTCTTATTAAGCCTTATGTAAACTACATTTTAATTATACTACTATTTTTAAAGCCTTATTTTACATTTTAATAAATGTTGCAACTTGTACTTTGTCTGAATTTGCCCTGTCTAGCGATGAGAGTTCAAAGACCCAGGTCCCTGTGTTCGAATCCGAAGTTTTTGTTAACTAGTAGCCAATGGATAAAAACACTGCAGAGATTGCAGAAGAATGGTACACAATTGTGGCTTATCAAATCGCACTCCAGACAATTCAAAACCGCTCCTGTTACACAACGTTAATCAATCGCTGGCAATACAACGTTCTTTAAACGCCGGGAACTTCTCCGAAATACGTAGTCAGTTGTACGTGTTTATATGGTCAGCTGTATGGTAATCAGTATAAGACTCGTGAATGTGGTCAGTTGTATGGATATCAGTGTTAAACCTGTTTGTTTGGTCAGTTGTATGGTAGTCAGTATAAGACCTGTTTATGTGGTCAGTTGTGTGGTAATCAGTATTAGACCTGTTTATGTGGTCAGTTGTATGGTAATCAGTACAAGACCTGTTTATGTGGTCAGTTGTATGGTAATCAGTATTAGAACTGTTTATATGGTCAGTTGTATGGTAATCAATATTAGACCTGTTTATGTGGTCAGTTGTATGGTAATCAGTATTATACCTGTTTATATGGTCAGTTGCATGGTAATCAGTATTAGACCTGCTTATATGGTCAGTTCCATGGTAATCAGTATAAGACCGGTTTAAATGGTCAGTTGTATGGTAATCAGTATTAGACCTGTTTATATGATCAGTTGCAAGGTAATCAGTATTAGACCTTTTTGTGTGGTTAGTTGCATGGTAATCAGTATTAGACCTATTTATGTGGTCAGATGTTTGGTAGTTAGCATTACACCTGTGAATGTGGTCAGTTGTATGGTCATAAGTATTAGTCCTGTGTATGTGGTCAGTTGTATGGTAATCAGTATTAGACCTATTTATGTGGTCAGATGTTTGGTAGTTAGCATTACACCTGTGAATGTGGTCAGTTGTATGGTCATAAGTATTAGTCCTGTGTATGTGGTCAGTTGTATGGTAATCAGTATTATACCTGTTTATGTGGTCAGTTGTATAGTAATCTGTACTAGACCTGTTTATATGGTCAGCAGTATGGTAATCAGTATTAGACCTGTTTATGTGGTCAGTTGTTTAGTAAGCAGTATAAGACCTGTTTATGTGGTCAGTTTTATGGTAAAAAGCATTAGACCTGTTTATGTGGTCAGTTGTGTGGCAGTATTCGACCTGTTTATATGGTCAGCTGTATGGTAATTAGTATTAGACCTGTGGTTATGTGGTCAGTTGTATGGTAATTAGTATTAGACCTGTTTATTTGGTCAGTTGTGTGGTTATCAGTATTAGACCTGTTTATGTGGTCAGTTGTACGGTAATCAGTATTAGACCTGTATATGTGGTCAGTTGTATGGTAATCAGTATTAGACCTCTTTATTTGGTCAGTTGTGTGGTTATCAGTATTAGACCTGTTTATGTGGTCAGTTGTATAGTAATCAGCATTAGACCTGTTTATGTGGTCAGTTGTATGGTAATTAGCATTAGACCTTTGTATGTGGTCAGTTGAATGGTAATCAGTTTAAACCTGTTTATATCGTCAGCAGTATTGTAATCAGCATTAGACCTGTTTATGTGGTCAGTTGTATGGTATTTAGCATTAGACCTGTCTATGCGGTCAGTTGTTTGGTAATCAGTATAAGACCTGTTTATGTGGTCAGTTGTTTGGTAATCAGTATTAGACCTTTTTATGTGGTCAGTTGTATGGTAATCAGTATTAGACCTGCTGATGTGGTCAGTTGTTTGGTAATCAGTATTAGACCTGTGTATATGGTCAGTTGTATGGTAATCAGTATTAGACCTGTTTATGTGGTCAGTTGTTTGGTAATCAGTATAAGACCTGTTTATGTGGTTAGTTGTATGGTAATCAGTATTAGACCTTTTTATGTGGTCAATTGTATGGTAATCAGTATTAGACCTGTTTATATGGTCAGTTGTATGGTAATCAGTATTAGACCTGTTTATATGGTCAGTTGTATGGTAATCAGTATTAGACCTGTTTATGTGGTCAATTGTATGGTAATCAGTACCAAGACCTGTTTATGTGGTCAGTTGTTTGGTAATCAGTATAAGACCTGTTTATGTGGTCAGTTGTTTGGTAATCAGTATAAGACCTGTTTATGTAGTCAGTTGTATGGTAATCAGTATTAGACCTGTTTATGTGGTCAGTTGTATGGTAATCAGTATAAGACCTGTTTATGTGGTCAGTTTTTTGGTAATCAGTATAAGACCTGTTTATGTGGTCAGTTGTATGGTAATCAGTATTAGACCTGTTTATGTGGTCAGTTGTATGGTTATCATTACAAGACCTGTTTATGTGGTTAGTTGTATGGTAAAATCAGTATTAGACCTTTTTATGTGGTCAGCTGTATGGTAATCAGTATTAGACCTGTGTATATGGTCAGTAGCATGATAATCAGTATTAGACCTGTTTATGTGGTCAGTTGAAAGGTAATCAGTATTAGACTTGTTTATATGGTCAGTTGCATGGTAATCAGTATTAGACCTGTTTATATGGTCAGTTGTACGGTAATCAGTATTAGACCTGTTTATGTGGTCAGTTGTACAGTAATCAGTATTAGACCTGTGTATGTGGTCAGTTGTATGGTAATCAGTTTTAGACCTGTTTATGTGGTCAGTTGTATGGTCATCAGTAGTAGTCCTGTTTATGTGGTCAGTTGTATGGTAATCAATAATTAGTTCTAACATATGTTTTGGGAAAGACTGTGTTATCTTCCATGAAAGATAAATGTGTATGTCTTTTCGTGAGTGGAGCTCAGCATAACGATAAAAATAAAACTCCAAAAAATAATAAGGGAACATCACTTGTTTTCCCAGAAACGCATGAAAATACCTATTTCTTCAATAAACCGACAACTTTTACATTGTGCGATGTCCTATAGACTCTTCATTGTATAATGTCCGACATCCAATCACCTGCAACAAGGACATTAAACAAGAACGTTGTTATGCTACTACGATGATGGCGATTAGTCCCCTCTCACAAACACATGTCACTTCACAAATATCCTACAAGCTTGACATGATATCATAGGACACATAATTAAACATTTCACTCTAACAAATGTCTTCTCACAAAGTCAAAAGTCACCTAAGAGATATTTTTACATCACACGTATCTCAAGGACACATGTCATCTCTCACAAACATTCAACTCTGGCACATTCCACTTGTAATCTCATAGACACGTGTCACATGGGGTAATATCATCCCACATGACATCACACCGACACAACTCACATGACATCACACCGGCACATCTCACATGACATCACACCGACACATCTCACGTAACATCACACCAACACATCTCACAAGACATCACACCTACACATCTCACAAGACATCACAGCGACACATTTCACGTGACATCACACCGACACATCTCACATGACATCACACCGACACATCCCACATGAAATCACACCAACACATGACATTACACCAACACATCTCACATGAGATCACACTGACACATCTCACATAACATCACACCAGCACATCTCAAATGACATCACACCAACACATCTCACATGACATCACACCAACACATCACACATGACATCACACCAACACATGACATCACACTGACACATCTCACTTAACATCACACCGACACATCTCACATGACACCACACAGACACATCTTACATGACATCGCACCAACACATGACATCACACCAACACATCTCACATGACATCGCACAGACACATCTCACATGACATCACACAGACACATCTCACATGACATCACACAGACACATCTCACATCACATCGCACCAACACATCTGACACAAGATCACACCGACACATCTCACATGACATCACAGACACATCTCACGTGGCATCACACATCTAACATGACATCACACTAGCACATGACATCACACAGACACATCTCACATAATATCACACTGACACATCTCACATGACATCACACTGACACATCTCACGACATCACAGCAACACATCTCACAATGAGATATATCATCCCACAGGGACAGGTGTCACCTTACACAGTCTAGTCTTTGGAAAAACATTAACTGAAAAACCACTTTTGTGAATAAGTATCCAATTATTTTAATCATTTCATGTACACATTTTATTTAAATAAAAGTAAATCATTTAACAGAGTAATCATATTGATTACAAAAGAATACAAAATAATTGACATCATTTTTTATTACATGGTATCACTGATACACATAGACAGTAAAATACATGATGTTATTGTAAAATAACCAAGACAGTGAATATAATACATGTACTGTTGACTTTGTCATTTAAATAGAAATATGTAAATTATTTACATGATGTTATTATGCAACAGAATATTATCTTTCACTAATTCTTTACATATTCACAATATTCAATACATTCAAGGAGAAGTCCTACAATAATCAATCATTACTATACCTGTTCATGTAAAACCTATTTAACAGATTAATTATATTGATAACAAAAGAATACACAGAAATTGACATAACCTTTACACTGTATGGAAAGTGTCACGGTAACGGTTGTTTGGTATTATTTCCGGTTTTGGTGGATGTGAAGACAACACAACATGTAGGTCACTTTAAATGCTATTTTCTTAAAAACTTGCAACCTTGATGAATTTTTCACAATAATATCGACATGATTTCATTTCCATATATTGCCCTTTTTTTTATTATATTCATTGGCATCATAAATTAACACTTACCTTGCATATATCTTAATATTATTGGCCAATGGGCTGTTTTAAGCCCACCGGGGTCTGTATCAAGTGTACGTGTTTGGTAACCAAATAATTTTGAACAAAACCAAACACGTACACTTGTTACAGACCCCGGTGGGCTTAAAACGGCCCATTGGCCAATAATATTAAGATATATGCAAGGTAAGTGCTAATTTATGATGCCAATGAATATAATAAAAAAAGGGCAATATATGGAAATGAAATCATGTCAATATTATTGTGAAAAATTGACGTTGAAGTCGAAAAGTTATGCGGAACGATGTAAACAAGTTGCATTGTTTTTGTCATTTTTGAAAAGCCTGTTGGTATGCTATGTTGGAAATAGCTCTGTATCTGACACAAATTATGTCCTTAATAAAACCTTGCTAACTGACATTCATCAAGGTTGCAAGTTTTTAAGAAAATAGCATTTAAAGTGACCTACATGTTGTGTTGTCTTCACATTCACCAAAACCGGAAATAATACCAAACAACCGTTACCGTGACACTTTCCATACAGTGCTTTAAATAGTAACTATTTATATAAAATGTCTAATTGTAGATATTTAGATCAATAGGTCAATTCAATCATTCTAAACATATCAGCTTTCATACTATATGGGACATTTATTTAAGAGTTCATTATACCATGTATACAGAATATTATCTTTAATTCTTGACATATTTACAATATTTGATTTTTTAGTTCACATTACATGTAGTAATTTTATACACTGATACACATTGTTTACATCCAGTGATCAATAACAACAGATAAGTCAGACATATGTAAACTACATGATCACTCTGAATATATTGTAATGTGGATTATTTATACTTTCTTATAAACATAAACATTGTCATGACGACCAATAACAACAGATAAGTCAGACATATGTAAACTACATGATCACTTCCTGGTGTCAATCAGAATATATTGTAATGTGGATTATTTATACTTTCTTATAAACATAAACATTGTCATGACGACCAATAACAACAGATAAGTCAGACATATGTAAACTACATAATCACTTCCTGATGTCAATCAGAATATATTGTAATGTGGATTATTTATACTTTCTTATAAACATAAACATTGTCACGATGACCAATAACAACAGATAAGTCAGACATATGTAAACTACATGATCACTTCCTGGCGTCAATCAGAATATATTGTAATGTGGATTATTTATACTTTCTTAAAAACATAAACATTGTCATGACAACCAATAACAACAGATTTAGACAATGAATTATAACATATGAATGGAGACAAATCAGATAATGGTATCTGTGTAATAATAACCTGACTCTGTTTACCATCAGGACTAATCCTGAGTAGATTGTAAGACCCAACACATATAACAAGTACATGTCCTTCATCATCTGTTGCAATTCCCCGTGGTCCACTCATGTTAGGATCAGTAAATGTAAACAAAGTGTTCCCCACTGTATCAATACAGTACAACTTATCAAGGTCAGCATAGTAGATACGTCCTGCCTCACCACCACAGATATAGTAAGGTGTTACACCCACTGGTATTGTACGTGTTACCTCCCCTGACATGTTCATTACCTTTATTGTGTCATCATCACAGCCTACAAACAGCTGGTTATCTCTGTACATGATACCATGACACCACACCTTTACATCAATATGTTGCATAACTTGTCTCTGTCTGACATCTACTATTACTACAGCAGTAGTAATATAAAATGTAACAGCTACAGTGTTGTTGTCTATTACAGCTATACGCCATGGTTCACCAGGTAATGGAATGGTATGTTGTTGTTGTCCTGTTATATCACATGTTACTAATTGTTGACCATACCTTTCAGCTATAACTAACACATCATCATGTAACACCTTTATATCAAGGATCAACTCTACATTGACCTTGAAGTTATAATCCAGTGAATACATGTCCTGTACATGTTGTACAATGTGATATTTAGTATCATCTGATTCCATGTGTTGATTGTAACAGTCCTGACACATAGATCTCTGACAGCCATGACACCAGTATACAGATGGTTCCTTGTCACATATATGACACCTGTAAAGGGTTTATATAAATGTAATATCATAATTCTGACATAAAAAACAATTAAAATTTATATTATATAATATAAACAAACCACCATGTTGTGTTCTCTCCATTTAAATAGATCAAAGGATGACATCAAGATCAGCATTAATTTATAAAAATGTAATATTCAAGCTATAATTGTGTACAATTGCATTAAGTAAACATAGTAAAATAACATTTACAATATGTCTGTATATAAATAGGTTACATGATGACAACTTGAATCTTTAAACTTGTGTAATAGTAACAATGTTTGCATTTAAACAGGTCACATGATGACAACTTTAATGCTTAAACTTGTGTGGTAGTAACAATGCAGTGTACAATGAAATAAACATTTAATGTAACATATTTAGTTCCATGTGTTGATGGTTATAGTCCTGACACAGAGATGTCTTCATGATTAATATCAATAAATTACACTATACTAACTTCAAAAATTAAATCTTCAAAACTTGTGGTGTCATAAAAATGTACACAAATGTACACGCAGTGCAGTGGGGACTTACAAATGGTAATGTTCTTGAAGGGATCAAGTTACAAGAATTAGCAGTTACATTCCTTTTAGGCTGTCACATGGACAGGTTTAAAGTACAAATCAGTCCTTGTGACTTGCTGCAAAGTACTTATACTGACCCTGTCCATGTGACCCCTGTATGGTACTTACTACTGACCATGTCCATGTGACTCACTGTAAGGTATTTACTACTGACCCTGTCCATGTGACTCCCTTAAGGTACTTACTACTGACGCTGTCCATGTGACTCCCTGTAGGGTACTTACTACTGACCCTGTCCATGTAATACACTGTAAGGTACTTACTACTGACCCTGTCCATGTGACTCCCTGTAAGGTACTTACTACTGACCCTGTCGATGTGATTCCCTGTAAGGTACCTACTACTGACCCTGTCTATGTGATTCCCTGTAAGGGACTTACTACTGACCCTGTCCATGTGACTTCCTGTAAGGTACTTACTACTGACCATGTCCATGTGACTTCCTGTAAGGTACTTACTACTGACCCTGTCCATGTGACTCCTGTAAGGTACTTACTACTGACCCTGTCCATGTGACTCCCTGTAAGGTACTTACTACTGACCCTGTCCATGTGACATGCTGTAAGGGACTTACTACTGACCCTGTCCATGTGACCCCTGTAAGCTACTTACTACTGACCCTGTCTATGTGACTCCCTGTAAGGTACTTACTACTGACCCTGTCCATGTGACCCCTGTAAGGTACTTACTACTGACCATGTCCATGTGACTCCCTGTAAGGTACTTACTACAGACCCTGTCCATGCGACTCCCTGTAAGGTTCTTACTACTGACCCTGTCCATGTGACTCCCTGTAAGGTACTTACTACTGACCCTGTCCATGTGACTCCCTGTAAGGTACTTACTACTGACCATGTCCATGTGACTCCCTGTAAGGTACTTACTACTGACCATGTCCATGTGACTTGCTGTATGGTACTTACTACTGACCCTGTCCATGTGACCCCTGTAAGCTACTTACTACTGACCATGTCCATGTGACTCCCTGTAAGGGACTTACTACTGACCCTGTCTATGTGACTCCTGTAAGGTACTTACTACTGACCCTGTCCATGTGACTCCCTGTAAGGGACTTACTACTGACCCTGTCCATGTGACCCCTGTAAGGTACTTACTACTGACCCTGTCCATGTGACTTCCTGTAAGGTACTTACTACTGACCCTGTCCATGTGACTCCTGTAAGGTACTTACTACTGACCCTGTCCATGTGACTCCCTGTAAGGTACTTACTACTGACCCTGTCCATGTGACATGCTGTAAGGGACCTACTACTGACCCTGTCCATGTGACCCCTGTAAGCTACTTACTACTGACCCTGTCTATGTGACTCCCTGTAAGGTACTTACTACTGACCCTGTCCATGTGACCCCTGTAAGGTACTTACTACTGACCATGTCCATGTGACTTGCTGTAAGGTACTTACTACTGACCATGTCCATGTGAATCCCTGTAAGGTACTTACTACTGACCCTGTCCATGTGACTTCCTGTAAGGTACTTACTACTGACCATGTCCATATGACTTCCTGTAAGGTACTTACTACTGACCCTGTCCATGTGACTCCTGTAAGGTACTTACTACTGACCCTGTCCATGTGAGTCCCTGTAAGGTACTTACTACTGACCCTGTCCATGTGACATGCTGTAAGGGACTTACTAATGACCCTGTCCAAGTGACCCCTGTAAGGTACTTACTACTGACCCTGTCCATGTGACCCCTGTAAGCTACTTACTACTGACCCTGTCTATGTGACTCCCTGTAAGGTACTTACTACTGACCCTGTCCATGTGACTCTCTGTAAGGTACTTACTACTGACGCTGTCCATGTGACTCCCTGTAAGGTACTTACTACTGACCCTGTCTATGTGACTTCCTGTAAAGTACTTACTACTGACCCTGTCCATGTGACCCTTGTAAGGTACTTACTACTGACCCTGTCCATGTGACCCCTGTAAGGTACTTACTACTGGCCCTGTCCATGTGACTCCCTGTAAGGGATTTACTACTGACCATGTCCATGTGACTTGCTGTATGGTACTTACTACTGACCATGTCCATATGACCCCTGTAAGGTATTTACTACTGACCATGTCAATGTGACATGCTGTAAGGTACTTACTACTGACCATGTCCATGTGACATGCTGTAAGGTACTTACTACTGACCTGTCTAAGTGACTCCCTGTAAAGTACTTACTACTGA
Source organism: Limnoperna fortunei (assembly GCA_944474755.1). Taxonomy (NCBI): domain Eukaryota; kingdom Metazoa; phylum Mollusca; class Bivalvia; order Mytilida; family Modiolidae; genus Limnoperna; species Limnoperna fortunei. The sequence continues at coordinate 50,784,162 of OX104125.1, forward strand.
CCCTGTCCATGTGACTCCCTGTAAGGTACTTACTACTGACCCTGTCCATGTGACTCCCTGTAAGGTACTTACTACTGACCATGTCCATGTGACTGGCTGTATGGTACTTACTACTGACCCTGTCAATGTGACTCCCTGTAAGGTACTTACTACTGACCCTGTCCATGTGACTTCCTGTAAGTTACTTGCTACTGACCATGTCCATGTGACTCCCTGTAAGGTACTTACTACTGACCCTGTCTATGTGACTCCCAGTCAGGTACTTACTACTGACCCTGTCCATGTGACCCCTGTAAGCTACTTACTACTGACCATGTCCATGTGACTCCCTGTAAGGGACTTACTACTGACCCTGTCTATGTGACTCCCTGTAAGGTACTTACTACTGACCATGTCCATGTGACTCCCTGTAAGGGACTTACTACTGACCCTGTCCATGTGACCCCTGTAAGGTACTTACTACTGACCCTGTCCATGTGACTTCCTGTAAGGTACTTACTACTGACCATGTCCATGTGACTCCCTGTAAGGTACTTACTACTGACCCTGTCCATGTGACCCCTGTAAGGTACTTACTACTGACCCTGTCCATGTGACTCCCTGTAAGGTACTTACTACTGACCATGTCCATGTGACTCCCTGTAAGGGACTTACTACTGACCCTGTCCATGTGACCCCTGTAAGGTACTTACTACTGACCCTGTCCATGTGACCCCTGTAAGGTACTTACTACTGACCCTGTCCATGTGACCGCTGTAAGGTACTTACTACTGACCATGTCCATGTGACCCTCTGTAAGGTACTTACTACTGACACTGTCTATGTGACTCCCTGTAAGGTACTTACTACTGACCCTGTCCATGTGACCCCTGTAAGGTACTTACTACTGACCCTGTCCTTGTGACCCTCTGTAAGGTACTTACTACTGACCCTGTCCATGTGACCCCTGTAAGGTACTTACTACTGACCCTGTCCATGTGACTCCCTGTAAGGTACTTACTACTGACCATGTCCATGTGACTCCCTGTAAGGGACTTACTACTGACCCTGTCCATGTGACCCCTGTAAGGTACTTACTACTGACCCTGTCCATGTGACCCTCTGTAAGGTACTTACTACTGACCATGTCCATGTGACTCCCTGTAAGGTACTTACTACTGACCCTGTCCATGTGACTCCCTGTAAGGGACTTACTACTGACCATGTCCATGTGACTTGCTGTATGGTACTTACTACTGACCCTGTCCATGTGACCCCTGTAAGGGACTTACTACTGACCATGTCCATGTGACCCCTGTAAGGTATTTACTACTGACCATGTTTATCTGACCCTCTGTAAGGTACTTACTACTGACCTGTCTATGGGATTCCTGTAAGGTACTTACTACTGACCCTGTCCATGTGACTTGCTGTATGGTACTTACTATTAACCCTGTCTATGTGACCCTCTGTAAGGTACTTACTACTGACCATGTCCATGTGACTCCCTGTAAGGTACTTACTACTGACCATGTCCATGTGACTCCTTGTAAGGTACTTACTACTGACCATGTCCATGTGACTCCCTGTAAGGTACTTACTACTGACCCTGTCTATGTGACTTGCTGTATGGTACTTACTACTGACCATGTCCATGTGACTTGCTGTATGGTACTTACTACTGACCCTGTCCATGTGACCCCTGTAAGGTACTTACTACTGACCCTGTCCATGTGACCCCTGTCTGGGACTTACTACTGACCCTGTCCATGTGACTCCCTGTAAGGTACTTACTACTGACCCTGTCTATGTGACTTCCTGTAAAGTACTTACTACTGACCATGTCCATGTGACTCCTGTAAGGTACTTACTACTGACCCTGTCCATGTGACCCCTGTAAGGTACTTACTACTGACCATGTCCATGTGACCCCTGTATGGGACTTACTACTGACCATGTCCATGTGACTCCCTGTAAGGGACTTACTACTGACCCTGTCCATGTGACTCCCTGTAAGGGACTTACTACTGACCCTGTCTATGTGACTCCCTGTAAGGTACTTACTACTGACCCTGTCTATGTGACTCCCTGTAAGGTACTTACTACTGACCCTGTCTATGTGACTCCCTGTAAGGTACTTACTACTGACCCTGTCTATGTGACTCCTTGTAAGGTACTTACTACTGACCCTGTCCATGTGATCCCTTGTATTGTACTTACTACTGACCATGTCCATGTGACCCACTGTAAGGTACTTACTACTGACACTGTCAATGTGACTCCCTGTCAGGTACTTACTACTGACCCTGTCCATGTGACTCCCTGTAAGGTACTTACTACTGACCCTGTCCATGTGACTCCTGTAAGGTACTTACTACTGACCATGTCCATGTGACTCCCTGTAAGGTACTTACTACTGACCCTGTCCATGTGACTCCCTGTAAGGGACTTACTACTGACACTGTCCATGTGACACCCTGTAAGGTACTTACTACTGACCCTGTCTATGTGACTCCCTGTAAGGTACTTACTACTGACCCTGTCCATGTGACCCCTGTAAGGTACTTACTACTGACGCTGTCCATGTGACTCCCTGTAAGGTACTTACTACTGACCCTGTCCATGTGACTCCTGTAAGGTACTTACTACTGACCCTGTCCATGTGACTCCCTGTAAGGTACTTACTACTGACCCTGTCCATGTGACTCCCTGTAAGGTACTTACTGCTGACTGTCCATGTGACCCCTGTAAGGTACTTACTACTGACGCTATCTATGTGACCCTTGTAAGGTACTTACTACTGACCCTGTCCATGTGATTACCTGTAAGGTACTTACTACTGACCCTGTCCATGTGATTACCTGTAAGGTACTTACTACTGACCCTGTCTATGTGACTCCCTGTAAGGTACTTACTACTGACCCTGTCCATGTGACTCCCTGTAAGGTACTTACTACTGACCATGTCCATGTGACCCCTGTAAGGTACTTACTACTGACCCTGTCCATGTGATTACCTGTAAGGTACTTACTACTGACCCTGTCCATGTGATTACCTGTAAGGTACTTACTACTGACCCTGTCTATGTGACTCCCTGTAAGGTACTTACTACTGACCATGTCCATGTGACCCCTGTAAGGTACTTACTACTGACCCTGTCCATGTGACTTGCTGTAAGGTACTTACTACTGACCCTGTCCATGTGATTACCTGTAAGGTACTTACTACTAACCCTGTCCATGTGATTACCTGTAAGGTACTTACTACTGACCCTGTCCATGTGACCCCTGTAAGGTACTTACTACTGACCCTGTCCATGTGACTCCCTTAAGGTACTTACTACTGACCCTGTCCATGTGACCCCTGTAAGGTACTTACTACTGACCCTGTCCATGTGACCCCTGTAAGGGACCTACCACTGACCCTGTCCATGTGACTCCCTGTAAGGTACTTACTACTGACCATGTCCATGTGACCCCTGTAAGGTACTTACTACTGACCCTGTCCATGTGACCCCTGTAAGGTACTTACTACTGACCCTGTCTATGTGACTCCCTGTAATGTACTTACTACTGACCCTGTCTATGTGACTTGCTGTAAGGTACTTACTACTGACCCTGTCTATGTGACTCTCTGTAAGGTACTTACTACTGACGCTGTCCATGTGACTCCCTGTAAGGTACTTACTACTGACCCTGTCTATGTGACTCCCTTAAGGTACTTACTACTGACGCTGTCCATGTGACCCCTGTAACGTACTTACTACTGACCCTGTCCATGTGACCCCTGTAAGGTACTTACTACTGACACAGTCCATGTGACCCCTGTATGGTACTTACTACTGACCCTGTCCATGTGATCCCCTGTATGGTACTTACTACTGACCATGTCCATGTGACTCCCTGTAAGGGACTTACTACTGACACTGTCCATGTGACACCCTGTAAGGTACTTACTACTGACCCTGTCTATGTGACTCCCTGTAAGGTACTTACTACTGACCCTGTCCATGTGACCCTTGTAAGGTACTTACTACTGACCATGTCCATGTGACTCCCTGTAAGGTACTTACTACTGACCCTGTCCATGTGACTCCTGTAAGGTACTTACTACTGACCCTGTCCATGTGACTCCCTGTAAGGTACTTACTACTGACCCTGTCCATGTGACTCCCTGTAAGGTACTTACTGCTGACTGTCCATGTGACCCCTGTAAGGTACTTACTACTGACACTGTCTATGTGACCCCTGTAAGGTACTTACTACTGACCCTGTCCATGTGATTACCTGTAAGGTACTTACTACTGACCCTGTCCATGTGATTACCTGTAAGGTACTTACTACTGACCCTGTCTATGTGACTCCCTGTAAGGTACTTACTACTGACCCTGTCCATGTGACTCCCTGTAAGGTACTTACTACTGACCATGTCCATGTGACCCCTGTAAGGTACTTACTACTGACCCTGTCCATGTGATTACCTGTAAGGTACTTACTACTGACCCTGTCCATGTGACTCCCTGTAAGGTACTTACTACTGACCCTGTCCATGTGATTACCTGTAAGGTACTTACTACTGACTCTGTCTATGTGACTCCCTGTAAGGTACTTACTACTGACCCTGTCCATGTGACTCCCTGTAAGGTACTTACTACTGACCATGTCCATGTGACCCCTGTAAGGTACTTACTACTGACCCTGTCCATGTGACTTGCTGTAAGGTACTTACTACTGACCCTGTCCATGTGATTACCTGTAAGGTACTTACTACTGACCCTGTCCATGTGACTCCCTGTAAGGTACTTACTACTGACCCTGTCCATGTGATTACCTGTAAGGTACTTACTACTGGCCCTGTCTATGTGACTCCCTGTAAGGTACTTACTACTGATACTGTCTATGTGACTCCCTCTAAGGTACTTACTACTGATACTGTCCATGTGACTCCTGTAAGGTACTTACTACATGTACTGACACTGTCTATGTGACTCCCTGTTTGAAAAGGCACATTTAGTATAGTATTTACTTACTAGTAACAATAACTTTCACTCACCATTCACTCCCACTTGCTTTCACTATTGTTCACTAAAAACACTTTGATCCTAAATTTTAAGTTTTAAAAATACACAGTAATATTGATTGATTGATATACTAGTAACAGTTAATGTCAGTAAAAATATGATCCATAGGGGTCCATGTCTTTTCGAATGAAGACAGAGTATTGTTTTTCTTGGCCACATACTGCTCAAGTGACCGATACCACATGACTTTATATTTAAATTCAACTATATTTGGCTTTTGGTCATTGAGTTTACACCTGAAGATATAATATTTAGCAATAATAAAAATCAGGTTAACAAGTAGATCCTCTGCTTCAAAACCAAGGAAGACTTCCTTTTTGTCAAAGCTAAAATTTTGGTAATACTGGTTTATATGGTTTGACAAAGAAATGAGAAAATCCTGTGTCACTTTGCAGTCAAAAAATAAATGTTCAATGGTTTCACTTTGAATTTTACAAAATGTACATAGGTCTGTATTTTCGAGCTTTATTTTATACAAAAATGAATTGGTAGGAATGATTCTACGCAACAGTTTAAACTGAAAATTTTGAAGATGTGAGTTTTTGCAGGATTTTTTTAGAATAATAAAATATTGTGACCAGTCTGTTATTTGACAGTTCAGCAGTTCTTCCCATTTTGAAAATTTTTCAGTTGGTAAAGAAATTATATCATTTACAAGATTTTCATATACCCATTTAATCTTTTTACTCTGAACTATTTTCACAAGATATGTGTCCACCTTACTCACTGTTTCAAAGATTACATTTGGAAAATTGTCTTTTATCTGATGTTTAATGTATTTGGGAACACTTTCAATAAGGCTGTAATACTTTAAAAAAATTTTGTTTGTAGTTTATGTCTAATTTGTTCAAAACTATAAAAGCTGCCAGTAAGTGGATCAACAAGATCACATAAATACTGCACATTATATTGAATCCATCTAATGTAGTATGAAAAATTGGTTACTGATACAAAATTAAGAATATCAAGTGACAAAATTTCATTAATATTCATTTTTGTAGAAGGTTTTACTAAATGATAGCAAAAAAGAACATCTTTCCAAAAAGGATTGGTTATTTTCCCTGCAACTTCCTTAAGCTTTTCTTTCTGAAGGGTTAAAATTCTTTTGCTGCCAAAATTGTGAATACTCAATAAGAATAGTTTTTGCCAAGTGCCATCTAAGTTGGAAGCTAGTCTTTTTATCCAATTAACTTTAAGATAAGTGTTGAAAGACTGAAGATGAACCATCTTCAGCCCTCCCTGGGATATATCACCAATTAATGTATTTCTTTTAATCTTATCTGATTTTCCATTCCAAATAAAACTGTAAAAAAGTGAATTTAAATCATGTATGTTTGCTTCAGGTAAATTTGGTAGGGCTGTCAATAGATGAATAGTTTTGGCAGTGCCAGAGTTTTAATAACTGTTATTTTACCAAGCAGAGTGAGTTTTCTATGTTGCCAACTTTTAAGTAATGATGTAACTTCCTTAATTTTTTGGGAAAAATTTATGTTTGTAAGACAGTTTAGGTCAAGTGAAAAATTTATCCCCAAAAGTTTAAAATTTTCCTGTGACCAGTTTAGTGAGAAATTTGGGCAAAGAATGAGATTTGAATATTTTTTGTCTCCCACCCAAACAGCTTTTGTTTTTGATGGGTTCATTTTTAAACCAGACACCTTATGAAAAGATTCAAAACACCTCAGTGCCTCCTTCAATGAGTTTTCACTTCCATCTAACATAAGAAATGTATCGTCAGCATATTGACTTATGAGTGATTCAACATCGTTAATAAGAATACCATGAATATTTTTATGTGCCTTCAGTTTTAAAGAAAGGGACTTACTACTGACCATGTCCATGTGACTCCCTGTAAGGTACTTACTACTGACCATGTCCATGTGACTCCCTCTAAGGGACTTACTACTGACCCTGTCCATGTGACTTCCTGTATGGTACTTACTACTGACACTGTCCATGTGACCCCTGTAAGGTACTTACTACTGACCCTGTCCATGTGACTTCCTGTAAGGTACTTACTACTGACCCTGTCTATGTGACTCCCTGTAAGGTACTTACTACTGACCCTGTCTATGTGACTCCCTGTAAGGGACTTACTAATGACCCTGTCTATGTGACTCACTGTAAGGTACTTACTACTGATCATGTCCATGTGACTTGCTGTAAGGTACTTACTACTGACCCTGTCCAAGTGACCCCTGTAAGGTACTTGCTACTGACCCTGTCCATGTGACCCCTGTATGGGACCTACTACTGACCCTGTCCATGTGACTCCCTGTAAGGGATTTACTACTGACACTGTCTTGTGACCCTCTGTAAGGTACTTACTACTGACTGTCCATGTGACCCCTGTATGGTACTTACTACTGACCCTGTCCATGTGACTCCCTGTAAGGTACTTACTACTGACCCTGTCTATGTGACTTGCTGTATGGTACTTACTACTGACCCTGTCCATGTGACTCCCTGTAAGGTACTTACTACTGACCCTGTCTATGTGACTTGCTGTATGGTACTTACTACTGACCCTTCTATGTGACTCCCTGTAAGGTATTTACTACTGACACTGTCCATATGACTCCCTGTAAGGTACTTACTACTGACCCTGTCCATGTGACCCCTGTAAGGTACTTACTACTGACGCTGTCCATGTGACCCCTGTAAGGTATTTACTTCTGACCCTGTCGATGTGACTCCCTGTAAGGTTCTTACTACTGACCCTTTCTATGTGACCCCTGTATGGTACTTACTACTGATCCTGTCAATGTGACTCACTGTAAGGTACTTACTACTGATCCTGTCAATGTGACTCACTGTACGGTACTTACTACTGACCCTGTCAATGTGACTCTCTGTAAGGTACTTACTACTGACCCTGTCCATGTGACCCCTGTATGGTACTTACTACTGATCCTGTCAATGTGACTCACTGTAAGGTACTTACTACTGATCCTGTCAATGTGACTCACTGTAAGGTACTTACTACTGACCCTGTCCATGTGACTCTCTGTAAGGTACTTACTACTGACCATGTCCATGTGACTCTCTGTAAGGTACTTACTACTGACCCTGTCCATGTGACCCCTGTAAGGTACTTACTACTGACGCTGTCTATGTGACTCCCTGTAAGGTACTTACTACTGACCCTGTCTATGTGACTCCCTGTAAGGTACTTACTACTGACCCTGTCTATGTGACTTGCTGTAAGGGACTTACTATTGACCCTGTCCATGTGACCCCTGTAAGGTACTTACTACTGACCCTGTCTATGTGACTTCCTGTAAGGTACTTACTACTGACCCTGTCTATGTGACTTCCTGTAAGGTACTTACTACTGACCCTGTCTATGTGACTTCCTGTTAGGTACTTACTACTGACCCTGTCTATGCGACTTGCTGTAAGGGACTTACTACTGACCCTGTCCATGTGACCCCTGTAAGGGACTTACTACTGACCATGTCCATGTGACCCCTGTAAGGTACTTACTACTGACCCTGTCTATGTGACTTCCTGTAAGGTACTTACTACTGACCTTGTCTATGTGACCCCTGTATGTGACTTACTACTGACCCTGTATATGTGACTCCCTGTAAGGTACTTACTACTGACCCTGTCTATGTGACTCCCTGTAAGGTACTTACTACTGACCCTGTCGATGTGACCCCTGTAAGCTACTTACTCCTTATCCTGTCCATGTGACTCCCTGTAAGGTACCTAATACTGACACTGTCTTTGTGACCCTCTGTAAGGTACTTACTACTTACTGTCTATGTGATTCCCTGTAAGGTACTTACTACTGACCCTATCTATCTGACCCCTGGCAGGTACATACTTTTGACACTGTCCATGTGATTTCCTGAAAGGTACTCACTACTGACCTTGTATATATGTGACTTTCTGTAAGGTTCTTACTACTGACCCTTTCTATGCGACTCCCTGTAAGGTACTTACTACTGACCCTGTCTATGTGACTCCCTAAAAGATATTTACTGCTGACCCTGTCTATGTCACTGCCTGTAAGGTACTTACTACTGACCCTGTCTATCTGACTCCCTGTAAGGTACTAGCTACTGACTTTGTCTATGTGACTTGCTGTAAGGGACTTACTACTGACCCTGTCCATGTGACTCACTGTAAGGTACTTACTACTGACCCTGTCTATGTGACTTGCTGTAAGGGACTTACTACTGACCATGTCCATGTGACTCACTGTAAGGTACTTACTACTGACCATGTCCATGTGACTCACTGTAAGGTACTTACTACTGACCATGTCCATGTGACTCACTGTAAGGTACTTACTACTGACCCTGTCTATGTGACTTGCTGTATGGTACTTACTACTGACCATGTCCATGTGACCCCTGTAAGGTACTTACTACTGACCCTGTCTATGTGACTTCCTGTAAGGTACTTACTACTGACCCTGTCTATGTGACTTCCTGTAAGGTACTTACTACTGACCCTGTCTATGTGACTTCCTGTTAGGTACTTACTACTGACCCTGTCTATGTGACTCTCTGTAAGGTACTTACTACTGACCCTGTCCATGTGACCCCTGTAAGCTACTTACTCCTTATCCTGTCCATGTGACTCCCTGTAAGGTACCTAATACTGACACTGTCTTTGTGACCGTCTGTAAGGTACTTACTACTTACTGTCTATGTGATTCCCTGTAAGGTACGTACTACTGACCCTATCTATCTGACCCTCTGGCAGGTACATACTTTTGACACTGTCCATGTGATTTCCTGAAAGGTACTCACTACTGACCTTGTATATATGTGACTTTCTGCAAGGTTCTTACTACTGACCCTGTCTATGTGACTCCCTGTAAGGTACTTACTACTGACCCTGTCTATGTGACTCCCTAAAAGATACTTACTGCTGACCCTGTCTATGTCACTCCCTGTAAGATACTTACTGCTGACCCTGTCTATGTGACTCCCTGTAAGGTACTTACTACTGACCCTGCCCATGTGACTTCCTGTAAGGTATTTACTACTGACACTGTCCATGTGACTTCCTGTAAGTTACTTGCTACTGAGATCCTGTCAATGTGACTCCCTGTAAGGTACTTACTACTGACACTGTCTATTTGACCCTCTGTAAGGTACTTACTACTGACCCTGTCTATGTGACTCTCTGTAAGGTACTTACTACTGACCCTGTCCATGTGACTCCCTGTAAGGTATTTACTACTGACCTTGTCTATGTGACTTCGTGTAAGTTACTTACTACTGACCCTGTCCATGTGACTCCCTGTAAGGTACTTACTACTGGCCCTGTCTATGTGACTTCCTGTAAGTTACTTACTGCTGACCCTGTCCATGTGACTCCTTGTAAGGTACTTACTACTGACCCTGTCTATGTGACTACCTGTAAGGTACTTACTAGTGACCCTGTCTATGTGACTACCTGTAAGGTACTTACTACTGACTGTCTATGTGACCCCTGTAAGGTACTTACTACTGACACTGTCTATGTGACCCCTGTAAGGTACTTACTACTGACACTGTCTTTGTGACCCCTGTAAGGTACTTACTACTGACCCTGTCTATTTGACTCCCTGTAAGGTATTTACTACTGACCCTGTCTATGTGACCCCTGTAAGGTACTTACTACTGACCCTTTCTATGTGACTCCCTGTAAGGTACTTACTACTGACCCTGTCCATGTGAATCCCTGTAAGTTACTTACTACTGACACTGTCTATTTGACCCTCTGTATGGTACTTACTACTGACACTGTCAATGTGACTCCCTGTATGGTACTTACTACTGACCCTATCCATGCAACTCCCTGTAAGGCACTTACTACTGACCCTGTCTATTTTACCCTCTGTAAGGTACTTACTACTGACCCTGTCTATGTGACCCCCTGTAAGGTACTTACTACTGACCCTGTCTATGTGACTCCCTGTAAGGTATTTACTACTGACACTGTCCATGTGACTCCCTGTAAGGTACTTACTACTGACCCTGTCTATGTGACCCCCTGTAAGGTACTTACTACTGACCCTGTCCATGTGACTCCCTGTAAGGTATTTACTACTGACACTGTCCATGTGACTCCCTGTAAGGTACTTACTACTGACCCTGTTCATGTGATTCCCTGTAAGGTACTTACTACTGACCCTGTCTATGTGACTCCCTGTAAGGTACTTACTACTGACCCTGTCTATGTGACTCCCTGTATGGTACTTACTACTGATCCTGTCTATGTGACTCCCTGTAAGGTATTTACTACTCACACTGTCCATGTGACTCACTGTAAGGTACTTACTACTGACCCTGTCCATGTGACTCCCTGTAAGGTACTTACTACTGACCCTGTCTATGTGACTCCCTGTAAGGTACTTACTACAGACCCTGTCTATGTGACTCTCTGTTATGGTACTTACTACTGACCCTGTCCATGTGACTCCCTGTTAGGTACTTACTACTGACCCTGTCTATGTGACTCTCTGTAAGGTACTTACTACTGACCCTATCTATGTGACTCCCTGTAAGATACTTACTGCTGACCCTGTCTATGTGACTCCGTCTAAGGTACTTACTAATGACCCTGTCCATGTGACTCTCTGTATGTGAACATTTGATTATAAGTTGGAAATCAATGTCATTGCTATTGTAATTTTAGCCAATATGAGAAAAACCACTGAACATTAGTTAAACAATCAGCATTTCAATTCTTAACTTACTTTTGTTTAAATCTGGTATCTTGAATTCCTGTAAAACACACAATATGTCAGACAGATATAACTTAACAATATATAAATATACTTCAGACAAAAACGTTTCTCTATTACACAGATTTAAACAATAGGACACTGGAGCACCTGGACTCATCCTCGGTGCGATTCCTGTTGCTTTATTGTTGGTTTTGTGTTGTGTGTTTGTTTTTGTTGTTGTCCCCTCTTTTGTGTTACCGTGCCATTTTGTCGATCCTCGATTTTTTATTTTCTGAATACACCTCGGAATCTTCAATTGTTTTTTCTTGATTGTGGTATGTTCAATTAACTCTTGTTTGCATATTATCAACAGCTGTTATTATGAAAACTTGTTGTTAATAGCTTTTACCTTCTGAAAACTTAATATGTTTTACCTTCCTGACTTTTCAAATTAATCTGTGCTGGCACATAATCATCATCCTAGAAAAAGAAAATTAAAAATTATGAACATATCTGAATCAAAATTACATGTTACAAGGGTTTTTGTATCAAATATTTCATTTCAACTTAGATATGTACTTATGCAACAGTTACATTCACTTGTAAATTCACACGACAAAAAGAAAAAAAAACTGAATGTAAACAGCCGAGCGTCTCTTCAAAGACATGAAACAACTGGGAATCCCCAATGACATAGTTATTAACAGACAATTCAACATTATTTTATTTAGCATGTTCAGTGTACAGGTGTATATGTACACTTTGTTTCAGACATATCTTGATTACGAGTTGAATACTTCTTACTTTACCTTATTCAAGCATGTTTAGTATTGTTTGTTTGATTGCTTAAATGATGTTTAACGCCAGCAATTACCTGATTATTCGGCTTTATCATGGCATCCAGTTTTTATCTGGGAAGCCTGAGTACCCAGAGAAAACTCCCGACCTTATGTAGGAAAACTTGCAATTCTTTTCAATTAAGATTGGAGCCGAGTGCACCCTGCCACAATCTCAGTGTTGACAGACTATATAGCTATGTGATTAATAGAACATGAATTACCTCAACCAATCAACAACTGAGGCCACAGTATGTTAAGTGCATTTTGTTTATAGACTGTGTTATACATGTTTAGTGCAGAAGTACCAATGTTAATGGTTCAGGTTCGTCCTAATAATGCATTAACACTGATTAAGTTGTTTAAGATTATGTTGTCTTTGGAAGCATTAAATGAAGTATCTGTTACAATTATCATGATTAATTATAATACCACGAATATACATGTACATGTAATAAGATTCTCACAATTGTTTTTAATAGGATTTTAATGCCATTTTCAACAAGTTATTTAGCTACTAGTATACCATGACATCAAGTTTTTATTTAAGAAAGATGGAGTAACCCATGGAAATTCCTGACTTTCGGTACATCTAGCTGGAGTACCCAGTGGAAACTCCTGACTTTGGTAGCTGGAATTCCCAATGGAAACCCTTGACCTTTCGCAGCACGAGTACCCAGCGGTTACCCTGTCCTTTGTTAGCTGGAGTATCCAATGCAAACTCTGACTTTTGGTAGCTTCAGTACAGAGTGGAAACCCGGATCTGTGGTAGCTGGAGTATCCAGTGGAAACACCAAACATTTGTAGCATAAGTACCCAGTAAACAGCCTGTTCTTTGTTAGATGGATTACCCGGTGGAAACCCCTGACCTTTGGTAGCACAAGTTCCCAGTAGACATCCTTTCCGTTGTTAGCTGGATTATCCAGTGAAAACCTCTGACCTTGGGTAGCTTGAGGACCCAGTGGAAACCCTTGACCTTTGGTAGCACAAATGCCCAGTAGATATCCTGTCCTTTGTTAGCTGGATTACCCAGTGGAAACCCCTGACCTTTGGTTAGTGCCCAGTAGATATCCTGTCCTTTGTTAGCTGGATTATCCAGTGGAAACCTCTGACCTTGGGTAGCACAAATGCCCAGTAGATATCCTGTCCTTTGTTAGCTGGATTACCCAGTGGAAACCCCTGACCTTTGGTTAGTGCCCAGTAGATATCCTGTCCTTTGTTAGCTGGATTACCCAGTGGAAACCCCTGACCTTTGGTTAGTGCCCAGTAGATATCCTGTCCTTTGTTAGCTGGATTACCCAGTGGAAACCCCTGACCTTTGGTTAGTGCCCAGTAGATATCCTGTCCTTTGTTAGCTGGATTACCCAGTGGAAACCCCTGACCTTTGGTTAGTGCCCAGTAGATATCCTGTCCTTTGTTAGCTGGATTATCCAGTGGAAACCTCTGACCTTGGGTAGCACAAGTGCCCAGTAGATATCCTGTCCTTTGTTAGCTGGATTACCCAGTGGAAACCTCTGACCTTGGGTAGCTTGAGAACCCAGTGGAAACCTCTGACCTTTGATTAGTGCCCAGTAGATATCCTGTCCTTTGTTAGCTGGATTATCCAGTGGAAACCCCTGACCTTTGGTTAGTGCCCAGTAGATATCCTGTCCTTTGTTAGCTGGATTACCCAGTGGAAACCCCTGACCTTTGGTTAGTGCCCAGTAGATATCCTGTCCTTTGTTAGCTGGATTATCCAGTGGAAACCTCTGACCTTGGGTAGCACAAGTGCCCAGTAGATATCCTGTCCTTTGTTAGCTGGATTATCCAGTGGAAACCTCTGACCTTGGGTAGCTTGAGAACCCAGTGGAAACCTCTGACCTTTGGTTAGTGCCCAGTAGATATCCTGTCCTTTGTTAGCTGGATTATCCAGTGGAAACCCCTGACCTTTGGTTAGTGCCCAGTAGATATCCTGTCCTTTGTTAGCTGGATTACCCAGTGGAAACCCCTGACCTTTGGTTAGTGCCCAGTAGATATCCTGTCCTTTGTTAGCTGGATTACCCAGTGGAAACCCCTGACCTTTGGTTAGTGCCCAGTAGATATCCTGTCCTTTGTTAGCTGGATTACCCAGTGGAAACCCCTGACCTTTGGTTAGTGCCCAGTAGATATCCTGTCCTTTGTTAGCTGGATTACCCAGTGGAAACCCCTGACCTTTGGTTAGTGCCCAGTAGATATCCTGTCCTTTGTTAGCTGGATTATCCAGTGGAAACCTCTGACCTTGGGTAGCACAAGTGCCCAGTAGATATCCTGTCCTTTGTTAGCTGGATTACCCAGTGGAAACCTCTGACCTTGGGTAGCTTGAGAACCCAGTGGAAACCCTTGACCTTTGGTAGCACAAATGCCCAGTAGATATCCTGTCCTTTGTTAGCTGGATTACCCAGTGGAAAGCCCTAACCTTTGATACCTGGAGTAACCAGTGGAAACCCCTCACCTTTGGTACCAGTAGCTGGAGTAACCAGTAGAAGCTGCAGACATTTGGTAGCTGGCCTACTTGGTGGAAACCCTCGACCTTTGGTAGCTGGTGTAATTAGTGGAAACCCTGACCATTGAAAGCTGATGCACGCAGTGGAAACCCCCAACCTTAGGTAGCTGAAGCACCCTGTGGAAACCCCAAATATTGGTAGCTGGAGTACCCTGTGGAAACCACAAATATTGGTAGCTGGAGTACCCTGTGGAAACCACAAATATTGGAAGCTGGAGTAAACACTGGAAAACTCTTAAACGGTTAATCAGACAATCTTGACTCTTAAGCCAATTTTGTATCCCTCATAGAGCAGAACAATTAAACAATGCTAACTTTTTCTCTAGTTGTAATAATTTTCAAGATTTTGAGGCAAAAATGGCAAAAATCATCAATTTCGACAATTCATAACTTCGACCCAATGGAGTGTTTCATAGAGCTTTAGATGCTAATGATGGCATGTCTCTTCGGTTTTCCTGAATCTTTTATACTAATTGATCTGTAAGCCGAAAACTGTATTCTGATCCCCCCGCCCCAAGTTCTATTTTTAGCCATTGCGGCCATGTTGGCTTATCTGCGGCCATGGTTTGTGCAAATTTGCTAGAGGACATTTGACGGATGACGTGTACAAAGTTTAAAAGCAGTACTTTCAGTGGTTTCAGAGAAGAAGATTTTTAAAAATCAATTTAAACCGATTAAAAAAGAGTGGTACTACTCTTTAAAAGGTTAATCATACAATCTTGACCCTATAGCCATTATTGTAGCTCATAGGGCAGACAATTATAATTAAGCAATGATAACTTTGTCTATAGTTCAAATAATTTTTAAGATTTTGAGGCAAAATCGGAAAAATCCTCGGTTTGACAATTAAAGGGCAAAATACCTACAAGGCGTCATCATACAACTTTGACTCGATGAAGTGTTTTCTAGAGCTTTTGATGCTTAAGATGGTAAGTCTCTTCGGTTTTTCTGTATCTGTTATAATTTTTGAACTATAAGCCTAAATCTGTATTTGACCCCCCGTTCTATTTTTAGCCATGGCCGCCATGTTGGTTGGTCTGAGGCCATGATTTGTGCTAACTTGGTAGAGGTCGTTTTACTTAAGATGTGTGCAAAGTTTCAAAGCAATCCCTTCAGTGATTTTGGAGAAGATTTTTAAAGAAAAGTTAACGACAACAAGAAAGACAGACGGTTGACAATGATGGAAGCCTAGTGATGACAATAGCTCACCTGACCTAAAGGTCAGGTCAGCTAAATATTATGTTAAATTATTATACAATACATGTATGTATAACATATGGCCGTATATGTGATGCAGACACACTCACTTCTTTTACCATAACAATGCAATTATTATACACATGTACGATTTCCTACCTCTTTATAGTCCTCAAACCATGTTTGAAAGAAATCTTGAATGCTATGACTTTGACTATGGTCATCACAAAAGTATTCATCTTCTAAATCCAGTAACTCACTGTAGCTATGGCGACCAGCAGACGTGTGTATGTTGCCATCCGAGCACTTTGACTTCACTGTGTATGACACTGATCTTGTTTCAAATTTTTCTTTGGCTACCTCAGTTGTTCTTGTCAATTCCTCTAGAAGTGCTTTACATCTCCCTTTCTCCACATTTTTCCATTGCCATATCTGCAGTGCTATTGTGTTTTTACAGAAACACAAAATAAATTTTCGGAACTTGGTACTGTCGAGAAAGAACACTCCCATACCATGATAAATAGCCATTCGACCATTTTGTGGTTCAGCGCACACAGGATATTTACTGATATAATAACACAAGATATGGTTGAAAAAGTCAAATGGCATAAAATCAAACTCTATACACAAACATGGTGTTCGCTTACAGTTATCTTTCTTTGCATTAAACCTATCAATGATATCTGTAAATGAAGCTTTCTCAGAGATCATGCAAGGCATATAATAAGTAGGTAAGATTTGCCTTTGTCCGTTTTCCTTTAAAGTTGTAACTTTTACTATAATGCCAAATATTTCCATTACATTTAGTAAGTGACTGCTATGTTTGTTAAAGTCAAGTTCTGGTTCTTTATCAAAGAGTTTTACAATCAGAGAGGGCACAAGCTTTCCTGTGTCTTCTAGTGATTTCCATTCATTAGTCAGCTTCAGGTTGGAATCAAATTTGTCTGATACAAGACATCTGAAAGCATTTGCTAACCATTTTTGGCTTAGAATAATATATTCTTTTAAACTCTCAAAATATACGACACCTCCCACTTTATGTTGATATTTCAGGAAAAGTTTTATTTCATCCTCACTATCAATTGAACATTGAGAAGATAGTTCAACAATATCCAACCAAGATAATATGTTCATCTCAGCCTCCCTTAAAACACCAATTGATTGTTCTAAACGTATCCAACGTAAGGGTAACTTTTCAGCAAACGTTTTGACTTGCTTTCCATATTTAAAAACTGTGTTGCGCAAAACATTAAAATCCCCTTCGTCTGACTCAGTGTTAGAAACATAACATATCTCTCTTACATGTTTTTTCTTAGCTTCGTTTTTTAATACAGACAGTAGTTGTTTTCGGAAGTCATCTTTTCTTTCCTGCTGCTAAAAGAAACAAAAATCCTAAATTTTCACCTGTTTTGCTCCTGAATATTGTTTTTGTCACAAACAATTATTTGTTAACTGACAAAGAAAATATATACTGGAAATCTTAAATTGATAGATTATATACTTCTTTTAAACGAGATGCATTTTTTCGTCCATATTTTATCGAAGGGCCACAGCCCTGAGATGAGATACCGAGAAAATGCATCAAGTTTCAAAAAACGTAAATAATCTGTTTATTGATGTTTTGGAACATTGTGATGTCACTGTGTTTACTTAACTTGACAGATGTGCATACTAGTTAAGGATAAAGTACAATGTAAATGTTATAAAATGTTTTACTGCAGATTACTGAATGATTTACCCTGTCTTAATAACAAGACACATATTTTAGAGTTACGATATTACTGACTCGGTTATTAAGGTTTGCCAGCATCTTACAGAGTTTCTGATATGATTGATTGATTGGTGTTAAACGTCTAGCAAGCAATATTTCAGCTACATGTATATTCAGGACGTTTTTGATATGATAATTATCAGAGGGATAGATACACAATATAACTTATTTTAATTCTATTATGATTTAATTGGTCTTACTCCATTGAAATTTCAATGGAAATAAAAATATTTACTATTTTAAATATTTAATTGACCATATTAGACATCTATATTGTATTCAAAACACTTATAAAATGAGATCAAGAAGTTGTTTAATAACCTAATATTTGCTCAAAACACTTACATGAGCTCTGCACTCGTCAATTCTGGTACAAACAATGATTGCTGGCGGATAGAGAAGTTCCGTCTCCTCTTTCATTTCCTCCTTATTGGTACATGAGTGAATAGTATCAAGCCAGAAATCTATATACCCTATAAAAATAAAGGAGTCAATTAAAAATATGAAATAGATTTCAAGGGGGCAATACACGAATAACAGCATTTGGAATTATTATTAATATTATATACTTTCTAAGGATCATTTAAAGATGTCAGAATGGCATAACATCTGAAATCCAGATATAAAACAAAGTGGATACATGTGATGCATGTGATACCACAATAACACAAGTTAGTTTGAATATTGTTTAAAGCCACTTTCAGCAATTTTACAGCTACATCTTGGCATCCAGTGATTATTAGGGGGGAAGCCGGCGGACCCAGAGAAAAACCCCTAACCTTAGGTAGGGAAACTGGTACTTGTTAATTAAGATTGTAGTCAAGCGAACCCATCATAGTGAGACTCGAACCAGCAATCTAGGTTTTGACAGACCATGTGATCAATAGTGGATGAATTACCATAACTACTCAGCCACAAAGGGACCTTACACAAGTTAATGAAGATCTGATATATTTGACTGATAAGTGTATGTTTAACATACATTAAATCAATGTGCATGCACAGTCTATATTACAGACAAAACATTGGATATGTTGGTCATCTGGGTGGTGAAGTTAAATAGATTTGAACATAGACCAGCATTAAGTCACGCTAACCATACCCCCACTCAACCATTTTTATGACTAATCCTTAATAATAACACTGTAAGTATGGTTTCAGGAAGTAGATAACTGAATGACCTGGAAATGGGAGGCTTGGTACAACTCATCATGCTAAAGGCTTTAGCTGTATACAAATTTTGAAATCCAGCCCTAAAGTAGAAGCTGAGAAATCTCTTACGAAAAATTTCCCTATTTTGACCCTGAAAACAGTCTTAGTCGGCTCGAAAGTAGATAACTGACTGACCTGGAAAGGTGAGGCACTGTACAACTCATCATGCTAAAGCTGTGCACCAAATTTGAAATCAATCCTTTTAGTAGAAGCTGAGAAATCTGTTACGAAAGTTTGCACTGGACGGACCGACAAGGTGATTGCAATATAGCCCTTTCTGTTATGAGTGGGGGTATAAAACCAAACTGTTTATACTTATTTAATCTTTAATAGCTTCATATGACTGCTAAAGCAGCTGATTTTGGACAATATTGTTTTTATAACAAACACATGGATCCAAATAGAAAAGTTGTTCCAGAGGAGAAGATTAAATAAAGAAAACTGGATGGCTAGATATTTAGGTGAAAAAAGGGTATGTGATGAAAATATCTCACCCTGACCTTTAACAAAGCTAAATAAAAAAAAGAGGAAACATTATTTAAACCAGACTTATATTTTATCTAATTTTAAAGTTTCAAACCTCCAATTTTATCAAAGCCATCTTCTGATCTAATTGGTTTTACATCTTTCATGATGTTTGCAACCAGAATATGTAAGGCATTTTGATTAAGGAATATTGGGTGAGTGGCATAGTAATCTTTCTCTCCAGCAAAATCCAAAATTCCACATTCCACAAACTTATCAGCTGGTACATCCACTTTTTCTATACCATCCAGTAAATCACCCAGACCTTGTAAAATTTTGTCAGTCAATAATTTAGTAATTGACTTGGAGTGACTATCTATTTCCACTTCAAAGTGTTCTGGAAAATTAGAAGTTGTTGCAAATGACTGGCCTTCACTTGTTCTTATCTTTCTTTTTCTTAGAGAGTCATCTTCCTGTACATCATGGCTAGTCTTCCTTTTTCTTTCTGATCTACGATGAGAAACATTGAGAGACTCTCTATTGCTATCCTTGCTGCCATTATCATCTTGTAAACCAATGGTATTTAAACTGTCAGCTTTGTCTTGTAAAGTCTCGTCTTCTGCAGTACTTGAATGACTAGCTGTTTTAATTCTAGTCAACAATTCTTTCTTTTTATCTGATACTGCAATTGAAAATCCCAAATTTAGTACATAAAGATTAAGACTTGGTGAACATATGCATAAAAAAGACTTACTGTCCAAGTGTTGCACTTCTTATGTAAGACATGTATCATAAAAAAATTTAAAAAAACTTGTTGTAGAATCAACCGTTGCATTAGTCCCTCTGTGATCAAGATAAAAGAATGACAAAAACTGTATTGTACATATTATCAATCAAGACTTTGGGGCCTCAGTGGCCAAGTGGCTAAAGTAGTCTAATATTGGGTATACTTGACTCCACTCTAAACTGAGATGGATTGCCAGGTTTCCTACCGCAGGTCCCGGGTTTTCACCGGGTACTCTGGCTTTCTCCCCAATAAAACATGATATTGCTGAAAATTGCTGTAAGTGGTGTTAAACACTATTCAAACAAAACAAAACACTTCATTTGCATTTTAAGTACATGACTGTTGCTGAACACCAAATTAAAATACTAAAAAATGATCTAAATAAATCCACTGCAGGAATAATGGATTACACGAAAATAAGTGTGTCACTTTCAATTGTACCCAAATCATCAAAATTAGCATATGCAGAGTCTGCCCAACGTTAGGACAAACATACCTCAATGTTTTGTCAGTCCTACCAAGTAACTGTCAGACCCATATTTTTCATTATTTTTATAGATTGAAAAAAAAGGGAAATAATAAAGTCAGCATGGGTCGCCACACTCTAAAAAAGTAGGGAGAAGTTGCAACCAAACAGGAGAAGTGAGGCCCTGATAGGGAGATGCTAGGGAAAAGTAAGAGAAACCATAAACATACTTAATTTTGCAGTAATTATATAATTTTCCTAGTATTTACACACAATTTATTAATAATTGTGGTTTTTCATAATGATTCTGCTTGCATTTTTAAACAATAACACACTAAGATTAGGTTTTTTAATTATTATTCATGGTAAGCAATATCATCAACAGGACATACCTTTACCATTAATCATTGAAAAAAGCACCAGATATAGCAACTATTTTGATGTCTATTAGTAGCCATAAAAAGGTATTTGCTGACAAAAATAGATCAACATCATCAGTATTGTATACATCAAAATTTTACAATCAGTTTGTCATTTGCATGCCATTGCATAAACGACTGTGGCGCAGTAAATGACCAAAAGTTAAACATGAAGTCAGAACCAGAGAAAAGGTATTCGGAAATTGCAGGAGAAAGAGCACATGGCTTATGTCATTGGGTAAGTCCCTTTATCAACACACCGGCTAAAAATGTAAACAATTTGATTAAAACTCAATTTTACAAAAAATATTTATAATTAGGATTTAAATATTATTTCATTTACATACAAAGCAAAGTTTTAATTTTTACACTTTAACCCATCAATTAAAGAAAATTTACTGCACCACAGTCATTTATGGCCGACTCCCTGAAGTTAAGAAAGTGTTTCAGTCCAAGAAAAAGTTTGGTGATCGCAAAAATATGGATCTATTAAAGGAATAGATGTCACAATCTTAAAGAATAAATGTCTGTGAGTAGGTTGAACACCTACAATCAGGTTGGCAGTGCAAATTTCCAAAGAGAACTAAACAAAACCAGAGGCTCTTAAGAGCCTGTATCGCTCACCTGATTTTATAGGCAATGAAGGTGGCATTTCCCTGATGTAAAAGTAAGTCCTGTAATTTTCAATAAACTTTAAATAGGACCATCCAAACAATATTACTAGAAAGCTTTGTTTCATTGGTTAACCGGTTGTATAGAGAAGATTTTTTTAATTTGCCCATAGTGTCCTATGTTAAACTAAGTCCTGCAGCGGTGGCGGCCATTTAGAATTTCCAATTGCCATAAAAAACATAAACTTTATAAAGGACCATCCAAACAATATTGCTAGTAAGTTTTTGTTTCCATTGATTAACCGGTTTCAGAGAAGAAGCCTTTCAAAACATTTTCCAATAGGGTCCTATGTTAAACTAAGTCCTGCGGTAGTGGCCATTTTTAATTTCCAATTGCCATAAAAAACATAAACTTTATAGAGGACAATCCAAACAATATTGATAGTAAGTTTTGTTTTGATTGGTTAAACTGTTTCAGAGAAGCCCTTTTAAACTTTTTTCTCATAGGGTGGAATGTTAAACCAAGTCCTGCGGTGGCGGCAATTTTGAATTTCCGATTGGGATAAAAAACATTAACTTTATGGAGGACCATCCAAACAATATTGCTAGTAAGTTTTGTTTCCATTGGTTGACCAGTTTCAGAAAAGAAGCCTTTCAAACTTTTTCCCATAGGGTCCTATGTAAAATTAAGTCCTGCAGTGGCCGCCATTTTGAATTTCCAATTGCCATAAAAAACACAAACTTTATAGAGGACCATCCAAACAATATTGCTAGTCAGTTTTTGTTTCCATTGATTAACCGGTTTCAGAGAAGAAGCCTTTTAAAACTTTTTCCTATAGGGTTCTATGTTAAACTAAGTCCTGGGGTGGCGGCCAATTTGAATTTCCAATTCCCATTATAGAGGACCATCCACACAATATTGCTAGTAAGTTTTGGTTTGATTGGTTAAACGGTTTCAGAGAAGAAGCCCTTTTAAACTTTTTCCCCATAGGGTCCTATGTTAAACTAAGTCTTGAGGTGGCGGCCATATTGGTTTACCAATCAAAATAAAAAACACAAATTTTGTAAAGGTCCATCCAATGAACATTATGGCCAAGTGGTTTCAGAGAATAAGATTTAAATGTAAAAAGTTTACAGACGCCACCGCCGACGACGACGATGCCGACGGACGCAAAGTGATAACAATAGCTAAAAAGCTAAAAAGGAAGGGGGTAGGAATTGTTTGTTTTTGCATTAGACTCATTCGGTCACTTCATTAGTGACAATACTTTTTTTTCTATTTCAGGCCATATTTCGCCCTAAATGATATGGGGTCAAATTCCTGTGGTCGGTCATTGACCTATGAATTAAATTTTAATAAACTGTATGCCGCTAGGAGAGGGAAATCCAGGAAATAAGGCATTTTGATTGGTTACAAAAATAACCAATTGGTCATAACTATATTTAGTAACAGGGAAATTATATGGAATGTAGAAAGCAAATCGGTGGTTATTCAAGTAGAAAAAAATCATTTTCGATATAAATTTTCACAAAGTTCAACAGGACGTGAAACAAACACTGTAGTACATTCAAGAGTAAAATAGACTGCAATATGCAGGCACATGGGTTCAATGTCTCTCTGCACAGTTTTCTGATCATATGCATCAAATGGGCATGGTGCACAACGTTATGACTGTTATACTATTTTGGGAATTCCCAGATATTTATTTTTAGTTTTTACAATGTTTATGTTACAGAAAGTATCATTGTTTATCAGACAAAAAAAGTTGCTGGACCTTGATATGAAATTTTTTGATAGGACACGATAATCAAATCAACCGATCCTTAAGATAATTTTCCAGTCAGGACAGGAGGTGGGACGATTTTTGGCAACTGTGCACATGCAATTGAACCAAATAAGGCAAATGACTATCACCCCAATACTATTATGTAATCTGAACCACCATAACCATCAAGTTAGACCACTATTGTTATACTGATCCACATAATTTATTAAATGAATATATATGAAAGGTGGTTATCATTTTCTTTCAAATATTTAATATTTTTAAAGTGAAAGTAGTACAGTAAAGTGAAACTAGTACAGTAAAGTGAAAGTGAAAGTACAGTAAAGTGAAAGTAGTACAGTAAAGTGAAAGTAGTACAGTAAAGTGAAAGTGAAAGTACAGTAAAGTGAAAGTAGTACAGTAAAGTGAAAGTAGTACAGTAGAGTGAAAGTACTAACCTCAACCAATAATCTAAAGGTAATGCTTATTGTCTTATTTTTTGTGTGTTTAAGGTTTTATCCCACTTTCAGCAGCTTTTTGTTGGTCAGACACACCTTGCAGTCAGACTAATTTAAATCCAAGTAATTTTCTTTTTAAAATAATTTGTCTTAAAGGTTAATACTGTCAAACGACATCTTTTATATAATTACCTTCATCAAAGATCCATTTGCCATCCCTAATGCGAATTTTACATCGATGTATATCAATCCCGTCAGTACTTTGGACTCCTGTGGTACTCTGTTTTAGTAGCCGTCTAAGCAAACAGGTTTTGCCTACACCATTTTCTCCAATTATAACAATTCTGAGATAGTACCGTGTCTCAGTACCAGACTTGATGATTTCACTGTAGAGCACTTTATCTTCTTCACTTAAATGTTGGATAGCAGTTGGCATTTCTATTATAATAAAAAGTTAATAATCAAACAGTCCATTGTCCAAATGTATGTATTTAAAAAATATTAATACAACTTACTCCGAATAGTTCTGTAATAAAGGATATTGAACTATGATTGAAGAAAGTATACAGAAATGCTACACATACAATTAAACTAAAAGTCACACCTCTACATGGAGTGCGGTGTTTTGCTTGTATTTTTTTATTATTTCATATTGTACCTTTTTATTATGAAAATCTTGAAGGAAAAATTATCCTATGATGACAGGTCCATATTTTATACAATGCCTCCATTATTTAATTGTCACAAATCGTCCTTGAATTTTGCTACTGGAATTTTAAATGTAAAGTCAGCCATTTTGGTTCATAAAGGGATATCATATTGTTTACAAACGTTTGTCTGCTTTCCTGACGTTCAATGGACAAACCACGAGATTTTTACTCCTCAACTGCAGACGACATTACCCTAAGGATTTCTAAAAGAACAATCGACAGTACCTTCTGTACACTTTCTTTCTAGTCAAAATTTACTAAAGAAAAAATGAAAATACCTTTTTGGACCTACAAAAGAAGCATAAGCTGGACCATACACAGTAAGCAGCTTTTATTTGTCACTCTGCCAATGTAAACCGACTTTCACTATAATCTACTGTTTAGCTTGTATGCAAAAGTGATACTTTGCTTCAATTGTGCATCCTGGCAATTTAACAATCCTAATTTACAGTACATTAAACTAGCAGTTGGACAAAATATAAGTCATAATTCTTGTTTTTGTGTGTTAAATGTCTTACTGACATATAAATGTCTTACTGAAATATAAAATTTCTATGTACATGTATAATCCCTGTATTTCTTAAACTTACCTTGAACAATAAGTTGAGAACATCGAACACAATTTTTTATCTTGACAGAGTACTCTCCCTTATCATCAAGACTTGTTTTGATTACAGCAAGCCTGTGAAGTCTTCCATGCCTATCTGCTTTATATTTGTCTGATGTGCTTACTTCAATACCATCTTTGTACCATAGGGCAGTTTGATTGTCATCCAGTACTTCACATTCAAACTGAACATTTTCACCCTCCATACATGTCATAGTAACCAATGGTTTAGTAAAATATTCTGTGGAGGAAATAGGAAATGTTTTGCCATTTTATAATATTAGTAAAATCTTGCTAATATCTGTAGTACCAACATAAATAGTACTTGCTCCAAAACTAAAAGTAAAAAATATCAATCATCCAACTTGATATAGCTAAGACGGGTAAAAAATAATCTCACACTGACCTTAAATATGCTAAAGGTTCATTACAGTTAGTAACACCCTGGCAACTATGAATCAAATTACCTCATAAAAATGATTCACTATTTTGAGATCAAAAATACACATTATAATACACAGTGTCATCTACTCCCCAACCACCCATATATATTTTTGAGAGAGTAGACCAAACATCAATTATATGGCCACTGCTTCTATAACAAGGTAGAAGTTTACTTACCTATCACAACAAGAGATGTTTCTCTTACTCTTTTGTTTATACTGACTGAGTAATTGGCTGTATCGCGTAACTCACAATTCTTAATGGATAGTCCGTGAATTTTTCCCGCTTGCAAAATTTCATACTTTGCATTATTAGTCAAGGGGATTCCATTTTTGTTCCAGCGAGCAAGTAAGATGTCTTCTTTAACTTCACATATGAACTCTGCTGTCTCCCCCTCAATACATTCCACACTCTGGAGGTTCTTTGTGAAGTATTCTGTACAAAAAGTAAGTTATTTAACACAATAGTCCAACAAGTATCTGATATCCATGTTTTACAAACCATGCCAATTATAATTGACATTCTGAAGAAACTTCTCAATACGTTTGCAAATTGGAATTCAGTATTTTTTGTATTAGTTTCCATCTTGAATGCAGTTTAGCCCTGACAGATATAAATTTAAAACAGGAATATGCCAAATATTGTTCATTTCAGGAATCAGTTTAGACATGCAAGTCCTCAAACATCAATAAACTTGAAAGAAACATTTTAATGGGGGCTAACAATGGCTGTTTGCAAAAGAAGAAAGTACTACACAAAGTCGATATTAACAAGTTAAACTACAATATATATTAAAGTTTAGGAAAAAGTTACGACGACGCCAAGCCAGGTCCTGGTTAGCTAAAAATAAACAGTATGTTGCTTGTTACTGGAGAGGGCATTACCACGATATGATAATGACCAACGTGATAATACCCTAATGCCAAATTACTACAAATTAATTAATACCAGCTGACATTGTTCTTTTCAATTGAAACAAACATAATTTTACTGCTATGAAATAATTATACAATAGTTGCTTATACAGGGGCAATGTCATATTTTGACTGCCCAAGGGAGAGTGGTATAGCCTGAAACATTGGTAATGCCTGAGACAAAGGCGGGGGCATTATCGATGTTGAAGCCAATACCACTGTCCTGAGTGTTGCGAAGTATCATGACATTACCAGCTACATAAGCAACTATTATATTCATTTCATTGAAGAATAAGGAAACCATGTGTTTTTGACTGTATTTTTTTATTTGTAGCTACTTGCTGTATGATTTGAATGTAGGCCTCATGATATATCATTGTTTGGAATTTTCAGGCAATATGCAGATAGTTATGTGACTTTAAAATTCATTTGGATTGTACATGTACATGTATTTATTAATATAAATTAAAATTTAACAGCTTTATGTTGTTTGTTACTGAAGAGGACATTACAACGGTGTGATAATGCCCTCATGCTAAATTACTACAGTATTAATTAAGACCTGTTTTATCCAATTGAAACAAACATAAATTTACTGATATGAAATAATATACCAGTATCAAGTATAGTAACTATATAATCCATACCAATTTTCATAAAATTATGTTCAAAAGTATCAGGAGTTGTGCTAAGAAAGTGGGGAGACATAACTACCACAATAACTTTACTATAGTTCTGTCTGTCTACATAAACACGGAAATGTACCAAGTTTACTTGATTACTAAGCCATGTGTAGGACAAATTATAAAGGTTACTTAACTATAGAGATGTTTGTTGGTAAAGAGGAACAAAAAAGTCTATTTAACTACTAAGCATTTTGTCAGTAAAGATGAACCACAAAGTCTACTTATGCTGATGCTCAGCATTATAATTACATCAAATTCTTAAATATTTATAAACGTAAATTTAAATTTTTAAAACTGTTCACCTTCTACATATAGATGTGCCTGTCTTTCTATGCCCTGTATCCTGACACTGTATAGTCCTTTATCAGAGAGTAAAGTGTTTCTGATGTCCAGACTGTGGATTTTACCAGACGTTCCTGCTAAAAACTTCTCAGATTTTGCAATCTCCTTCCCATCTTGCAACCATAGTGAGCACAGCCCGCAGTCCTTTGTCCTGATTTCAAAGTGAGCGTCACAACCTTCCGTAACAGTGACATCACATAGATTTGTGGTCAAACAATCTGAATAGATCAAAATTATATTCTTAAAATAGATCCATACAAACACAGGATACATATTCTGTAAATCATGTATATATTGTAAATGCAATTAAAACATACTTCAGTACTAGGCCTTGCTTGTAGGATAATAGCTTTTATAATATACAATCATCTCATAATTTCCCTGACACATACTGGTACGTCACTGCTGCAAGTCAGATTTTGCAAAATCACATTTCTGCATGTAGAAAGGTATTCAATGAATATTGTCTAAACATACTACTTAATATGAAATTCAACTGAATTAACCCAAAGACTATCTATGGCTAGATTATCAAATCTATAATTCTCAATGATCGTACAAGCCAGGTGTTGCTTGCTACAGCTATTTTACAACAATACATAAAAGTACTTATGTAATGTACAAAAAAGATAACCCATATTTCAACTAGTTTAGTTTTAACTACTCATGTTAATTGGCAAATATAATGAGCTTATATATACCTGGTAATTTCTTTTCTGCAAGTAGTTGTTTTATTGCCTGAAAAAAAAATGAAAATGATTGATTTTCATGAGCCTCGGTATCAATGTTTACTGACAGTGGCGTTGAACATGCCGCCAGCTATGGAATGTCGTCTTTTAGAAGTTGTTCAGTTATAATATGGTAAGCGAGTAAACGCCTAAAACGGACCACCCGTAGTTGATTTGCAGAGGCAAGCACAGAATTCTAAGCTATTTTCATCGAAATTCTGTGCTAAAACCAAAAGCAGAGATTTGGAATTTGACATTTTTTAGCTTGGAAATTGCTTGTAAATTTGAACTTTGTCATTTTTGAGCATATAAATGGCTCGGAAATTTAAATTTTTTTAAGCACAAAACAAGCATAAAAATTAGTTGGTAACATGTTTGAAGGGTGTCACCCTTTTCAATACAAATCTCAAAACTTTACTGGTGTTTGTCAGAATTTCCTACCCAACTATCCAATATAATCCTATTAACATGCTTAAGTCTGTAAAAATTCCCTACCCAATTGTTCAATAGAATCCTAAATGTATAAACAATCGATTTTTACTTTTTTCGGCCAGAAACCAATGTAGTTTTTTGTATGGAAGACAAAGATTACCAGAGTTTATGACGTTTGTCTTTTTGTTTAAATACATGTACAAGTCGGTACATAGAGCCAGAGCTATATGTACATAAATGACTACATACATCATCTAGACTTATACACTGTCCGTGATCATGACGATAATGTACTGTGTACATAAATCTTACCTCCTCTATCTGACATTGTAGTAGAAGTGTATTTTGTAGTTGTAGACATATACTTGAATTAAGGGGTTGTTTAGCAATATCTCTCAGTCTCTGTTTGGTTTCTTCTTGCTTTCCATAAATCTTTGCTAAGACTAGTAATGACTTCTCTATTTCTGTCATGGACGTCTTGTATTCATCGTTTGAAATCTTCCCTTTCTTAGCATGTGCAAAAGAATCATTCCTAAGTTTTACAAGGTGATCAAGGGCATTCCTCTCGTCTGAGCCATTTGGCACTATGTCAGTAAAGCTAACCAAAAGAAGTCTAGCTAAAGTGAAGTCAAGGCTTTGTAGCTGGAGGTTAGGATTGACAGGACAACAGCAGTGTGGAGCTGATTTACTTCTAGGGTTATGTCCTGACAACTTTTCACCACCTGAATCAAGAAGAATGTCCAGTTGTTGCTGCTGAAGTACTCTACTGCCACTCATTGAAGTACGTATATATGATGGACACTGACAACATGGATATCGACTGAACATGTGGTAGATTACATGTCCATTTATTTCAATAAATCTATGTAGTGTTATGCAGTTGTTTGTCAGATAGAACTCGAGAAGATGTAAAAATGAGTCTTTTGTTTCATCTACAATTACTGTTGAATGGCGGTAAAAGTTTTCCTGTTCCTGTGTTGTCATGATTAAAAGCTTCTTACACTAAAATAAAAAAAACATAAATAGTTACACAGGAATTCTTAATACTTATAAGCTATCATGGAATATTATCAGGGTTCTCCCCTGGAATTTTGGAAACCACTGTAGTGTCATGCTTTAAAAAGGCTCCAATTTTGCATGTTGGGTCCTAAATTTCAAGCATCATTTTATTTTTTTTATTACCAAGGTACATTGTAAGTTTGTTGAATGTTATAATAAATGAGATAGTACACATATTTTTCTAAATTTATGTTTATTTTTAAAAAATTAATGACATACATAACAGAAGATAACAGATAAAAATACAAAGCTACTATTAACATTGGTACTAATGACAAATAACACTACAACTACAGCAGCAATGTGCCATGTGCATTTTGCATTATCTTGATACCTGTCTCATTTCCATTTTTGTATAACTCATTATTTTTTAATACCTAAATCTGTTTCATTATTCAACATTTTTAATTTTAATTGTGTATCATCATCAGTCATTTATAATTTATAACAAACTTCTGAGCAATGTTAAATGGAACACACAGTTCAACACATCGAAACTGTAACCAAAATTGGGTAAATATTAGACATTATTAAATTTGGTTTCTCATTTAATTAAGTATTTATTTCAGTTTTACTTTCGGGCCTCGGTGGCCAAGTGATTAAGGTAGTTGGTCAACTGTTGATCATGTGACATGGTCTGTTAACACTGAGGTTGTAGGTTCAAATTTCACTGCAGGCATAATCATTGTCCAATTTTAATTGACAAGGTTTTCCAAAGGTATTTTATCTTCCTTTGGTAATTTTGAGAAATCCAGAATGCTCGTAACACCCAATATCCAGGGCTACCTGTACTTCAGTTTGTAATGTAATGTGCCTGTACACATTTTTATATAGGGCGAGAATCCTCTGCCATCCAGCGCTTTTTTTTGCCTTGGACCCATGCAAAAAAAAAATGTTGGATGGCAGAGGATTCTTGGATCAATGTTTACAATGGGACAGCAGTGACTGAGTGATTAAGGTACTTCGGTTCATCTACAGTATGTCAACACTGAGGTTGCTGATTCAACTCTCACTTGGGACGGGACAGGCTGCTCTTGACTCCAATTCTAAATTGACAAGGATTGCCAGCTTTCTTACTTAAGCATGTTAAGGTCTGGTGTTTTCTTCAGGTACTCAAGCTTCCACCATCGATGCTATGATATAGCTGAAAAATTGCTGAACGTGGCATCATACACCATTCAAAGAAACAAACAAACACATTTTTTATAAAGTAAAATGACCAAATTGGATCCCATTTATGTCATAAATCACACATCCCTTAATGAATTTTTTGATTATGTGTATTAATTTCACAAGATTATAATGTAAATAAATATATATTTTTTTTTTATTTCATCTACACATGGAACTGAAATAGGTTTGTCGAACATTAATAAAAACATCATGACATATTGTTCACTTATGTTTTTATTGTGATTTACCAAAGCTTTGTAACATGGATAATAAATACAAGTGTGGACACAGAAAAACGTCTCGCCTGTATTCCGCATCAGTAACGAAAATAAATTTCGTCATAAGCATTACGTAAATAGCATTTAATATCAGCAGCGGCCTGTATACAAAATATTGTCACCATACCCTGCATAGGTGACAGGTGACTGACTGGCAAGTACTCATCATAAGCTACCTCTGGACCAAATTTGATGGACCTAGGGCTTGGGCTTACAAAGATATGAAGCAAGATGTCAAGTGTTTACGCCGCTGCCGCCGCCGCCGGATTCCCATACATATGTCTCGCCTCCAGCGACTTTCGTCGCAGGCGAGACAATAAAATTGCACTTCTTCCACCCAACAACCGTGGGATTTATACCCATAAAGAAGATAACAGCATGGAGTGGGCACTTAGCCCACGGTCATGACAGTGGGCAATTAGTTGTGGGCTGAAAGTGGGTACATGAGAATCTGTAGTGTAATTACTAGTAACATACATGCCCCAATAACAAAGTTCATGATTTCTGTAAGAACATGCATTTGTTCCAAAATGAATATTGTATCTTAAGTTGTTTCATGAATTTAGTTAACTACAATTATGAAATTCCTTAGATGGTTTACTTAATAAATACATTTTCAATCTTCGCCATTCTTAACATTCAGTTTACATGCCTACTAAAATAATTTTAACACTTAATTTTGGTTAAGTACAATAACTCCTATAAGGCACCATCAGAAAATTTCTGAAAATTAAATGATTTGTAGACCTTGTCCTTTAGTGTAATTTAGAAATTTACAGTTTTACTCTAGTTGTGTTATACTAGTAGATTAATTTATAATAAAAAAAACTGATTATTTGTCCAAATTCGTAATTAAAGGGAAATAACACTTATAAAGAGTCCTCTAGCAATTTTGGACTAAACAATCATTTGTAGGCCTTGCTTTGCTGATCATTTCAGCAAGTTACAGTTTCAAGTGAGCTGTTATTATTTTCAAGTGGAACATTTCTTAAAAAGAAATATAAGGAGTCATCTGACAATTTCAAACCAAATAAGTGAATTGTACGGCTTTTATTGATCAATTTTGCTATTAACAGTTTTACTCTAGCTGTTAAAGTTTTAAAGTTACAGAACATAAACGAAAAATTTTATTAAAAAATTTGCTTTTAAGGGCAACAACTCCTATAATGAGTCATCTGACAATTTCAGACCAATTAAGGGAATTGTAGGGCTTATATTGCTGATCATTTTTGCTATTTATAGTTTTACTCTAGCTGTGTTGGTTTTCAAGTTATATGACTAAACAGAAAATTTAATAAAAAATTAATATTTAAGGGCAATAACTCCTATAAGGGGTCATCTGACATTTTCAGACCAACACAGTGAATTGCAGGGCTTGTATTGCTGATCATTTTTGCTATTAACAGTTTTACTCTAGCTGTAATAGTTTTTAAGTTACAGGACATAAACAAAAAATTTCATAAAAAAAATGTCATTTAAGGGCAATAACTCCTACAAGAAGGCAATACAAATTTGAAACTAGGAACCCTAAGGATGATTGTGGCCAAGTTTTAAAAAATTGGCCCAGTGGTTTCAGTGAAGATTTTCGAAAAAATTTACAAAGGAACGAAGGAGGACAGACGCCAAGTGACAGCCTTCGGTCCAGGTGAGCTAAAAAAGTGTTTCAGCTTAAAAGTTTTGTTTTATTCATAGCACATTGATCTATTATCCCTGCACCTCTTTCTTGGAGCAGAAAAAAATGAAAGTGTTTATATGCATGTAAAATCCACAATCACAAAAAGAGTTTTGTCTGGCTTTGCTGTGATTGAAATTTTTTTAAGATGTCTTTCTTCTTGACCAATTATGTTGATGGTGCTTATCAATGTCTTGTGCTGATAATAAATACATGAAATACATGTAATAATGATGTGTCATAGTGCTTATTTTTATCATTGTTTAAATACTCAACTGATATAAATACTTTAAAACAAAAATCCATTGTCAACCTTCATTAATCAACAAAGACAAGGAAACAAAAACAATCAGAAATTTTTATCTGTTCCTGATTCAGATTAGATAACGAACAAAAGTCTCTATCTGTACTAAGCTTATTTTTAGCCATCCAATTTGCATCTTTATGCCTTAGTTTATTTGTCTTTTTAACTTTTTATTGTCTAATTAATATTAAATAATATTATCATATTAAATTTTGTAAAAAACTTCCACACAAGGCATTTGTATATCTATTAAGCCAAAACAATTTTTGCATGTCTCTGAGTTATGTTTGTCATACAGTTTGTGTAGTACTAGTATCTTCCTTACAAGACCTGACAGGAATTGCTATTCCGTAGCACCAGAGTTCTATAGAGTTTGCATTGTGTGGCTGGCTTTTGTTGGCATTCAATCTAATTAAAATTAAACCTTTGTGCTCATGCTAACCCCTTTTTGTAATTGTTGCAGTGAAGATCTAGCACCCCATTACAGGTCTTGATTCAACAAAGAGCCATATATGACAAGATGTGTATTTGACCCCTACATGTAAATTTATAAAATATTGCACCTATTTTATGAATTTAAAAAAATTTTGAATTATAAGATAGTGTACGTACCTCACAAAAAATGTAAGCATTTATTTATTTGTCCACGGTTACTAGTACATGTACATGTATTATTTCTTTACCTTAAACCTAATCAAATATATTTTTGTGATAAATGGTTACTTTCACTAACATTCATGACAATATTTTAATATGACCTCATACAAGAACATGCAAGATATTTCAATTGAAAGAGCCTTCCAGTTTAAGCAAAAGTTTTTTAAATTTTTAAAAGATGTTCTCATCTGCGCTCGTACTAAATTCTTGAAATATTTAGCCATCAGAAACATGGAAAATGGTTGCTTTTCATGAACCATTTTACTTCTGGTTTGTCGTTACCAATGTCCCCTCGTCCACAAATGCACGCCATTACATAGCTGACAAATTGCTGAAAGTGGTGTACAATCTAAACCTCATTCAAACAACCAAATCAAATAATATGTACCAAGGAAATCTTTCAACAGATGATGTCTATGGAATGTCCACGGGAAATATCCACATTAAAATAATCAAACTTGTGCAATAAACTTGATCATGTGCATGTTAACAATGAAATTAATATGCTCATTTTGTTGCATAACACATAAATACATGTACAAGAATGCAGATAATTTTTTTTTAATGTTTCGAGATTAGGGATAGTGTTTTATTAACCCTATGTCAGGAGAACATGTTTGTCTTCAATATGCGTAATGGCTTTAATAACTGTATTATGCGCTAAACATACATCTTTAAGCTAGAAAACTGACTGGTTCTAATTGAAGTCTTTTTATTGGTTTCTAGGGACAAAACATTGTAAGACTTAAACTGATAAAGTAACTAAACAATTCAGCTATAACAGAAAACAAAACTTTAAAATGACAAACATTTTACAAAAAATGTCCAGTAATTTTTTTCTCAATAAGACGGCATACTGGATTATTTAACTGTTGCTAGGCAACGAAGCAAGTAAATGAACCATTCAAAATTAGCATTTTTGTAAACGAAGCACAGAGGGTTCTTAATGGTACAAATATGAACAATTTTGGAATGGAGGCCGAAATTGGCCCTTATCATATATAGTCCTTTCTAACAATTCAATAAACAATGCAGTTGCCCCAGCGGGATCCGGGTGCCCAAAAAGAATAGACCGCAGTCGCGCTAGCTTGTAGTAAAAGGCGACTAAATAGCGCCCAGTACCCTGACCGGCGTGTCAGGTCGGTTTGCCTAAAGACCGACTGGGATGTGTGCCCCAGGTGGTTTAATGGGGTACCCCTGGCAAGCTGGGGTTGTCAGGCCATAATACAGAAAACCTGACCGCAAACCATATTAGTGCAACGTGTTGGGAAAAATGCCACGTTCCTCACACGTTAAAAGACGCTGCTGTAGTATTCGCTATGAGTAGGGATTTCAATCCCGCTACAGGAGGCTGAATTGCCAGACCCTATCCATCCTCCCATTTGCCAGTGGCAATCTAAAATCCGTTACCCCTATTTTTCCTTGTGTCCCATCCCATTTTCATTCATCATCATTTCATGTTCATTTTATCATCCATTTCCTGTTCATCGCTTGAATATAGCTGAAATAATGCTGCTCGGGCGTTAAACACCATTAATCAATCAATCAATCAACAATGCAGTTACTTCCCTTGTTTATAACAAAGATATACAAATGCACATGGCTGATTTTTAAACATTTCTATTACAAATAATAAAATGTATTACTAAACAATGTTTTAAACAACCAGATTTGAAGAAATTCACGGATTGATTATGTATTTAATCAAACATTGAAAATAAAATTTTGTATTGTACCTTTACTTTTACATGTACTGTGTATGTTTACTGGAAAATTTAAATGGGGATAATTCACGCTATATTGTATTGAAATGTGTTAAGGCGGAAAAGTACCATATATTATAAGTAAATAGAGAATTCTCCTGCTGCACACCAAAACAGAATTAAGCTATCAATTTAATAAGTTAATCTGTAATCATTAAATGAAAACTAAAATCACTTCTTCCTAAACATACATGTACATATATACAGTGTATACACCTCTATCACATATTAAATTAAAAGATCCCAATTTTAATAGAGGCGAACAGATCAATAACGAAGACACATATTATCATGATTATTGATTTGTTAACCTCTATAAAACTAAAGAATTAAAACTTATCAATCAGTTGATTGCACATTTTAAACAGTATTTCATATGTTTTTGTGGGTTACTGACCGGTCCTCAGTGTCATGAACTATTTTTATATTATTTTAAAAATAATACATGTACACTAGGGCCAAAGTTGTATTTGGTTTACAGGAAAGTTAAAAAAATAGGGTAGGAAGGACGAAACAAAAATAAAACTGTAGTAAACAATGAGTCAATTAAAAAAAACAATAATAACAAGTGTTTTGTAAGGTTAACCCACCCCCTGCTTTCAAGTCCAATTATCTCCCCTGAATGATATTTGAGGTAAATAAAATCCTTCATGCACATCTACATATATTATATGCTAAGTTTCATTAAATTTCATCAAGCAGTTTAGGAGGATTTGAGCTTACAATGGACAGATGGACGGATGGACAGACAGACAGACAGATTCCTACATACCCCCCCCCCCAAAAAAAAAACAAGTTTGCGAGGGGTATAAAAACTGTCATATTAGTCAGTGTTCAATCTAGAATTTGGCCTAATAGGGTCATGATGGTAAAGATGATGTGTGCAATGTTTAAAAGCAGTCCTTTCATTGGTTAAAGAGGAGAAGATTTTTTAAAATCAAGTACAATTGATTAAAAAAATGTTCAAGGAGAATAATTCCTTAACGGTTCATCAGACAATCTTGACCCCAAGTCATTTTTGTAGCCCTCATAGAGCAGAACAATTAAGCAATGATAACTTTTTCTCTAGTTCTAATAATTTTCAAGATTTTGAGGCAAAAATGTCAAAAATAATCAATTTCAACAATTAAAGGGCAATAACTCCTATAAGGAGTCATCATACAACTTCAACCCAATGGAGTGTTTCATAGAGCTTTTGATGCAGATGAAGGCATGTCTCTTCGGTTTTCCTGTATCTGTTACACTTTTTTAAATATAAGCCAAAAACTGTATTTTACCCACCCCTCGTCCTATTTTTAGCCATGGCTGCCATGTTGGTTAATCTGCAGCCATGGTTGGTGCAAACTTGGTTGAGGACATTTGACAGATGATGTGTACAAAGTTTCAAAGCAGTACTTTTAGTTGTTTCAGAGGAGAAGATTTTAAACAATCAATTAAAACCGATTAAAAAAATACAGTTCAAGGGGAATAACTCTGAAACCGTTAATCAGACAATCTTGCCTGTAAGTCATTTTTGTAGCTCTCATAGAGCAGAACAATTAAGCAATGCTAACTTTTTCTCTAGTTCTAATAATTTTCAAGATTTTGAGGCAAAAATGGCAAAAATCATCAATTTTGACAATTGGCACTAACTCCTACATGGAGTCATCATACAACTTTGACCCAATGGTGTGTTTTGTAGAG
This sequence comes from Limnoperna fortunei, assembly GCA_944474755.1. Lineage (NCBI taxonomy): Eukaryota > Metazoa > Mollusca > Bivalvia > Mytilida > Modiolidae > Limnoperna > Limnoperna fortunei. Next base: position 50,821,852 of record OX104125.1, read on the forward strand.
CTTTAGATGCTGAAGAAGGAAGGTCTCTTGGGTTTTCCTGTATCTGTTATACTTTTTGAACTATAAGCTAAAAACTGTATTTTGACCCCCCCTGTTCTATTTTTAACCACGGCGGCCATGTTGGTTGGTCTGAGGCCATGATTTGTGCAACTTGGTACAGGACATTTTACTGATGATGTGTGCAAAGTTTCAAAGGTTTTGGAGGAGAAGATTTTTAAAGAAAAGTTAACGACGACGACAAGGACAACGACGGACGCCAAGTGATGGCAATAGCTCACCTGACCCTTTGTGAGCTAAAAATCGATAATATATTGTCTACATGATTTAGACGCTTGCTTAATTTTAATTGTACATGATAAAAAAGCGTACTTAGGAGCAAGAATACAGTTAAATTTACAGTATATTTTAAAGGGACTTTCTCAAAGCTGTTGCCTATGGGAGAATTTCTCAAAGCAATGAAAAATTATGTTGCGCCAGTAATGACCCAGCAGGTTTTTTAAGCGCGTCAATTAAACCAAAAATGTGGGAATGGCGCTATGGCGCGCTGTAGATTGAACACTGTTAGTGTCTTTTTTTGACTGGTTTGTCTTCTGGATACTGTGTCATGTGACAATGGAAAGCAAATGACAATTGAAAGCAGAAATTTTGAATGTTTTTGTCAATTCGACCAAATCAGAAATTTGGACAGTTTTTGTCCACTTGACAAAAGCAGAGAATTGGACAAAATTTAAAGCAGAGATTTGAACAAAATTAAGTCCAGTCAAAGCAGTCGAATTGACTGGTTTTTTTTGTTTGTTAAAAAACTGATTTTTTCCTTTAAAAGCAGATAATATGGTATACTCTGACAGATTTCTTGTTATTTCCTCTTTGTTTTGGTTTTTTTTTGTTATGTTGACCTATAAATGATCATAGTCAGAGTCCAGATATACTAAGTAGCAAAACCACTTATCATTGACTTGCACTATTTTCGAACTAAACTGGTCTAATTTTCCACTTGTTCTTTTATTTTTATTTTTTGCACCCTGGGCCCTACATTTTTTTTCCAATAAACAGATAATAAAAAACGTCTGGTCTTACCTGCTTAGAATCGGACGAAAAATATCGCCATTTGTAAGATTATGTAATCACACATTTAGTGACGGAATTGACATGATGGAAATTTATATGCGTCCGATAACTTAAACGGATGCGTACTGGGACGTGTTAGATGTTGAAAAGACGCGTCCATAACTGAAAAGACATGTACAGATGAGTTGGGAGTATCACTGCATGTGACCAATGCAAGTTATATTGTATAATATGGGTTTCTTTATTTTAATTAGCCAATCAGATGTCATCTTACAAACCAAATTAAATTATTTAAAGTTGAAGCATTTAATACACATACAAGTATATACTACAAAATAATGGTCACAGAGAACATGGCAAGGATGAAAGATTTGTTTGTTTGTTTATAGCGACCAATTTTGGGGTAGGAAGCCAGAGTACTAGTACATGGAGTAACTCCTGACCTGATTGTTTGATGGTGTTTAAACACCACTTTAAATTTGCTTTCGGGACATTTTGACCATAGTTCCATTACGGCCAAAGCAATTCGGTCACTGTCATTTCATCCATAGTACGCTTCGGCCATACTTTAATTAGACGTTTCAGCCATTGTTTCAGTAAGGTAGAACCCCTGCTGTTTTATAGGTTTATTAAACAAGATATGAGTGACATCCGTGATCCAATATTTAAACTCACCTGACCTGTTGCCTATAGCTATAGTAACATCTACTAATGAGGTTAATTAGATTATTTAAAATTTAATTTGCATAGACAAACAATACAAAAAACAATGCAAAATCTTTATTTCAATATAATAGTATTTTAGTGATGACAGCTGTAGTTTTTTTAACTGGAAGTAATAAGGCCTAAGGGAGATAAATCATGTAAAACTGGAAATGGGTTAATACACATGTAAAATTAGAAAACAACCATGCTTCACAAGAAGAACAACGAATACTTTCTTTGATATTCCTACGATGGTCGACGGAAAGACACGATGGCTGTCGATGTCCCCCCCCCCCCACCCACAGAACCACATGATTATGGGAATTCTGTCAATACGTTTAAACTGGTCACAGGAATTTGACCCCATATCATTTGGGTCGAAATATGGCCAGACCACAAAAAAAAGTATTGTCGCGAATGAATTGAGCGAAGGAGTCTAACGCAAAAGTAAACAATTCCTACCCCCCTACCTTTGTTGTTGAGTTTGCTTTGAGAATTTGTACTAACAACATGATTGTAGGTGTTCTACTTACTCACAGACATTTATTCTTTAAGATTATGACATCGATTCCTTTAATATATCCATACTTTTTCTTGGACTGAAACACTTTCTTTACTTCAGGGATTCTTCCATGTAGGATTGTTCCACAATAAATGACAAAAAGTTAAACGGGAAGTCGGAACCAGAGAAAAATTATCCAGAAATTGCAAAACCGAAGAGCACATGGCTGATGTCATTGGGATACATCCCTTTATGAACAGATGTGCTAGAAATGTAAACAATTTGATTAAAACTCAATTTTACAAAAAATAATTAAAATAAGGATATAAATATTATTTCATTTACATACAAAGCAAAGTTTTATTTTAACCGTTTTATCCCATTAATTTTTGTCATTAACTGCGGAACAATCGTCCATGGAAGAATCCCTGAAGTAAAGAAAGTGTTTCAGTCCAAGAAAAAGTTTCACGGTTGCAAAAATATGGATATATTAAAGGAATCAATGTCATAATCTTAAAGAATAAATGTCAGTGAGTAAGTAGAACAATTTTAGACACTTCGGCACTCGGACAGTTCGGCACAGTAATTGGACACTTCTGCACTTTAAAATTTCGGCACCTAGACAGTTCTGCACCGTGATTGGACACTTCGGCACCCTGATTTAGACACTTTGGCACTTATAAAATATATATGTCTTTGTATTAAGACCAATATTTATTTTCGACCAGTATTTATTTTCATTCGTTTCTATGGTAAGTGGATGCATACTTATGGTATAAGTAAATAAACATAATATATAAAAAAAGTAATACTGTTTAATTCTTCGTATTTAATAATAAAGTATAACAGAACAATTGACATAAATTATATGATGAAACATAAAGCACTGATACAAAACATATGATTTTTAAATAAAGCACTACTTTAATCTTTTGTTAATGATATTTCAGTGTTTTTCTTTTAATCCATTAATGAAATCACAATGAATTTTACTGTGCTGGTGGTCCGTACACTAATCCACACTGCCTCAACAGCTGACTGGCGCTGATGTCCAGGCGAACATAGCGTTCCCATAGGGAAAATATATACTAGTAGCCTTGTAGCTGTCTAGACTTCTTTCGTTGATATCGCTGAAGTTTACCTTCAGCAACCAATCTCAAATGAAGAGGAATATCTGAAGCTTTGGCAAAAAGTTCCGTTACCAAGAAGTAGAAAGGTACCTTTCCACTGGTGACGACATTGCCGTTGATGCGGTTGTGCCACCCTTCAACGTCGTTGTTGGTGCGCACAGAAGACATGAACACAGACCAGTGATTGATGTTAAATACTGTGCTGGTGATCCAAGTGCTGTATATGTAGTCCATTACCGGAACAATGGCATCTGGGGCACGTCTGTCCAACTCCATAAATGTTTCCTGGATGTGTTCTGGTGGGAGGAAAGGCAATGCCATAACTTGACGAAGAAAGCAGTACACTTCGTCTGGTTGGTTATAAGCAGTCTGTAACAAAAAAGAGTACATATAATAACATGAATATTGCATTAGAATCACTATGAAATATAAAAATAATTAATATACCATAACAAGCTTTTACTTTAAAAAACCGATTAAGCGTAAACTTTACAAACGACTTGACTGTGTTGGCTTGCTTGGCCCATAATCGGTAGGATTTAGAACAATGTATATAGTAAATAGTACCTGAAGGCCATGTTCTTTGACTTTACGAAATACTGCTTGTGACCAGTGAAAAACACACCCCTGGATAGGTACATGTAACTGTGGGAAGCGTTGCCTCAGTGCTACCCATAAACCAGCCTCAAAGTTGGTAACAAATCCATGAAGAGCAATATGCTCTGGAAGTCTGTGGTCAATAAAACGTAGGACCTGCAATATAAAAAGTAGTAATTAGAAGCGAATTGCATACAGTTAATTAACATTTTTTACTACGTTTAATTTTTAAGTAGGTAATGTCAACATTTTTTTCAGAGACATATAATTACAATAATTATAACTGAAACAGCTCAATCTTTGTGTTTGTACAAGAATTAACTCTCGCTGCATAAAAAATTGTAGATTTGTTCATGTTATTTGCCTTGTGGGGTGTCAATTAACACCTGGTAACACCTTGAACGTGCTGACATATCAATTGCTAGTGTCGTTATTTTTCATTTATAGTACGTTGGTTCATTTATTCCTCATACAACAATTGAATTTCACTTACACATAAAATTAACATACCTCAAAATAGTCTTCTTTTCTCTTGCCAGACATCACACAGAACACCAGTGGAATCTGTTTCATGTTGTTGTCCGACTTGATAAAGGCGTGAATGGAGAACAGTTGAACCCATGGATCGCTGACAACACGGAAGGTGCTGTCCATATACCAAGTCTTTGCAGCAGCCAGCAGTTGAAGTTGACGGTCAGTGTAAAATACAATGTGACGACGGTCTCTTCGTAAAAAGCCTGGTGTTGCTTGGTCAAGGAAATCTAAGTCTAGGTCGGATTCTAAGTAAGCCGGGTCAGCTGGACGAGTACCCAAACGCTGTCTGTTACCAGTACGGACAAGAGAGGATGGATTTGGTCTACTGGCTGGTGGTGCTGTAGGGTCAGCATGATGGCGTAGTACTTCCTGCACTATGGATGAAGTCGGTTTACCATACACAGTTTCTTTGGTCTTCCTTTTAACCTGAAAATATACAAATATATTTAAAAATACACTATTGTATATTAATGCTAATATTAAAAATATATTATGTATATATAAAGGGTCTAAAGGAAGCTACAGCATACACAAAAATATTATATAAGTCTAGAAGATAAGATTATGCAACAATACCAATGACTGCGTGTATATATATAACGTATAACATAAACTGTTTGAAGAGCCGACATTACGGCGAAATCGTTAACAGTATAAATTATGTTGACAATTAGTGTAATTCTGTGGTTTTTTAAATTTACAGATATAAACATGTATATAATATGCATTAAGCAAAAAATAGTCTTGTTTAGCATGATTTTTAATACTATAACGAAATTATAATATAGAAACGAGATATATACACTGTACCTCAGCTTTTATCTTGATGGCTATGTGGGAACCAGGCTCCCCTGGGTGGACGTGGACCTTAAGACCTGGGCGGTAAGTATCACCATCTGAGATTACTGTAGCTGGGCATGTAAGGGTCTTTGAACGCTTGGAACACCGTCATAAAATATGGTCGCCTGTCTGTTTCTTCACAGCAGGGGCCGCGCTGGGCTTCGCCAATGTCGCCAATTGCGATTTTTTTTTCATTTGGCGACAAAATATTGCGTCTGGCGATTTTTTTGGAGCCAAGGTTTTAAAGTGTTAAACGATGCATGCACGTTTTAAATTTATCGGTAATTGGCGATTTGCATCATTAAAGATCCTTTGTCGGCTTCTATGCTCGTAAATACACGTGTATTGTGTTGTATCCAGTGACATGTGTGTTATTTGGAGTTATTAAACGGAAATCGGCAATAAATGAATCAACAAAGTTGTCTGATGAAAAGCAGTTTTACCTGCATCACATTTGAGTAGACGTGTAATAAAACAATTGATGCTGTTAATTTATTTATAAAAATAACAAAAAAAACCCAATTTTTGTAGTAATATTTTTTTTATAATGTAATTAATAAAATACAGGTATGAAAACTGACGTCGTTGTTTGGTTTTCTGCCAACAAGAAATCACTCACACATCTTTTCATGATTAAAATACAATTAGTGTATGGGCTGCTCGAGACCAAACTTTTGAAAAAGTGAATTAAGAGTCCAGCAAACTTGCATTTCGTCCTACGTTACAGAAATAATGTCATACATAATGTTAAACAATTTTGCCATGTCATATAGTGATCTAGTGATTTCTGGCGACACTTTTACAAAACTGGCGACGGAAAATTGCAGTTGGCGATTTTTTTGGCGCCAGCTTTTTAGAAGCCAGAGCAGCCCCTGTCACAGTGTAACTGAAACCATCGTTGTCAACCAATTTTCTTTTACCCAGTGTGCTGCCGTTGTCAACTATGTGGTACTGTTTAGATGGATTCAAGTCTTGGGCCACGTCGTGTAAGGGTTCTTCTAAAATTGAGTTCTCTACTACTGGCTCAGGGACGTTTAATGGCACATCAACAACTATAGATTTTTCGGGTTCATCCCTCTCCATTTGGCATTGGCAACAAATCCAATCCAGTTGCAGGGTACCCTTTACTGCCTGTCTGTATTGGTCTCTTGTAATGCCACTGTTACACGTGCGATTCTGCCATCGTTGGCACTGCTCACACTGAAGAGCTTCCTGGCGAGGACGGACTTGTTGGTCACAATGTGTACAGCTGTCTGACATCTTTCGAATGATACATGATTGTCCATCGCTTTCATTTTATTTTATATGTTAGCTTGTGTTTTTTTATCATCAATTTCTCAAGCTTCCTCTTATGTTTGGATAGATTGATTGTATTTCGTCTTTACCAGAATACATCAAAAGTACAATGAGTAAATGTTGTAAAAACAAACAAAATTGTAGGTAATCATTATTCTGCTGTGTTTTTGATGTCTCTGATGGATTCATCGTCTACTTTTTGAAGACCAAGGATTAAAAGCTGATTAAAACTTATTACTAATTATACTCTATACAATGGTTACGATTACTATACTGATTATTAATTATACTTTTATACATTTGTTATAATTACCATGATTACATAAATTATAATGTCATTTGTACTTCATATTTTATATATTAGTAAACGTGACACTTAATCTCTATTTTAAAATAAATTTAAAGTAAGTAAATTTTATTTGAATTCGGCATAAATACATACAAAGTAACACAAGCTCTGAAGAGCTTTTCACCGAATATAAACACACAATTGACATAAAAACAAGACAAATGATAACAATATGGACAAGACACAGATAAAATGTTTACTTCATTAAAACTTGCAGATATATTTAAGATTAATACCTTTTAAAACTGTGTTATTAACATTTAAAAGTTAAAAAAATATTGAAGTCAATAAGCTAAATTGAATAAAAATTTTAGAGACATTCCTAAGCTAAAAAATTTGTTATTCCAAGTCACATCCCCAGTGGAAACCCGGAAAAGTAAATCTATTGAAGGTAATAATATTAACAACAGTAACAGGAGCGTGGAAACCAGTGAATACATGAAAAAAAAAATAACAATAATTATTATTGACGTAAATATACGGAGGTGTCGAAGTCATTAGATGCCGAAATAAATATACTGAGGTGCCGAAGTGTCCAATCATCAGGTGCCGAAATGACCAAGTGCCGAACTTTTACGGTGCCAAAGTGTTCAAATGTAAAGGTGGCCATATTTCGACCCAAATGATATGGGGTCAAATTCCTGTGAACTGGTCAAATTGGGCGACAGGGAAAATCCATTATTTGTACATTTACTCTGAAATGGGTGAACTACATTATAAATCCACTGACCTTTCTGTATTAATATATGTAGTTTCATATACTGTCGTCCATGAATTGATGCACTACAAACGCCAAAACCTTAATTCCCGCAGAAAACCTTAATCTCCGGTGGAAAACCTTAATTTTTTAAGGAGTCCCGATAAAATTAAGTGTTGGTTTTTTAAATTAAGGTTGTCCCCTGGAAATTAAGGTTTTCCCTCGGAGATTAAGGTTTTTTGTTGATTGGACCCCTGGGTCGGTTTTAAGCCCTCTGGCATTATTGTTGATAACGATCATCAGTTACTCTGCATATACTGTTCTGTAGATGTATGACAATGGTTATAAATCTATATATTTATGTATAAAATTAATTCTTGTCGAAAATAAATATGTACGAAAATCCCAATATAAATTATGAATGAACGTGAATGCATTTTCTATCAACCTTATTTCAGAAAAGTCGAGTATTTAAAAATTATTACTGTACAAATTATTAAAATATAATTTTTCAAGTTACCGTTAAGTTATTATTTTTCAATTTGAAGATAGGTAGGTAAGAAATATAGAGCAATCAATACACGGACCGAACTTGCAATACACATCCGCCATACTGTTTTGTTTTCCTGTACAAAAATGAAAGGAATAAAGGACGGATCTTATCTTGACGATATCTGTATCTGTTGGGTTACGTTGTAGTATCCAATACTGTATATATATATATATATATATATATATATATATATATATATATATATATATATATATATATATATATATATATATATATATATATATATTAATATGAAACGTGCTCTTTAACTATAAGAATGTACGTCTAAGTTAATCTTAGATTCATAGAAAATTTCCTATTTTCTTCAAGAATAGTGCTAGTTTTTTTCTGTAACTGTTAGTTGCAGAGAGAAAGAAAGCCCTTTAATTTATATTCTTTTGGCCTGCTTGGGTTATTAATATAAAAACTCGGTATAGAGAGCTCGGATTTTTCAATTGCATTAGAGCTACATACAAACAAATAGTGGAATTCATCTCCAAGTCCATTTTTGCAGAGATAGCAAATTATCTTCTCTCTCGGTTCCCCCGTCCAACGTCCCGTTTTGATTTCAATCGCTTGAAAAACAAAATTTAAAAAACAAAAGCTCAATAAGTGAGGTAATTGTCTCACTTGTGCGGTCCTATACGGTTACATTTAGGCAAATACCTTAAACAAATATAACGCGATACTGGGTTGCACTTTGCCCGCCCTGTGGGCCGATACTGGGAACTGCCCCAGTATGGTCTTAGTTGGTTCAAGTAGGCAGACCTGTAAACAACTCATAAAATTATTTGTAACTTTAACAATTTGTGGAATTTAAAGAATCAGAGACTTAATAGCTACAGGGAAATCTTAATGGAAGCCCATTTTTGTGGTGAAGGTCTTACGGCCGCTTTTGCGCCAGTGGGTTCATGGTAGGGACCAGGAAGGGGTATATCCCTTGTAATCTTCAGAGACGAAGCTTTGTCAAAATTAATTACAAATCTTTCTGTAATAGTAACACACGTAAAAAGACGATTTTCTTACCAAACTTTATGCAATCATCACACTTAATATGAATCTGATAATCTTCTGTTTGAGGCTGATAAACTATAACAACACGAATTCTGTTAAGCTGCCTACTGAGCATACCCCAATGACCTCATAAGTATTTTTGCCAATACGACCGGTTTGTCCTGCTATAAAATTGGTGCAATTGCGGGAAAAAAGGTCTTCCTGTGCTGAATTGTAACAACAAAACATAAGGTCATCAGCACGAACTTAGATCCCCATTGTAGACACGCATGTGATGAAGTTCTTGAAAAGACCAACTGCATAGATTACATAGCCGCAGAGGCCGCTATTTCATCGACAAAATATCTGGCGTACATAATGTTTTTACTACAAACGCATTTTAGTCAACAAATGTTCACACAAAGTCATGTATCTGCGAAATATTGCATGTTTTCTATTTCTATATTGACAAGTAGGTGATTGCGAACAAAAACAGTTTTGGCTCACCGAGTTACTCCCCTTTGACTACAAAATTAAGTACTAAATTCTCTAAATTTATTACAAAATGATTTTGACAATACAATCACCTGCAATTAAAGAATAAAATAAAGCCATTACCATTTACAGTAACCGTTAATTTGTGTACTTTGTGAGTGGATTTGATCACTTCTATCCAGGTTTTAAAATTATACAACAAACAAAAAACAAAAACAATTTGATTATTTCGTTTATGGATAAGAGATGTGTACTCGATATATTCAGATTATGCAAGGTCACACAGAAACTTACTGTAATTTACGCCTTATTGTAAAAAAAATATTTGTATATAAATGATCAGTTTAATGTGGTAAGTTTATGTGTCCTTCCGGTTGGAAAATATCTCATCTACTTTAACATTGGCTGTGGTAAGTCACATGACATCATTGCTAGATGTATCGAAATAAAAAAAAATCTGTATTTGTTGATAGATTGTATTTATCAATACCATCAAAGAAGAAAGGCGATGTATACTGAGCTCAAAAATGTAGAGATTGACGGACGTTTACTTTTAAATGATATTACAATTTAATTAATTTCTTTAACAAAATTAAAATAAAAAAAATTATTGTCATGTAGGGTAAGTTTCTGAATGCCTGAATTACCCGATATCATATCGTTCTGAAGGTTTAGTGGTCACTTCAGTCAATTACGTACGTGTCCACCACCATTACGTACATGTCCATCACTATTACATGTACGTACATGTCCACCACTATAACATGTACGTACATGTCCACCACCATCAATTACCACAGCGGCATATTTCCGATGAGTGCAGTTGATTAGACGATTTATGAACGCCTTTGTAATGCATGCAGATAACCTTTAAAACGATGGCAAAAAATCAGCTGAGACTAGGCTGCTCCGCAATCACCCGTATTTTAACTTTATCACACAAATGCACAATATGGCTCGGATCTGGACTCCACCGCGGATCCATCACATTGACATGATTATGTTCTATGAGCTCCATTGTGGCTCTTTTTCATGCTCAATGCGCACTTGTGCTATCATGCTAAACTGTATTAGTTTGGTGACGCGCAAATGTGGCATGATATGGGGTCTACGCAAACAATTTGATTTAAATGTGATATAAGATGTCCTTTTGCGATTCAGTATATCATACAACTGTAAGAGTTTCATATGTATAGCCAAAAAGCAATATAGTCAATACAGAAATAAAGCATCTACGAGTAAAATAAACAATTTATTTAATCTTTTTTTATTTATGGAAATTGTAAAATTTCATTTAGTGGTAAGAAAAATTTTGAAAATAGTTGAATTCAAATATTTACCAAATCCTGCCTCGATCCGACAAAACGAAATTCGGCACACACTTAATACTGTATATATTATAATCAATATAATTATTGAAGTAACATAAACTCTTAACTGATGAAGTGTGTTTGCTAAAAAAGCTGTAGAACCTTAAAATATCAAAAGACAAAATAAAACAAACAAATCACACAATTCAAACGTTTCGTATATTGAAAACGGTTCACATTCGGTGTAATGAAATTACGAGAACGAAGGATCGAGATTTCTGGCGTTCTGTTTGTAGAAAACGGGGAAACATGACAAACTTCTCTTTCATGTTATAGTTAGTTTAAATTTAACATATTTTATTTGAAATCTTGCAACTGTGTATACACGTAACATATCACAAACAAATTATAACACAAAAGGATTTGGAAACAAGGTGAAACTTATATTAATCCATCTCCTAATTAAATATATATGACATAAAGTAAAAGCTCATAACGGTTTACATGCTTGTGATTTCAACAGATATAAGTTATAAAAATCACAAGGTATTATATACGTGCTACATATAATGTAGAAGAAAAACAACAATAATAATACCGGAAAACAAAAACATTAGAGGGTTGGGTGAAATGTATGCAACTTTAAAATTATTTTTCTAAAGAAGTGACAAATCGTTTGCTTTTTAAAACAAACTTCTGGACTTTTAAACAGATTTCCTTATTCTGGATTGTATTTAGTAAATTTGATCCGAAAATAATAGCTGGGAATCAATTGGAATTGAATATGTGATCGATAATATTAGTTCCTACCTAATGGTATCATATTTTGTACAATTTAAGAGTAAATGTGAAGAGGTTTCAACTTGTCCGCATGTGCAGTTAGGAGAGTCCACCAGATTTCGTACGTAGAGCTGTTCATTTAGCGAGCTACTTCCCAGTCGCAATCTGGTGTGTAATACCTGTCCCAGTCGGGTTCCTACGTAGTAATAATCTGGACATGTTGACTTATTCGTTTTTTGAAGATAATTTCGAGTATGCAGGGGTAATCTTTATACGACGGCTTATTTGTGCCAAACAACAAAAAGAAAAAAAATATTTATTTCGTTTGTACGATTTATTAATCCGTTTGTACAAACGATTTAATAAACCGAACAAACGATTTAATAAACCGTACAAACGATTTAATAAACCGCACAAACGATTTAATAAACCGTACAAACGATTTAATAAATCGTACAAACGGATTAATAAATCGTACAAACGATTTAATAAACCGTACAAACTATTTAATAAACCGTACAAACGGATTAATAAATCGTACAAACGATTTAATAAACCGTACAAACGATTTAATAAACCGTACAAACGGATTAATAAATCGTACAAACGAAATAAATATTTTTTTTTCTTTTTGTTGTTTGGCACGAATAAGCCGTCGTATCTTTTCCATAATTTTACGGTCGAAGGCAGAAAATATTTCGAGTACAAATCTGTTCTTGTACGGACCTCAATAATATTTTGTGATTGACGGGTATAATGTGTATGTGTATTACCAATTGATGAACGTACCAATTTCCGCAAATAATCTGGGGTTTCGAAGTTAAACATTTTGTAAAATAATATAAGTTTGTGGGTCTCTCGTCTGTCTGAAAGCGATTCCCATCCCGTTTCTTTATATATTTTTTCAATAGAAGTTAATTTATTACCTCCCGTTACAATTCTCATAGCTTTTATTTAAACATTTTTTATTTTATTGACTAAACCCCATATTACATCCCGAAATTCTAATAAAGGTCTTATAAAAGAACGGTACATTTTTTCTAAAACGTGCCCATCAAGACTAGTCGAAATTTGCGCAGAATATTTATTCTAGTATAAGCCTTTTTACTATATAATCAATGTGATCGTACAACATACCATCTTTGGAAAAGTAAATACCCAATTGTTTATGACAATGGGCCTCTTGTAGGTCATGATTATTCATAAACATAGTAGGATGTACGGGTTTCACTGGCTTACGAGAAAGTATTAATTTGTCCGTCTTCTGTGGATTGAAGTTGACCAGCCACTTATTTGACTATTCGTGTATTTTGTCAAGGTCACTGTTTAGTAATCTTGCAGCATTTTCAGGGGTATCGACAATTAAATATAAACTTGTATCATCAGCAAATAGTTTGATGCTGGCACCGATCTCAGTGACTATGTCGTTTATAAATAAAAGAAACAAGAGTGGACCTAATATAGACCCTTGGGGAACCCCATGCCTTAATTGGCTTCTATGCAGAGCAACTGCCATTTGACACAACGCGTTGATATCTAGCATTTAAGTAGTTTGTGAACCAGTTTAGTAAGTTGCCTGAAATTCCATAATTTTACGATTTAAAAAGCAAGCCTTTATGCCAAACTTGATCAAAGGCTTTGCTTATATCACAGAATACCACCCTTATTTCTTTGCCACTGTCTATGGCCCTCCCAAAATCATTAGAAATATTAACAAGTTGGTTTATAGCCGAGTCTCCTTTAGTAAACCCGGATTGATTAGGAGTAATAATTCTATATTATATTAAATAATTGTACGTGTTTGTCAACACATCTTTCCAAACACTTGGCCATTATACATAAAAGGGATATTGGTCTGTAGTTGTTAATTTCACTGGGATAAATACTTTTGAAAACCGGTGTAACATTAGCTTTTTTCTACTCTTTTGGAAAATAAGCTCTATTTAATATAACCTTTATTAATGCAAATTTATACCCCGAAGGGTTGAAAGCATAAAAACAAATATAGATACAAAAAGGTCACAAAACATATAAACAGCATGTAAATTATACAAAGAATATAATAATACCATCAAAATTACTGTCAGTGGTGAATCATGCAATTGAAGTTTCCATTTTTCTTAGTTTAAGTGACTTTTTAATAAATGGAGCAACGTATTGCAAATGATCCGATAGAGACAATATTTCAAAAAGTTTATTATTTTCGTCCGATTCATTTTCTATTTGAAAAGTATAATTATTTTGTTTTTTAAATTCTTCTCTTATAGAGTTCTGAAATCACAATATTACTTAAATTGTGCTCAGGAGTTATAAGTTTTGGAAGTTCAACTCTAGAGTCGTCAAGCTGTGTTAGCGATATAAAGAATCCCTTTATCTCCTTTGCCTTGTCAGTATCTTCGAAAATTAAAGTGTCGTTTTTAAGTAAAGGAGGGATGCCTGATTTTGTTGGCTTTATACCTGAAATCTGGTTACAAAGTTTCCACCAAGATATCACTATTAAATTTACTGTCACAATGTTATAGTTGGACCGATCCTAGTGTTGACATGCATGTGATGAAAAAATATATAGCTTAAATACCGTTTGCATGTAATTTGCACTTTTTGGGTAGAGTTCTTAAAAATATATCGTAACTACAGATAAGAACACACCGTGTAAAGAATCATGCTCGAACTCATTGCCCCTGTTGATGAATTTCTTGACAAGATCAAGTTCATACTAAGCTGCTGAGGTCACGCTTTAATTGAAATTTAAAGATGACGTCCCTGACGCTTGCATCTGCGCTACGTTGCATGTTGTCTATTTCTATAAAATGTTATATTTATAACTCGGAGGTGATATGAACCATTTTGGCTAATCGAGTTACTTCCCTTTGACTACAAAGTTAATTGCTCAACTAATGAGAAACAAGTAAAGCTCGGTGCATAATAAGCAATTTGTGTTTTTTTAGCTCACCTGCCATGTGAGCTTATGCCATCACTACCTGCGTTCGTCGTAGTCTGTCGTCCATAAATATTTTTAAAAATCTTCTTCTCTAAAACCACCGAACCAATTTAACTTTGCAGGAATGATATATAGCATGGCAACAAGCAATCCTCATTTGGATCAAATAAAAACATGTCCGCTGTTACTAAAAATAGAACATATGGTAAAAATCACTTAAAATGGCTAAAACTCAAAAACTATAACAGATAAGAAAAATCTGATGATCTTGAGACCTATGAAAAGAATCAAAATTTTTACAAAAGTCTCGATTTGGTCAGTTTTCAGATGACCCCTTTTAAGGGTAATTCCTCTTAAAATAAAAAAAAATCACGGGTTTTTTTTAATGTGTTTTGACTTTTAGAATGCAAGCTGTTGCTTGCTAAAAAGCTCTACAAAAGTCTAAATTCGACCTTAGTTTTCAGATGACCCCTTTAGGGGTTTTGTCCCTTTAAAGATACCAATTGTGTTTTTGTCTGTCGTCCGTAAACAATTCATAAATCCTTTCCTCTGAAATCACTGACTTAACATTTGCAAGAATGATATAATGACATGTTATCAACAACTGGTCATCATTTCGAATTGAGTTAATAAACAAACATGGCCGCTGTTACTAAAAGTAGTAAAATCACTTAAAATCGCTTATACTAGTAACTCAAAAACTATATCAGATAGTAAAAATCCGATAGATCTTAAGGCTCTTCAGAATCAAAAGTTCTCCGAAATCTCTATTAGGTCAAATTTGTTAGATGACCCCTTTTAATGGTTATGCCCTTAAAAGTAAAAAAAAATCGCTTTTTTACGTGTTTGCCTTTTAGAATAAAAACTGTTGCAAATAGACAAAAGCTGTTGCTTGCTGAAATGTTGAGCTCCAGAAACTCTACAAAATTCTTCATTGGACCTTGGTTGTCAGATGACTTTTTTAAGGGGTTTTGCCCCTTTATTTAAATTCAATAAATCATGTCTTTGCTTATTGTATGAAAACTATTGCAGATAGAGAAAAGCAGTCGTTTGATTACATGTTAGTCGATTAAACAAAAGTACCAATTCCCTTTAAATGGTAACAAATCTTGAACCCAACAAAAGCCATTGACCATCAGACAACAACCAAGGAAAAATCAACTTCGTCGTTTTATATTTAGTTACACGTGAATATGGGAATACATGGAGTGCATTTAATATATTTTGCGAAATCTCCCTGTTAATAACTGTATAGCTCATAGTGCTTATGATTTTCGTTCTGTGAATTTCCCGCGCGTGAGTTATTTTCACTGATCAGTTGATGATGACATCTTTATGAGACTGCGTTCAAATAATTAAAAATATGTTAGTCTAAGTTTTGTTTTCTAAGCTAAGTGAAAATATAGTATACCACATATTCCATATGACTCTTGCTAATTTATACGGATATTTTCATTTGGTATCTTGAATTGCATGTAATTATATGTTATATTGCCCTTCGCTGTTCCTGTCGGGCAATATAAAATATACAGGCAAAACACAAAGTACCTTTGGAGAATATTCGTGTACATTGACCACACTCATATATAATATTTGTATATAAGATTATGACCCTAAAAGAAGGGGGTGCCCGAGGACGGACCGCAACATGGTAACACAACCAAAACGGGGGAAGCCAAGATGAATAATTGTACACTGTATAAAAAAGAATGAATGGTAATGGATCATAGTTATATACAGGAATTATTTACAAACATTACAATATTCGACTTTGTATGGCCTAGTAAAGAAGGAATAAACTTACCGGATAGTATTCATCCGAAACGATTCAGTGTTTTACATGTTCAGAATAAAATAGCCACAATATTAACTTCTTGTACCCTAAAGATCAATTAATCTGTAAATGTTGCAAAAATGTGTATTTAGAAAATATTAATATTTATTAAAAACATGTCAGAATTTTTACTGTAATTGCATTTCGTTCTATCATTTAATATACTGTAAACTCCGTATCAGTAACGCGTAACGCTTAATCTGCGATATCAGTAAATTTCCTACATATCAATCTTACTGCTACCTTCGGACGGTAACTAAGTGTCACACGGCGGTTAGTCAACTTTTGATCATAGCCTCCTATGGCCGAGATGTGTTCGATAAGAAACTTTACAACGTTAGAACGAGACGGTTTTAGAACCTACATGTCACGAAATAACGAATAATGCTCGCCAACTGCTTACCATTTTTGAGGTCACTAGCCTGATTCGTTTGTGGCTTTAATATTACTAGGTTCTGGCGATATTTCATAGAAGTTTACACTAAGATAGCATTGTAACCTGAAATGTTCAGCGAGGTTTGTGTTACTTATTTGTTTGTTGTATATTTTTCATACTTCATACATAATGATAAAAATATTGATTACACTTAAATATTTTCTGTTAGTTATATTTAATGACAGCTTTTTAACTGTGATTTCTCTCGTTTGTGTTATTTGATGTATATTTTTTTTTTCTTTCCTACAAACACTACAAGTCCTGTACAATAAAGCAAGTTGAATAAATTTTGGCTTGATTGGGCAGTGACAAATAAAGTTTCCTGGTACCCTTGACGTTAATTCTAACGATATCTGTTCTACTTTGTGACATGTCGTTGAATCCGACATGTGTTTGTGATATACGAGCATACAATGTAATTCCGAAAATATAACGATTACATCATGGTCTTCATTAGCATAAAATGTGTTTTTAAGGTTGCAGGATAAAAACAAAAATCGTATATTGTCAGAAAATATGCATTTGTATTAATGTATTTGTACTCGCCTCAACAGGTCAATTATGCTCGGCTGAAAATCGCAATTTGCTCTAAGTGTCATACAAATCAAAAACGTAATACCATGATGTATGCCAACAAATACAATTTTATTATACACAAATACAGTGTTAAAATCAAAACATGTTTCTTAATTAATATTTCAATTACATAATTTAAGTGGATCCAGAACTTAGTGTTAGTTGAGATTTGGGGTGGGGTGAGATCTAAGGATATCGTAACAAATTTTTCATCATGAAAACTACTACTTTATCTATCATACAGTACATCGAAAAAAACCTTGTTTTCTAATCGGGCATATCATTTTCTCATTGCTCCTACCTCCCCCTCCCCCAATCAACCACCCCGCGGTTCCGCCACTGCATAATCTAGCTATTTATTTAACAAGTATTAGCTTTCCTAAAAAGCTAGCCGTCTCTATGCTTTATTTTTCTTTGTGAACAAAAATACGTACTGGTTTTTAATGTTAAATGGCAATATGTATTGTTATTATTTACATCACTTCATTATAAGTACACAATGTTTAGATAGCTAAATCAGGCAACCGCAAAATATTGGTCAGAGGAAGCAATTGAAGAATGCACTGTGCTAACTTAGCTAAATAAGCATCTCTAGATGCACCATACGTGGTAAGATGGGTGTTACTAAAACGGGGAAACGGAACGCGGAACGGAAACGTAAAACTGAATAAGTGTTTTATGAGGCTTGTTTAGGGCATATTGGGATATGGGATATTCACTTTTTTTATTCATGGTATACAGGATATTTGAGGCAAAACTTACTGGGATATAGGATATTTAAATCCATTTTATTTACAGGGATATTGGATATTGTAAAACACTTTTTCGGATATGGAATATTTGATAAAAAATTTTAAGGAGATATGGGATACTGGTACCCCCACCCCCCAAAAAAGTCCCTTTTATGGATCTGCTAGTGGTCAGAACTTATCAACAACGTGTTTAATATAAACATTTAACGTAGGTGTATTAAAATAGACGGTTAAATGCACATTTTATAGTTTCAGTCAATAGCAAATCTTGATTTTTAAATTATAAAATGTTTACGGCGTATTGTAAATTGCAGTGCGGTAATGTTTTCTCAGACTTCATTTTTGCAAATATAGTAAGATCTATCCGTTACGTCTTTTTGCATATTCAATTTAAGTGCAACCCTTAGCTGCATTCAATTTTAAAATAGCCTTTAACTATTAGTGATCATTTTCAAAAGCCTGAGCTAAGAAAATTTGAAAACATGTACTGCTTACTTGTATTTTCATTTTGATAACTAAGAAGTGACTAAAATAGTTGCCTTCAAAATGCAGTAGAGAAAAAACTGAGGCAGGCACGCGAGAGTTGACAAACCGAATGACTACGAATTGAAAAGAAAGCTCAAAAGAATTGGAAAATTCTGAAGATAGCCGAAAACTTGGGCTAAGTTTTCATAGACATTTGTAAAAACGCTAATAATTTTACATTTCTGTAGGCGTATACAAAAGGTGCATTTGATGGATTTTAACATAAAAAATGACAAAGTAAATATAAATTTCTGCAAATATCAATTATGAATATATAAAAGACTACGAAAAGGAGTTTTAACGTAAAAAAAGATTTTGGTTGTGTTAGATATTAAGATATAGCGTTATTAACTCGTTTGTGTTTTTTCAATAATTAAGTTGGGAAAAACGTTTCAAACGCTAAATTTTTCTAGCAAAGATAAGATATTCTTAATTCCTAATCAGAGTGGCCTTTTTAGGGCTTAACATACATGTATATGACACTCAATTGCACACAACTTTACAATGCCTGTTGTCTTGACTCCATTGTTTTTTTTTTCCTTTGATATGAGTGAAAACAGTTAACGTATGATTTGATGCATTTATGTATTAATTGCTTAACCTTTCCCAGGCATGGCTGTATCATTCTGCCCAAAAGTTAATTGTTATGCTGTGCTATCAAGCGGTTACAGTAAGTACTTGGTATATTCATTATTTCATTCCAAGACCAGTTGTACATGTTGTACAAGTTCCTGTCCTTAAACTTTTATCTGTATGTCTGTCTGTCCGTTCTTCCTTCTTACCGTCCGTTCTCCAGTCCTTCCACAATTTTTTGTGTACGCATTAACTTGAAAACTACAAAGGTTACCATGATATGATTTGAAGTTTTAGACAATGATTTGTATCATGCCAATTTATCAAATGATTTAAAATCTGCAAAAAAGAAACAAACAAAAAACAAACAAACTAACGAACAATAACAACAAAAATAAAACTCATTACTATCCTTCGTCTGAGGAGATATGCATTGTCGCTGATTAAATGGGGAGTATAGAAATTGGTTTACGGATCGTAACTTGTGATTTCTGGATCAATACATGTAAGTCAAGGTTCAAAACAAACAACGAAACATGCCCAGTTGAATTTGCATCAAATGAAAATACAATATTTCTTTTAATAGTATATGTGATTACTAACTTACCACAGGGACAGTCTATACTAACAGACTAATAGACTGTCCCTGCTTACCATGATTCCAGTAATAAAACTGAACAAGTCATACGCATACATAAACATGGCACCAAACTTGTTTTGTTAATGTTTCCTAGCGGTTTTATTGAATTGACAATTAATATAACATTCCTATATAAAAATATCAGACAGTCATGTTTTTTAGGTCGAAATATCCATTTATTCATTTTACCGTTTTCCGTTCCGTTTCCGTTCCGCGTTCCGTTTCCACGTTTTAGTAGCACCCGTGGTAAGATGGTAAGCAGAAAAAGAATTAAAATTGTTCTCCTAAACGGGGTCATTTGTCCATGAAATACAGATCAGAGGCAGTATCCAAGAATGCATTGGGGTTAGTTCCTTGATGCATTATATTCACCAATATAGTTGATGTAGACCTTTCGCGAAAATGTCACGCTTCAGAAATTTCCGCCAATTTCCGTGTTTCTCTGTTTAAGTTTTATGATAAACATAAACAGACCAACCACTTTCCTTTAAAACAGTTTGATTCTCATTATCTTGCCCAATTTTTTCCTTTTTTCCATCGTAACCGATTCGTGATCGCTCGGCTTTTCTCGAGTGGCTATGAACGGCTGTCGGCCTATTATGATTTCTACCGCCTTGTTATCATGTGGGGTTTTCATTCCTAACTTAGCTCTGCTTATTAGTTGGCCAATCGGCAGCTATCTCCCGATTTAGCAGCCAATCAATACACAGCATTGTTTATCTGTTATATCTTTGAGGTACGACTGGTTTCCACAGTTTACATGTGTAGCTTTTGATTATTTATCCCGCCTCGAATGCCAGACGGGAACAAACACATTATTAACACGATGTGTGTATATGTTTCCTAGCCTAGCCAGCGCAATGATGGCCTATACTGATGTCATGTATTGACCATTGAAGAATGCCCAAAATAGAATGTCTCGGTCTCTACCCAACTCCAATACAATATCATTTATTTATTTACCGGGTGATATACTCATGACCGGAATTACAGTTAACGTCAGTCAATCAAATGCATACAGTTGACTTTTATTAAACATACAAATTCAGAGGAAAATTACGAAGATAGATGGGCCATACCCACTTTTCATCAGAAACACTCTTAAACCGCTCCACCGTTTTGGTTATTGATAAAATGTGATTTAAACCTGTCATTTTTCCCGCCTGCTTCACGCTTATTTAAATATATTTTTGAAGTAAAATAGAATAACAGTTTCCAGAATTTTAGTTGCTATTTAGACATAAAAATTCATTGATTGATTGGATGTCTGTTTTACGTCCAGCAAGCTGTATTTCAGCTATATTCAGGACGGACATAAAAATTAAATACGGGACTGTAAAGAACAAATTACATATATAACAATACAAAATAAAATGTTCTTTTATTATTTTTCAATGTTATTTTAAAATAAATGTCAAGGTAAAGAAATCAAATAAACAACTGTTTATCGATTGTTATTTGAACTGTCAAACCGGATCACGCGACTTTGTATCGGAACAAAATCAGTTAAAGTTTATTTTCCGTCCTAAATAAAGGCAGTAGTTTTCAGATATATTTTATACAGAAACAATACCTTTTAATAAATATATATATCTAACATATTTCAGTATAATTAAACACGAAGTAAACATAAATTTACCGAATATCCATGAAGTGTAAACGTATGTGCATTTTATAATTGTTAAGAAAACCGTTTTTCTTATTTTTTTTCGCAAAATTTCAACCGAAATCTCATTTACAAACTAAGTGTATAACACTGGGGTTAATTGCATTATTTACGGGTAGTTCGAATTAGTGCAGGGGCCTCGGTGGCCGAGTGGTTAAGGTAGCTCGTCTACTATTGATCACGTGATCCGTCAACACTAAGGTTGCGAGGGGGTACTCGACTCCAATCATAACTGACAAGGATTGCCAGTTTTCCTACTGAAGGTCGGGGGTTTTCTCCGGGTACTCTGGCTTCCTTCACAATAAAAACTGGACGCTGTGATATAGCTGAAAAATTGCTGAAAGTGGCGTTAAACATCATTCAAACAAACAAACAAATTAGTGCACTGTGCAATTTTCCTTTACGAACCAATCATTTTTTCGAAAGGGTGTTCGTGGCTTTAAACAGGTTTCTGTGCATGTTCGCAGGCTGCTCCCCTCTGAGAACTCTGCACTATTTTCTATCATTTAATTTTATGTGAAAATGGCTTTTTTAAACGTGTAACTTTTTGATGGGTCAGAGGGTAAGTTTGTTTTTTGTATTTAGTTTTTAAGTTGCGTTCGTCATTTCCTGAGCTTTACAGTATTGTGTGCAAAGTGTGCATGACTACAACATTACTTGAAAAGGTTTGCCAGTTTTCCTGTCGAAGGTTGAGGATGTTTTTTTCCGCCAATAAACACTAGACGTCGTGATACAAATAAAAATGGCGCAAACGTGGGGTAAATCCCATTCAAACATACAAATCAAGCATTAGTTTTCGTAGAGAACTCATTTAATGGTCGAAGAAACCAAATGTTTGTTTTAACCATTTTATAATTATATATATATATATCCCAATTTTCATATGAATTATACTTCAAATCGAAGTAATCGAAGATTTTCAGTAAAAGACCTAGATCCCGCGTGTTGATTAGCGGACAGAAATAGGCAATAAATACCGCCATAATGTGCCGCGAAAATTTAGATCATGATTTTTATGAAGATTAGATTAAAAACAGGTATTTTATAAATAAAAATGGGCTAACAATGCAATAGAAAATAGGAAGGAAAATAATGTCTTTTTAAAAAAGAATCGTCACAGAAGATATGGATTTTTAAAAATTTAATTCATGATTTAATAAATGTTGATTTAAATACTAAAAAATAATATTCAAGCTATAGAATAAGATACTTAGGATAGTATAAGAAGTCCTAAAAACAGAGGTATGCAATTGTGAATGTTAAAACTACTCATTCGGAAGGCTAAATGCAATTTTGAAAAATGTATATATAATAATGCAATAAAAATAATTCAGTAACAGTTTATATAGTTAGAAAAATACGTTAAATTAATTATTTAATAAATACTGCTCTTCTTCTAACATTTTGTTCTTGGTTTATTTGCAATTCTGAAAATTTTATAAAATTCTTAAAAATGTTTTATGCAAATAAATGTTAGTTTGGCGTTTGGAATACATTAATTAAAAATCTTGTACAACAGTTTTAGTTACTAGTAATGTAAAAATAATTAAGTGGAAATTGTAATTTGTCGGTATTTTTTTCTTTGATCTTCAGATGATGATCTCTGGAAAGACACGATAACTATCGATCTGTGACTATGTGATTTTGAAAAGTTAATATTCATTTGTCCCTTTTTCGAACACTTTTTTTTTGCTATTTTACATGACGACATCTCCATTCTGTATGTATTTCTAGTTTTTATTTTAGAGAATAAAATACTTTTTAATTACAAAAATATCAGTAATTGAAATCAATATTTTTGTTTGCTTATGACACATAATATCAAATACGACTGTCCTGATTTTTAATGTTTCCAATCATAGAAATAAAAGAAGACGTCGCCTACCTGTTATTCTTTCTAGTTTCTATTACGATGATAATGATATGGGTTTTTAACGTCCTAAATTGGTAAATTAATACCCTCGGTCCGACGGTTGCTATAGTCGTTAGTATTCCATGGACTTCACCACGGTGTTTGGTCGAAGTCTTATATCTGCAGAGTGTATTCTATTACGAAAATTAAATTTTGGTTTATATACGAAAAACAATCCATTCTGTTTTAATAAGGTGGCTACCTGTTGACCTAACTATGTAATAGCAGGTGTGATGAAAAAAATGTTTAATAAACAAAGTTATCTGGGATACATCATTGGGAAGCTACATATGTCATTGAAAGTGTCTGGGATACATCCTCAGGAAGCTACATGAGTCATACAAGTTGTCTGGGATACATTCTTATGAAGCTACATGTGTCATATAAGTTGTCTGGGATACATCCTTAGGAAGCTAAACGTGTGTCATTGAAGTTGTCTGGGATGCATCATTAGAAAGCTACATGTGTCATACAAGTTATCTGGGATACATCCTTAGGAAGCTACATGTGTCATTGAAGTTGTATGGGATACATCATTAGGAAGATACATGTGTCATTGAAGTTGTCTCGGATATACCTTAGTGAGTTACATGTGTCATTGAAGTTGTCTGGGATACATCATTAGGAAGCTACATGTGTCATTGAAGTTGTATGGAATACCTCATTAGGAAGCTACATGTGTCAATGAAGTTGTCTGGGATAAATCATTAGGAAGCTACATGTTTCATTGAAGTTGTCTGGGATATACCTAGCTACATGTGTCATTGAAAGTCTGGGATACATCATTAGGAAGCTACATGTGTCATTGAAGTTGTCTGGAATAAATCATTAGGAAGCTACATGTGTCATTGAAGTTGTCTGGGATATACCTTAGGAAGCTACATGTGTCATATTAGTTGTATGGAATGCATCATTAGGAAGCTACATGTGTCATTGAAGTTGTCTGGGATAAATCCTTAGGAAGCTACATGTGTCATTGAAGTTGTATGGAATACCTCATTAGGAAGCTACATGTGTCATTGAAGTTGTCTGGTATATACCTTAGGAAGCTACATGTGTCATTGAAGTTGTCTGGGATAAATCCTTAGGAAGCTACATGTGTCATTGAAGTTGTATGGAATACCTCATTAGGAAGCTACATGTGTCATTGAAGTTGTCTGGGATATACCTTAGGAAGCTACATGTGTCATATAAGCTGTATGGAATGCATCATTAGGAAGCTACATGTGTCATTGAAGTTGTCTGGGATAAATCCTTAGGCAGCTACATGTGTCATATAAGTTGTATAATTGGTTATAAACATCAAATAAAAACCCAAACTTAAAATCTATTTCTATTAAATACATCGATGTATTTACAAATAAATAGTGCCAGTTCCCATCGTCTTGTATTTGGCGTCTTACGAAAGCAGTAAATACGATCATATCCGTGTCAACATTAGTTCCACAAATTACCGTACTTGCACGACATCGAAATTAAAGCGATATCGTTAGATTCCAGTCCCTAAATTTATAGGTTCCTGCTATAACGCTAGACTGAAACTGCAAATTACATTTGTGTTCCATGTGAGCGACTACAGGCACCTGAAAGCCACTCTCCGGCGCAGAACATAAATAGTTCCAAGATATAGCCTCTGCCACACTTCATTCCCCATTTACTGCGGGACTATATTTGTCGTCTGCTTGTAACGTTTGTAAACAAAGAATAATTTTTGTAAAATAATACACGGGCTCTTTTTTATTTTTATAAAATCTATTTATACACTTCTGACACAGTTTTACAATGTATATCTGCCATGAGAGATATCTCTCACAATGTCAACCAATGGCAGAGGTGATTGTGGTTGACGTAGGATACCCAGATTCCTTTGCGTGGAGATTGCCTAAAAGCCTCCGGTTTTAATTCCATGCAATAAAATAGCACGAAGATAATTAAAAAAAATTAAATATGGTGGTTTTCCGAAAACGTGAAATCCTTAACTAAAAGGGGCATAATTATCGTGCTATATGTTTTCAACAATCAATCAATCACTATCACAAATACTAGGTGTTCTAGTCGTCTTTCCTTTGGATTTCTGCCCCATTAAAAATTATATACCAGATAAAGATTTGAAAAACACTCCATAATTGTATTTATATTTATCAATTAATTAGTTTGCAGAGCGACACCAATGTCTGAATCCGGAGAATTACACTGTGAACCCTGCATGAATGAACATTTTTACTAAATCTGCGAGAAAGTTATGTGCGGACTTTGAAGAAAGGCAGTGGCGGATCCAACGGGGGGGGGGGGTAGGGGCGTACGCCCCCCTTTAAAAAAGAAAAGGAAAAAAAACTGGGAGGGCAAAAATGTAATCCCCGCCATAAAGTAATGCATTAACTAGACTAATTCGTTTATTATGTTATATGTTGTATATACTGTACCAAAAAAAGGTTACTGAACACAAAAAAACCTTGTTCGTGGCCTTACTTTTCCCATATCCTCTTTTTACGCCCCCTTTCAAAAATCCTGTATCCGCCCCTGTTTTATGCGATGAATGCTGTCGAAGGCAGAAAACTCACAAAATGTCCAAAAATCATCACTGCATACAATATGCCATTAGCGAAATGCCAAAAGTCCCGAAAATTTAAATGTAAACTTAGATTGTCCTGATCATAGGAAACACTTTGATTTTTTATGGAACGCCGTAGCTGTCTTTAGGGATTTTGTCTATATTCGGTGGTATCGACATTATATTCGGTAGAAACAAGTTTATATTGAGTGCTTATATCTATATATTGAGTGCAATAATTTATACTAATGTAATTCAAACATGCAACATTCCGTCATTTGTTATAGAATCCGTATGTGAGCATTGGAAGGTTATCGAGCCAGTGTACAAACTTTGGACGACTGCCTTTCACCTTGAATCGTCCCATTTAAGGGAGAAGATTTATATTTTTTTTGTAATAATGAAAACTAAACAATTCTTGAAATCATATAATTTAATCCTATTGAAAAATAAAACTATTTACCATCTACTAATTCATAAGGTTTGCAAATTAATGCATGCAAATATCCATGGGTTGGAATATCTTGTTAGGGCATGCCTTTCCATACCCACCAAAATATGAAGAATACAAGAATTCGAGATGCTTTCCCGGCGGGAAGGTCTTGATCCAAGAGGGGTGTGGATATCAGAAAAACAAAGATAGGAACGATGCCATATACTGCCGATGCCTGCGATCAGATTGTCGTGCCATTATGCAGACTAGTGTTCAAATTCGAGGACGACAATCCAAACATTGTTATTTTGAGTGTAAGCAATATTTTTCGTTTACTGTATAAATCTTTCAAATGAAATATAAGCTATTTTTAAAATAATAAATATAATAAATGAGTGTTTTTATAACTTTGATGCTGTTTAGTAGATTAAAATGGTTAATCATCTACATGTCAACATAGGTTGCAAGTTTGCGCAAGGTGCGCTAGACTCCAGCTTAATATATATGTACACAATCACATCATACATGCATTCCGACGTCATAGTTTTTCTTAATGCATTGAGTACTTTCATCCAACTTAAAAATATTCTCTCCTCAAACGAACTAGCCTTAGCAACAGAAGTAAATACAAATGTATTGCCGCCATATTGATTTTTTTATTTGACATGGTATCGTCCCTCGACTCATGTTAGACCTCAACTGCGTCTTTGGAAGATATCAAAGGCTAAATAGAAACATTAATCTCTATTATTTTCTTTGTTACATACAGTATGAAGTCAAAATTAAAAAGTTTGATGAATCTAAGTAAAATACGTGTCATCACTTCACTTAATTGAAAATTATATGGTTTCGTTGCCTAAAGACGCAACATTTTGGACCTGCAGCGATCAAAATAGAAAATGGCCCATACTAAATTTTTAAATGGGTTAAGCAAATGTATCTGATGATTTTATCAGTTCTTTCCAAATAATGAAAACATATCATTATTGTAAATAAACAATAATATTCTGGTTTCCCCAACACATTATTGAATTTTTTTACCGGTAGTATACTGGAATAAGAATTTTTAAACCAGTAATGTGTGTGTGGCATCAGTACACCAGTATTGTTTCTGGTCCTATACAAATTGTTTCCGGCACCGGTATACCAGTCTTGTTCCTGGTACTATACAAATTGTGTCTGGTACCAGTATACCAGCAGTGTTCCTGGTACTATACGAAATTGTGTGAGGCACCGGTATACCAGCTTGTTCCTGGTACTGTACAAATTGTGTTTGGCACCGGCATACCAGCATTGTTCCTGGTACAATACAAAAATTGTGTCTAGCACCGGTATACAAGCATTGTACCTGGTACTTTACAAATTGTGTTAGCACCGGTATACCAGCCTTGTTCCTGGTACTATGCGAAATTGTCTGGCACCGGTATACCGGCATTGTTCCTGGTACTATACAAATTGTGTTTGGCACAGGTATGCCAGCCTTGTTCCCGGTACTACACAAATTGTGTCTGGCACCGGTATACAAGCATTGTTCCTGGTACTATACAAATTGTGTTTGGCACCGGTATACCAGCATTGTTCCTGGTACTATACAAATTGTGTTTGGCACCGGTATACCAGCCTTGTTCCTAGTACTATACAAATTGTGTCTGGCACCGGTATACCAGCCTTGTTCCTGGTACTATACGAATATGTTTTGGGCACTGGTATACCCGAATGTTCCTGGTACTATACGAAATTGTGTCTGGCACCGGTATACCAACCTGGTTCCTGGTACTATACGAAATTGTGTCTTGCACTGGTATACCAGCATTGTTCCTGGTACTATA
Source organism: Limnoperna fortunei (assembly GCA_944474755.1). Taxonomy (NCBI): domain Eukaryota; kingdom Metazoa; phylum Mollusca; class Bivalvia; order Mytilida; family Modiolidae; genus Limnoperna; species Limnoperna fortunei. Next base: position 50,850,369 of record OX104125.1, read on the forward strand.
CAAATTGTGTCTGGCACAGGTATATACCAGCATTGTTCCTGGTACTATACGAAATTGAGTCTGCCTCTGGTATACCAGCCTTGTTCCTGGTACTATACAAATTGTGTTTGGCACAGGTATACCAGCCTTGTTCCTGGTACTATACGAATATGTTTTGGGCACTGGTATACCAGAATGTTCCTGGTACTATACGAAATTGTGTCTGGCACCGGTATACCAACCTTGTTCCTGGTACTATACAAATTGTGTATGGCACCGGTATACCAGCCTTGTTCCTGGTAATATCCAAATTGTGTCTGGCCCCGGTATACAAGCCTATTACTAGTAGACCATTTTGTGTCTGATAATTGTATTACAGTATTGTTGCTGGACAGTTACACAGGCCATTGAGACTAATAACTGAGTACCACTATCATGTGTACCCGGATGTTGGTAGTTAATCACAATAAACGCAATATTTTTTTTCAACAAAGTGGCCCGAATAAGCTTCCGTAGTTAAACAATATAAAGGCTAGTCTATTAATAAACAATATTCCTACTTCTTACATAGCCTGCATAACTTATCAAAATAATTTTCAACTGAATAACACTGGGTTTAATATCCAGTAACGAAAAGGGGAACTCTACTAGAGTCGTGGATTCTCACCGATAAAACCCGCTGAACTATTCATCTAATATTAGTGTTGTCATACATGAGCGAGTAATATTGTTGGTAACGAGTTCGAGATTGATCTCGGACAAGATGTGCTGCCACTATGTCTAAAGGCCGGTGGTTCTTAAATGTACACCGGCTTCCTATTCCTGATTTGTTTGATTGAATGGTTTTTAATGCCACCTTCAGCAATTTTACAGCATTACCATTGAGTCCAGCTATTATTGGATAGGAAGCCAGAGTACCCGGAGAACCCTCCCCTCCGAACTACGTTTTGAAAAATGTTAATCCTCGTCAATTTAAATTGGAGTCAAGTTGTCAGAACTGTGATAGCCGGTAAGACTGGCGAATCGCTATATTTTCGACATACGGGAATTTGCTTAGATAGATATGTATTCAACTTCAATACATTTGTTTAAACTTGCTGGGGGATCCCGGCTTCCAATTTTTGCGTATCATATCTGAATATTTGACATAAACACAGTAAAGACCTCAGTAAACTATAAACTTATAATGCTTTTTAATGATAAACAAACGGGAATTCCAATGTATGGTTATTATAAGTGCATAATTATACATTTAACGATAAACTACAAAAATGTGCAAAACGGATATTTTCTTATCCATGGATAAACAAATGTTTGTAGTTGATACTTAAATAAATTAAATACTAGAAAAAACTGTGTTTGTGTAATTGGAAATGTTAGAAAAAGGTCACCGCAAAAACTGTATTTGTTTCGCTGAGTAATATATGACGTCAAAAGGTGCGTGTCTCCATGATGATGTTTTTTTCCATTTCCTGGCAGATAGAACGTATTTTCCAGCCTATTAAAAGTCGGTATTTATTTATTTGTTGATGTTCGTTAACGTTCCCATGTGATATATGTACATTGTATTTATTGATTAAGATATTGAAATTCGGTCATTTTTGCAAACATATATATGAATCAATCTCAGAGGCTCCTAATAAAACAATGTTTTTTAAATACCAAAGTTGGCTAACTAAACGGCTGTCGTATAGTCTATTACCTAACTTATATCCGGTCATCGGTCTCTATCAATTTCCATAATTAGAATTGCAATTAAAAATTGTCATTGCGAATAAACACAAACACACGAACTTCAACCTGCAAATTACTTTTTGTTACGTATTATGAACACGAAAACACGAAAACCGACTTTCCATCGTCGTTTGTCACAAAGAAATTGCGATAATTTTTACTGAATGCCAAACCGTACGGTTCACTAATTTTCTTGTCATCATCCAATATGACGTCAATGACATTCCCGTCTACCGAAAGTCGATGTATGTTATTTGAGTTCCCACAAGCAACGTACAGGTTACCTCCCCTGTCAGTAGTAACAGCTCTAGGTCCTTTGTAGTTCTCAGGTGTACATGTAAAACGTACTTCTCCACTGAGTTTGACACAGACTACTTTGTTATTGTTCCAGTCAGTATAGTAGACACTATCCTGTGGACCCGGATGTAGGTAGTCAATCCAACCACCAATGGGTATAGTTATTGTAGTTATTGTCTTCCCTTGTTTACTGAGGATGTAAATCTTCCCTTTACCACCAACACAGATCTTATCACCGACAACAACTATACCATAACACACACCAGGTACAGAATGTGTACCACCGGACTTCATTGATTTTATGTCAACAAACTGTATTGACGACGACGGGAAGTCAGGTAGGGATACTACAGCTTTATCTTCACCTGGTATAATAGCAATATCCCATGGTTTACCAGATAACGTACAATCCTGTAGGTACTCACCACGGTCACTGTATACCAGTAACTTGGTACTACGGCGGTTACAGAGTAGTAGACGGTTGTCGCCTGTCACCGCAATACTGGATATTAAGACATTATCGGTAGTCTTAATATCAAATTTCATGTCAAAATCGAACTTTGTTGGCATCTGAATTGTTGTCGGTAAAACCTGAGCTTGATTTGATTTGGATGGTTTATACTTGATCGGACATGGTGTAGACTCTATGTGTACTGACCCCAAGGATTCGATCTTTAGTTGTTGCTGTTTAGATTTTTTTAACGAAATTTTAGAGGTCAACATCGATGCTATTATTTTTTGTACTTTAATATCGTAGTCGGAAATTTTCCATTTATACGAGTTTAATAAAATAAATAGCTGGTTCTCTGATCCGTGTTTAGACACAAGCTCTAATTTACTGGTAACCTCGTCCAGAGATTCCATCAGTGTAGATAATGTTTCTTTGTCAGATTGTATTTGCTTCTCGCATTTCGTCTTAGCTGATTTGATTTCAGATATCACTTTCCTTTCGAGATCATCTAGGCGTTTTAAAAGTTTGGATTTAATAAGTGAAACACTTCTCACCACAGTCAATTCTTCATCATTTAGACTCTTTAAATTATCATCGCGGTTGCTTATAAGTTTTTTCAAAGTTCCACGTAAGCTGGATACGGTAATAGAAACATCTTCCAACAAGAGTGATCTTCGTACACCTTTTGATGCAACGTCTACAGGAGTAATTTTTTGACAGGTTCGGTGTGTTTCAGCCATACAGGATCGACAGCATAGACAATCATGATCTACGCACAAAAAATCGAGCGCCATGTCTTCGTGTTTTGTACACGAATTTTTGACAGATATTGTATCCACGGGTAACGATCCCGAATCGATTATATGATGAGAGGATAAAGCTTTGAATAACGTATGGGCATTCCAACAGTCCATACAGAGGTATTCTGCACAATCGGTACAAAACTTCAAGGCTACTACGAGTCGCAATTCTTTGCGTGAGCATGGATCACAATTAGGCACGGACGATGCCATCTTCTCCTGAAACAAATAATATAATATAATCTTAAAATCAGGGGCGGATGCAGCCTCAAATGAAAGGGGGGGGGTCCAAATTTGTCATGGTGGCCGAAGGCCGAAGGCCACCATGCCGACCTCGCAGAGGTCGTATTACGGCAGGGGGTCTTTAAGCCCCCAGAAGCTCTGAACGAAATGGTGTAAAATCCTGCATTCTGACGATTTCCTGACACCTGAAACATGTCCGTTAAAATGTCATTTTGTTATGCTAAAACTGCCAACACAAAAGTAGGGGTCCAGACCCCATGCTTGTCAAAACGAAGGGGGGGGTCCGGACCCCCTGGACCCCCCCCCCCCCCTCTGGATCCGCCACTGTTAAAATGCTTTAAATTAACCGTGGTCAATTTCTAATCTTAAAAGAAACAAAAATGTCATAAGCGATGAGTCAACTCAACGAACGTAAATGAAAATATGTAGTTTTAATATTTTAGTTTGTTTGTTTGTTTGAATGAGGTTTAACGCCACTTTTAGCAATATTTCAGCTATATCATTTCGTCCAGTTTACTGGTATATTGGTACGGAAACGAAGCAGTGGAAACCACAGAATTTTGGTAGGAAAACTAGCAATCCTTGTCAATTAAGATTGGAGTCGAGCACACCCTGCCCGCAGTGAGACTCCAATCCACTTTCTTAGAACTGACAGGACACTTGATTAATAGTAGACTACCTTAACCACACGACCGCCAATGCCACCGTTGTAATAATAATAATGTAAACAATCAACCATCTTTACGGATTTTACCCCCAAAATATTATGTTACGAGTGCATTTAAATCATGACCTCTGTTGTCGATAATTACTTGTGACTGTGTTCTCACAATAAAAATGTTTGACGTGCGCGTCGCATACATGTTCGGTCTGTCTACAAATTATAGGAATGTTACACAACAAAACAAACACGGTGCAACTTCCTGGGGCCTATATTGAACAAAACCCTGCGGTGGTGGCCATTTTGAATTTCCTATTGGCATAAACAACCATCCAAACAATGTTGCTTATGTTTCATTTAACCGATAAGTTCACTGGGTAGAAGCTGTTTTAAACATTTTCCCATAGAGTCCTATGTTTATCTGTGTCTTGCGATGGCAGCCATTTTGAATTCCAAATTGGCATTGAAAAATATAAACTACACAGTGGACCATCTAATGAAAACTAAAGAAAAGTTCAATTTTGTTTCAACTGATTAACTGGTTTCAAAGACGAAGCGTTTTGAAACTTGTTTCCCATAGTGTCTTACAATGTATACAAATCTATAGGGTCTTACAAAGTATATAAATCTAAGTCCTCCGTTGGTGGCCATTTTGAATTTCTGATTGGCATAAAATATTAATTTTAAAGGCGAACATCGTATTAAATCTGAAGTGGTGAGAAGTTTTGTTTCAATTGGTAAAACGGTTTCATAGAAAAAGCGATTTTAGCTTTTCCCCATAGGATCTTATGATATGTCCTGCTGTGACGGCCATTTTGAATTTTCAATTGGCATACAAAACAGCTATTTTATAGAGGATCATCAAAACAATGTTCCTGGTAAATTTTAAACTTTTCCCATAGGTCCTATGTTAAAGTAAGTCCTGTGGTCTTAGCCATTTTGAATTTTTTTATTGGCATAATAATAAAATTGTATAGAAGGCCATCCAATGAACACTGGTTATAAGTTTTGTTTCAAATAGTTAACTAATTTATCAGAAGAAACATTCTTATTTTTTCCCTTAGGCTCCTATATTAAACTAAGGGACAATTTAAGGTACATTTCAACAATATTACAAATCTGTATGTCAAACAGTTCGTCAAAACAAATTTTGAATTTTTAGCCAATCAGAACGCCCTGGCAGCCATGTTGAATTTTCAGTCGGCTAGAAAACTAAAAAACAATAACATAACTGGCTTCATGTCTGCATAATTTGGTTTAAATGTGTGGAATGGTTTCTGAATGCCGTTTGTATGTTTGTATAGGGTCCTATTGTAAACTATGGTCCACGCTGGTGGCCATCTTTGGATATAAGATCAGCAGAAAGAACTCAAGCTTTGTAGAGGACCATCCAAGGTACATTTCTACGAAAACACAATCGTTCTGTTAAGCGGTTTATGAAAAAATTTTTGAAAAGAAAGGTAATCAGAGCACGTTAATGTTAAATTTCAAATCGGCTAAACAAACTTAAACTTTCAAAAACGGATTAACAGCCATGGCAGCAATGTTTAATTTCCAATTGGCTAAAAAAACTTAAAATAAGATAACTACCCTTTTCATCTCTGCATAAATAACGATTTATAGTCTCAGGAATGGTTTCTAAGAAGTAGCCATTATGTTTTTCCTAATTGGATAATATGTTAAAACATCAGGGTTTGTGATGGAGGGCGACTCCGGTGAAGAAGCTAAGTCGCCTTAACATGGTCCCACTTCGATCCTGATCGTCTTCCAAAACGAACTTAAGTCGCCCTGTCATTTTGAACAATCGTCTTATGTCGCCTGTCAATTTTATTTCCATTTTGGTAAGAAATTTCGTATTTTTATACGACGTCATGTACCAGTAACAAAAATTAATCGCATACGGTACTCACTAAGACTTTACAGGTAAAGCAGTCTTATCGGGAACCCTCTAAGTACGGGAAATTATCTCCCCTCAAATGTTTGAAGTGACTTCCGTCCTGATAAAAATTGTTGTTCGCTTGGATAGAAGAAAACACAAAATTTTAATGAAATACGATGTAACATAGTGAAGTTAAGTGGTAGCTATCAAGAGAATATTAAACGGACATAGCTCATTCCTGACTGGACACATGGAACAGTGTGTCTTTTAAATAAAACGTGGGGATTCCAGTAAATAAAACGTGAGCTATTTTTAGAACTTGGATAAGATTCATGCCTTGTTCTTATATAATAAAGAAAAAAATATTATTTTTCTTAGATCAATATTTCACAATGAGACATGTCAGACTAGTTACCAAACGAGTGAATACACACTGTAACTCATTTATTTGCTTTTTATTCCATAAAAAAAATTATCCTGACCCCAAGTGCCTGTGAAAAAAATGTGAAAATTTTGCAGAGGTGAGCAGTTTTTCAATTTTAATAAAATGTGATTAGAAAAATCAACCTATTATTTATTAGTTAACTGCTAACATAAACATAATCTAATTAAAATTAATTCTTTCACTTGCCCACCCCCTTTTTGCTATGGTGGCTTCGTTTTTTTAAGATCTAACAACGTCCTATTACAGGTGACGTCATGGGTCAAAATTGTCAGCTTTGACTGTCAAATTAGATCTCAGCCCGAGTTGAGTTATTTCAAATACTGGTTTGCATATCACATTCGTCTTTACTGTCAAAATGGCCATGTGGTTAAGGTAGTTCGTCTACTATATCCAGTTAATCTATATATAATTCGCTTCTTTAGATATTTTTCTCTAGGAATATAATCATCATACATTCTGAATTCTTCAATCATCATCTAAAGAAGCGAAGTACATATAGATTAACTGGATGAAAATGTTTTATTAAATCTGACACGATGAAATGTGCCGACCCAGACCGGTGTCGCAAAATCCGCTGTTTTGCTTATGAAGAGCTCTCTGACGTCCCACACAAAAAAAGCGTTGGACGGCAGAGGATTCTCGGACTAGTTCCCGATCTGGTCGACCATCTGTGACAACCCAACGTGAAGATGGGAGCCTTGGTAGATTGGTTACGGGAAATCCTAGTCCCATTAATAAAACCTCTCATTTCATGTTTATTTTCAACATTTTTTATCGGATATTGAAATTTTATGTTTTTAATGAAATTTGAGGTTTCATCTTTAAACGCATTTTCCCGTGCGCAAATTCCGCAAGAAAATCGTGCGGAATGTTTAAGTTAAGATTGATATGAAAAAAGTTTGTACAACCTTGCAAACTGCGCTAAACTTAAAAAAAAATATCTAAATTTTCTAAAAATTGTCTTACCTTAGTATATCATGGATTTTTCAAGTCATGTTTAAAGTTTTATTTAAGGTGTCCCTTAACTCCCATTATGACACAATGGCTGACCCCGATTAAATCATATGGCTCCTTTTTTGACGAAACGAATTTTCCATGTGTTACAATTGCTACAAATTGCGGAATTTTACTGCATGCAACTGATGGGCGAACCCGTATTTGGAGGCATTAAAACACAGCTTACACGCCAAGAAACATTTTTCCAATAGTGCCTTTTGGTGGGTACTCAGTTATAATGTGGGGCTATATCTCACATGATTGCAAACTGGATCCGTTAACAATCAATGGCAACCTTAATGGCGAAACGTACACCCGGGAGGTGCTTACACCTGTAGTTGTGCCTCATTTTGAAAGCCACCCGTTAGAGTCAAGACCTATTTTCATGGATGAAAACGCTAGACCTCATCGTTCCAGGGCAGTAAGGGCATATCTGGAGAACGAAACAATGACCACTCTTCCGTTGCCTGCAAGTAGTCCAGATCTCAACCCAATAGAGAATCTATGGGATCATTTCGGTAGGCGATTACAAGCTTTGGAACCTCCTTCACAGAACTTACAACATTTAGAACCTCAATTACACAGGGAATGGCGACAGATAACGCTTCAGTCAAGTTGAAAGAATTACTGGCAGTATGTAACGCAGGGTTGCAGCAGTCATTCATGCTAACGGTGGATATACCTGATATTTACCTTTCGACAGCAAATAATCAATTTTATGATTGACGTTTTCAAGTGTGATAGGAGAATTTAATAACAGTTTATAGAGCTTTCGGTGACAATACTTTTTAAAGACTACGTGAAAGACTGTCCATATTTTGATGAAATCATATGTAAATAAAATAATGAATTTTTGGTTAAAATAATGTTTCATTGTGTCCAATAATGCATATTTTTGTTTGCTGTACGATTAAAAACGAAAGTCAGTCCAATAGTAGTCCGAAGGTGTTCGAATATATAGGACTTAAAAAAAGCCTAGGGTTGCTTAACATTTTCCAGGTGTATATATTAAATGATAGTGTATCATTTTAAGGTCAGTATGGGTAATTAAAAAATCGGTAATGTTCTAATTTGTCAAACTCAACCGAACATAAAGTATTTATTCATTAACAACAAGTATACGGAAGCTTATTTGGGCCACTTTTTTGGATTTTTTTTTATTGCGATTAAACGCAAAACTTATTGAGATTAAACGCAATATTTTGCATTTAAAAGCAACACTTAATGCGATTAAACGCAAAACATTACGTTTAAACGCAATCTTTGCGAACAAACGCAAAAGGTTGCGTATAAACGCAAAACCTATTGCGTTGAAACGCAAACAGTATTGCGATTTAACGCAATACTATTACTGAACAAGTATTTTTAACCAGGTATGCACTGCACAATTTTCGTTTGTAAACAATAAACTTGGCGCAAAATAACATTTTTTTCTTTTTTGTTTTGTATTTAGGTTGTTATATACAATGCACAACGATAAGTCGAAGGCGGAGCCGTCCGGAGACTTAAATTGGCGCGTGTGATGCATGGAAATTTGTCCTTGATGTTGTAGATGTTTTAATCATCACTTGATACTTTTATTGTAATGAATGATGCTGAAACAATATTGTCCGGCTTTTCTATCATTAAATAAATGTTGCAATTGTTCTAACTTCAAGTGTTATTTTTATCATTTATGTTTGTTTAATTGGTAACCGGAAAACTCGGATTGCTGACAACTCGGATCGTGACAACTATCGTAGTTAAGACCACTGGGCCAGTAGTTGCAGATGAAATTGTTTTACTTAAAATTATTGTATTTATATAAACCTTCAGTGTTAACAATAACATATTTAGAAAAATGCTGGTTTAATTTACAACAAAATTAACGACATTAAATCTCAGGATTCAGTTAAGCACTCCTGAAGAGCTAGACAAAATTAAAAAATATATATATATATATATATATATATATATATATATATATATACAGACGGGTTTCAACAAAATCAGCAATATATCGCTTTCAAAGAACACAGCTAGAATTACAATGTGCAGTTTGAACAGCTTTACCGTAAATTTGATCCACGGTACCATTTCTTCCAATTTGGAGTAGCTATATTTTGAAAAAGAATTTATATTGTACGTTTTTACCACAAAGACATTATGTATCATGCCATCAGTTTCCGTGCATATATCTATGGTTTTATGTATTCAAGAACGATTCTCAATGCTGTTCTATGAATTGTAAAATTATTAAAAAATAAAATAAATAACTTCCACCTTTTTGAATCCGCGCATGTTGAATGTTATTCAATATTTGTTCGTCAGAGCAATACCTATAGCGGGCAATGTGATCACGATTGTGATTCAACTGTATTTTAATATAATTAGATGTATATTATTTCTTTTTAACTGTTCGAATTCTTGCAACTGGAAAAAAAACAAATTAACACATGTCGATCACTTCATTAGCAGATAATAAGCTTCATTCTGATTGGTTGATTATTTCCTTTGCTCTATTGTATATGTATTTATGTTCTCTAGTTAGTAAATGATGACCACTAATTTGAGCCTAGGACTTTAATTAACTTCAAACATTAAAAATTAAATATCATAACTAATTATGACTATTAATATCTGTAGTGTGATTTTTACAATTAAGCCCTAGTACCAATTAAATTGATTTTCAAATAAACATTTATTTATTGAGTTAACTTGTAAAAACAAGCCATATTGAGAAAATACTACCGACACTAAATATAACAGCTTTGTATGGAAATATGCCTTCACTTTTAACTATGGATCGGTATATGTGTTATTGTTCCTCCTGTATTCGTTACAATGGAAAATCTCTTACTATGCGCACTGTGATGCAACATGCATCACAGATGATTAAAGATGGCTTTACGCCAGAAACCAGCCCGTTGTTGCAGCAATTATATAAAAGTAAAGAAGAGACTATCTCAGTAAGTTTATTGCATAATCTTAGAGTAAACATTTCAAATTAGGAACATATAAAATTATAAAAACATATAGATTTAGCAAAGTAACAACAAAATTTAACAACAGTAATTTTCATGAACGTAACAAACATAACAAAAATAACATTTTAAGCTGAAAACACAAATCGTCCTCTCCTGTCATAGGATGGTGGATCTAACTTTCGCACAATTTCTTCTGGTTAGACTGTACTAATGTCTTCAACTAAGAAAACTGAACATCACAATAAATAAGACAAACAGATATGCAATGATACAAAAAAATAAAAATAATATATAAACGTTAAATTTTTCGGATGCTATATCAAAAGAATTGTACAAAAATTCCTACTTTATTAATTATTCAAATGTTCGCAAATAGAATATTTAAATTGATTTGCCTCTCTAATAATAATAATAAAGCAATTAAATTACTTAAAACCACGAACACATTCATAAATAAAATATAAAATAAAAAAAAAATTAAAAAAATTGCATGAAGCTAAAAACGAAGAAATGTTAACATTTACAATTTGGAAATTACTGTCAAATTGATGTTTGAATAATATTCTAATTAGTCAATTATTCTTTGAGTTTTCCGCTGATATTCGACGGAAAGGCATAATAGCTGAGTATGGGATTTCATTAGGGTTAATGGCGTCATGTATTCATTTTTGTCTCAAGCGTTGAAATAATTTTAAATAAATTAGTATCGATTAGCTAACTTCAGTTCATGAAAAACAAAAAATTCAAAAATTTGCACAGCCTTAATACCAAACTTATAAATTGAAACAATTAAAAGCTGAATAGAAAATAACAGAAAACGGCGAAAACGTGCTTTTCATTGAAAATAAATTTCTGAGCAAATTAAAATATAACAAAAAAGAAATGTTTATAACGTAAAAACTAAGAACTTGTTATGAATGCAAAACAAATAACACGTTTAATTTTTTTTTTAAATGAACATCATTCCAATTAAACAAATAAAATCGACATTTATAACAAACAAAATCATTAGAAACCCAACGTAATAATAACAAGTTTAATAAAAATGTATAAAAATATAAAGCTAAAACAACGAAAGGTTAAAAATGCAAAAGAAACAACATGTTAGATTTTTTTAACAATAATATGAATACCATAAACTTACCATAAACCTGCGAATAAAGAAAATTAATTTAATAATTTAATAAAATAATTAAATATCCGTTGTATAAAATACAGTATTGGATACTACAACGTAACCCAAACCGATACAGATATAGTCAAGATAAGATCCGTGCTTTATTCCTTTCATTTTTGTACAGGTAAACAAAACAGTATGGCGGATGTGTATTGCAAGTTCGGTCCGTGTATTGATTGCTCTATATTTCTTACCTACCTATCTTCAAATGGAAAAATAATAACTTAACGGTAACTTGAAAAATTATATTTTAATAATTTGTATAGTAATAATTTTTAAATACACGCCTTTTCTGAAATAAGGTTGATAGAAAATGCATTCACGTTCATTCATAATTTATATTGGGATTTTCGTACATATTTATTTTCGACAAGAATTAATTTTATACATAAATATATCATGTATATAGATTTATAACCATTGTCATACATCTACAGAACAGTATATGCAGAGTAACTGATGATCGTTATCAACAATAATGCCAGAGGGCTTAAAACCGACCCAGGGGTCCAATCTACAAAAAAACCTTAATCTCCGAGGGAAAACCTTAATCTCCGAGGGAAAACCTTAATTTCCAGGGGACAACCTTAATTTAAAAAACCAACACTTAATTTTATCGGGACTCCTTAAAAAATTAAGGTTTTCCACCGGAGATTAAGGTTTTGGCGTTTGTAGTGATGCCATACAACCACAAAAACCACTGTAATACTTTCGCTTTCAGTAAGTTTCCTTGCAATGTTCTTGTCACGTGATCAAACGTACAAGGGAAGTAATGCAACAACGCAGATAATTTGCTAAAACCATGAGGTGAATCCTGGCCTCTACACCATTTTGACTAAAAATGTTTTGCTCAGCATGAGAATTTTCGCAGTTACTATGACGACGGAGGAAACCAAAAGTTTTGATTGAATGGAATTGAGCATAAAAAATTCCCAGCAACAAATTTGAATAGATGCATCGAGGTCTGCGCATTTGGAGATGACTCGTTAAATATATTTTTTTTTAGTTTGAAAAACGCTTTTGTACTTTAATAAATAATTCTTGCCTGGCAGTGGAGTAACTTCCAGACGTTGTGAAAGTTATCCCAAGATATTTGTATTGTTAGACATTTTCAATTATCTTATTGTAAAAAAATTATTTTTTAAATTCTTTTTTTTCTGCCAGCTTTATTAAATACCAACACAAGTTTTAAGTTTATTTATACACTTTTACACTTATGCAAAATATCCAGGCATAACTCTGCAATCCAATTTAAAATGGTCACAGCACACCAACAACATCATTGCCAGTAGGCAACAACTAAGCTTCCTGAGAAGAAATTTAAAAACAGTCAATGTAAACATAAAAAGCCAGGCATACCTGTCTGGGACCCTCATACTGCTGATCAAATTAATAAAATTGAGATGGTCTAGAGACGAGCAGCAAAGGTATGCCTGCAACCGCTGTCACAACACCAACAGCGTAAACAACATGCTTACAACCCTACAATGGCCAACACTTCAGGAACGCAGACTAAAATACAGACATACTACATGTATGTTCTACAAAATCATTCACCAACTAGTTGCAATACCATCATCTATCTTACTACCTACTGATCACAGAACATGCAAAATCATGACTTCACATTTCGGCAAATAACAGTTCTAAAAGACAGCTATAAATTCTCTTTTTTTCCATACACAATCAACCAATGGAATTCACTACCTGCTAACGTTGTCAATGCCGCCACACTAGACGCCTTTAGAGTACAGCTGACACCAGCTCAGCCCGTACGAAATGTTTAGGCGTAAATCAGCTGGTTTTGACATGGAAACCAGCTGGTTTTGAGGCGTAAACCCAGATTACGCCTCTTTTCCAGGCGTAAATGAGCAGAACACGTAAACCTGCTCATACTTATGCAGGATTCCATGTCAAAAAACCAGGAGTAAACATGAAGACCAACTGGTTTTTTAACAAAGCCAGGCGTAATGTTGGACTTATAAGTTTTATTAAATCAAACTGAGGCGTAATGTTGGACTTAGAAGTTTTGTGAAATCAAACTGAGGCGTAATGTTGGACTTAGAAGTTTTGTGAAATCAAACTAAGGCATAATGTTGGACTTAGAAATTTTAGTGTCAGAAATTAAAAAAAAACCAGCTGGTTTAGTACAATGTAACAGGAAAGTTGAATAGTATAAATTATAATATTTTTATCCTTTTGTTTCAGTTATTTTAAGTGCCATGAATTAATGAAGAGATGTTTACTCACTAAAAGGTGCACATCCCATCTTTGCTAGACAGGGATCAGTCTTCCCCCTTGGCAGATTAAGTTAACTTCACATGGTGACATTAAGAAACAAACAAATAGTTGGTTGTAGTGAAAGTTGGCTAGCCAATTTTTCACAATTTACTTATCATAGTTACAAACACTTGGACTAAAAACAGCAATAATTAATCATTTTTTTGCAAAAATATATTTGCTCCAATGTTACCAAAACTATATATAAGTCATTTATAAAAATATATATATAATTAATTTTTATAAATTATTTTTATTTAAACTACCTGAATTTAAAATTCAAGTAATTATTTTATCAAGGGAGATAATTTGAGACTACAAGTTTTTTTTAAAAACTCGCTAAATCTGCCAAGGGTGAAGATAAGTGTTAGATGATCATAACCCTTGGCTTGCGAAGATATGCACATCCAGGATTCTAAATTTAAAGTTTATATAAAAAAAAATCACAAAAGTTAATTATTTCATAAATGGTGTTGCAAAAATGCTGATCTTCTTCTAACATTTTTGCTGGTTTATTTTAAAGTGTGAGAATAGTAAGTTCTTAACAATGTTTACACAAATGAATGTTAGTTTTCCGTTTGTAATTGCAAATCTGTTGAAAAAATTTTCATTTAGTGTAAAAATAATTCAATGGAAATTGTAATTTGTCGGTATCTTTTCTTTGATCTTCCGACGATGCTTGACGGAAAGACACGATAACTGTTGATCTTACCCCCTACCCCCCCCCCACCAAAACCCCACGGAACCACGTGACCATGGGATTTAGATATGGTCAATAGGAAAGGTGTGTGTACTAGTGTATGTAGTGAGTTTCCATGTACACATATTAGTTTTTTTTGGACATATCATGCATATTGAAATTAGATAACAGTAAAAAAATACACATGTATCATACGTTACAATATACATGTAACGGAGGTCAATTGTTAATTGTTAGTTATTTTAGTTTTGTTTTAGCCGTCGGTCACTAAACATCACCTATTTGCAGTCGCGAATTAACAATGTAGGTCGCAGGTCACTCACTACACGGCATTTATTGCAGACAAACAGTCAATGTATGCGACAAGTGTTAGCCGTCGATTACTGTAGACCAATCAGTGTAAGAGGTCGATTACTGTAGACCAATCAGTGTAAAACATTGATTACTCTAGGCCAATCAGTGTAAGCTGTTGATTACTGTAGACCAATCAGTGTAAGAGGTCGATTACTGTAGGCCAATTAGTGTTAGCCGTCGATTACTGTAGGCCAATCAGTGTAAGACGTTGATTACTGTAGGCCAATCAGTGTAAGACGTTGATTACTGTAGACCAATCAGTGTAAGACGTTGATTACTGTAGACCAATAAGTGTAAGACGTTGATTACTGTAGGACAATCAGTGTAAGACGTTGATTACTGTAGACCAATCAGTGTAAGACGTTGATTACTGCAGGCCAATCAGTGTTAGACGTTGATTACTGTAGGCCAATCAGTGTAAGACGTTGATTACTGTAGGCCAATCAGTGTAAGACGTTGATTACCGTAGGCCAATCAGTGTAAGACGTTGATTACTGTAGGCTAATCAGTGTAAGACGTTGATTACCGTAGGCCAATCAGGGTAAGACGTTGATTACTGTAGACCAATTAGTGTAAGACGTTGATTACTGTAGGCTAATCAGTGTAAGACGTTGATTACTGTAGGCCAATCAGTGTAAGACGTTGATTACTGTAGGCTACTCAGTGTAAGGCGTTGATTACCGTAGGCCAATCAGTGTAAGACGTTGATTACCGTAGGCCAATCAGTGTAAGACGTTGATTACTGTAGACCGACTAGTGTTAGCCGTCGATTACTGCAGACCGACTAGTGTTAGCCGTCTAATACTGTAGGCCAATTAGTGTAAGACGTTGATTACTGAAGGCCAATTAGTGTAAGACGTTGATTACTGTACGCTAATCAGTGTAAGACGTTAATTACCGTAGACCAGTCAGTGTAAGACGTTGATTACTGTAGGCAAATCAGTGTAAGACGTTGATTACCGTAGACCAATCAGTGTAAGACGTTGATTACTGTCGGCCAATCTGTGTAAGACGTTGATTACTGTAGGCCAATCAGTGTAAGACGTCGATTACTGTAGACCAATCAGTGTAAGACGTCGATTACTGTAGGCCAAACAGTGTAAGACGTTGATTACCGTAGGCCAATCATTGTAAGACGTTGATTACCGTAGGCCAATCGGTGTAAGCTGTCGATTACTGTAGGCCAATCAGTGTAAGACGTTGATTACTGTAGACCAATCAGTGTAAGACGTTGATTACTGTAGGCCAATCAGTGTAAGACGTTCTTTACTGTAGACCAATCAGTGTAAGACGTTGATTACTGTAGGACAAACAGTGTAAGCCGTTGATTACTGTAGGCCAATCAGTGTAAGACGTCGATTACTGTAGACCAATCAGTGTAAGACGTCGATTACTGTAGGCCAATCAGTGTAAGACGTTGATTACCGTAGGCCAATCAGTGTAAGACGTTGATTACCGTAGGCCAATCAGTGTAAGCTGTCGATTACTGTAGACCAATCTATTTAGAACTTTATTTTGTAATCTCAGTCGCAGATAACTGCGAAACAGGAGACAAAATACATAACATACATTATAAACAAATGGCTAGACAGGTGTTAACAAATACATCAAATATAAACAAACTATTCATAAGTCTACAAATATACTGTTTGATGGCCTTTCACTATGATCAATGATCAATCTCAATCAGCACGTGGGGATTACTAATCCTCACCCGCTGACTGCGATTGAGTTGGCTACGATAAAAGATGTGAAGTTTTCTTTACATACATTGATAATTTGTTAAGTACATGCACATTGCAGTGTGACAACAAACCATATAGTTTATGATTATTGGACATATTAGTGAAATAAGAATCTATTAATTTTGATCGATTTTCGATCAGTGTCGGGTGTTTACAAACAAATAGATAATGGAATTCATTTCCGATCATATTTTCATCACACAGTTGACAGTATCTCTCTTCACGGGGTATATTATACCATCTACCCGTTTCTAGTGGTAGTTTTAAATTACAGGTACGTATTTTACATATGTTTTTTCTATGATTGGGTAGTAGTCGCAACAGATATGGCTCCAAACGGAACTCTGACTTGATACAAGCGTAGAGCTGTCCTTTTGGAGAGTTTTCTATGTCAGAAAACCAACTCTGCAGAAATATATCATGTAATCTTTGTTTAACTGTCAATTTCACATATGTCGGGTTTAATGAGTTTTGCGCTGTCCAATACTCACTGAACCCAATCTCATTTAAAGTAGATTTAATAAAGTTAAGCCATTTAAACTGTACATTTTCACGCTCGGACAGTCTAAGCAATAATCTGTAAAGCGTGTTCGATAATTTGTTATCACACCGAATAAGCCTGCTCCAAAACACTATCATGTTTAGTTTAATTTGTATGTCTAGTGGTTTTCGTCCTAATTCACCATACACCATGTATGATGGGGTGCTGTTTCTTACATTTAATATTCTTTTACAGAACTGTAAATGTATTTTTTCTAATACACAATTTTTTTCAAAGCCCCAAATTTCAGAACCGTATAACAATATTGGTAAAATAAGAACATCAAAAAGTTTCAGCTGTAGATCAACAGGGATTGCAATATTTCTTATCTTCATGTAAAGACCATGTAGAGCTTTATTTGCTTGATCTGAAAGTTTTTGCTTTGCCTGAGTGAAGTAACCATTATATGCAAAAACAATACCCAAATAAGCATAAGAATCTTCTACATCTATAAGTGAATTAAAAATCTTAAATTCTATACATTTTTTGACTTTTCTTTTTGAGAAGACAACTATTTTTGTTTTCTTTACATTAACACATAAGCGCCAAGTCCTACAATAGTTTTCAAATGATTCAAGCATTTCTTTTAAGTTATCTTGTGATTCAGAGAATAATACGGTATCATCTGCATACAATAATACAAACAATTTGACATATACATCTAAATGTTCAAATGCTAGACAATCTACCTTTTCTAAGTTTTCAACATTACATGACTCAAGGTACTCTTCTAGATCATTTAGAAACAAGGCAAACAAAAATGGGGAAAGATTTTCTCCTTGTCTGACGCCAGTACTGCATGGGAAAAAACTTGATTTTTCACCACAGTGGCTGACACAAGATTTTGTGTTCTTCTACAAGTTAAATAAAATGTTGAAAATTTTCCCAGATATATTATTTCTTATAAGTTTTTGCCATAATCCCACCCTCCAAACCGTGTCGAAAGCTTTGCTAAAGTCGATAAAAGCACAATACAGCTGTTTACCAGAATTGATATATAAGGTGATAAGGCAATGTAAAATAAAGATATTGTCTAATGTAGAATGTCCTTTTCTAAACCCAGCTTGTGCATTCGATATTAGATCAATTTTATCCGCAAAGATATTTAATCTCCTATTCAGTATTGATGTAAATAATTTTCCTAGATTAGATAAGATTGTAATCGCTCTGTAATTATCAGGATTAGAGTCATCACCTTTCTTTTTATAAATTGGTCTGATTATACCTATTGACGATGCTTCTGGTATTATACCAGTGTCCAGGATAGTATTGAACAGTTTTACATACAATGGAAGCATAAAAGTAGCAGTACTTTTAATATATTCATTACAGATTTCATCAATGCCACTGGCTTTATTATTCTTCAAATTTTTTATAGCGACAGTGATCTCACTCTCAGTTATTGGACAGTTGAGAGTGTCATCAGTGTCGCTAGAATTTGAGGAGTTCAAAAGATCATTTATGTAGTTTATGTCAAACTCCGATTCTTCATCGATTTCATTCAAATCTTTAAAATAGTTGTACAAAACATCAATAGAGATATTATCTTTTTCTCTAGATTTCGATAACTGGTTCAGGATACCCCAAAATTTTTTAGGACACGTTTTTGAGGTATCTCTCAACTCTTTTTCGAATTTAGATTGAAATTGGAGATAACTTTTCTTCAGAGTTATATTGTAGTCTTTGCTAGCAGCTTTCATCAAATTACGATTTTCTAAGTTTTTCATAAAGCTATACCTACTTCTAGCTTTGTGGAACTTTTTCCGTTTTGTATCACAGTCTTTGTTGAACCATGGTTTAGTGTTTTTGTGACGCCTAATATTATTAGTGTAAGACGTTGATTACTGTAGGCCAATCAGTGTAAGACGTTGATTACTGTAGGCCAATCAGTGTAAGACGTTGATTACTGTAGGTCAATCAGTGTAAGACGTTGATTACTGTAGGCCAATCAGTGTAAGACGTTGATTACTGTAGGCTAATCAGTGTAAGACGTTGATTACCGTAGTCCAATCAGTGTAAGACGTTGATTACCGTAGGCCAATCAGTGTAAGCTGTCGATTACTGTAGACCAATTAGTGTAAGACGTTGATTACTGTAGGACAATCAGTGTAAGACGTTGATTACCGTAGGCCAATCAGGGTAAGCCGTTGATTGCCGAGGCCAATCATTGTAAGACGTTGATTACCGTAGGCCAATCAGTGTAAGACGTTGATTACTGTAGGCCAATCAGTGTAAGACGTCGATTACTGTAGACCAATCAGTGTAAGCCGCGTTGATTACTGTAGACCAATTAGTGTAAGCCGTTGATTACTGTAGGCCAATCAGTGTAAGACGTTGATTACTGTAGAGCAATAAGTGTAAGCCGTTGATTACTGTAGACGAATCAGTGTAAGCCGTTGATTACTGTAGGCCAATCAGTGTTAGACGTTGATTACTGTAGACCAATTAGTGTAAGCCGTTGATTACTGTAGACAGACTATAGTTAGCCGTAGATTACTCTAGGCAAATTAGTGTAAGACGTTGATTACCGTAGGCCAATCAGTGTAAGACGTTGATTACTGTAGACCAATCAGTGCTAGCCGTCGATTACTGTAGGCCAATCAATTTAAGACGTTGATTACTGTAGAGCAATAAGTATAAGCCGTTGATTACTGTAGACCAATCAGTGTAAGCTGTTGAATACTGTAGACCAATTTGTGTAAGCCGTTGAGTACTGTAGACCAATTAGTGTAAGCCGTTGATTACTGTTGACCAATTAGTGTAAGCCGTTGATTACTGTAGACCGACTATAGTTAGCCGTAGATTACTCTAGGCAAATTAGTGTAAGACGTTGATTACCGTAGGCCAATCAGTGTAAGACGTCGATTACTGTAGGCCAATCAGTGTAAGACGTCGATTACTGTAGGCCAATCAGTGTAAGACGTTGATTACCGTAGACCAATCAGTGTAAGACGTTGATTACTGTAGGCCAATCAGTGTAAGACGTTGATTACTCTAGACCAATCAGTGTAAGACGTTGATTACTCTAGACCAATCAGTGTAAGACGTTGATTACTGTAGACCAATCAGTGTAAGACGTTGATTACTGCAGACCAATCAGTGTAAGACGTTGATTACTATAGGCCAATCAGTGTAAGACGTTGATTACTGTAGGCCAATCAGTGTAAGACGTCGATTACTGTAGGCTAATGAGTGTAAGACGTTGATTACCGTAGACCAATCAGTGTAAGACGTTGATTACTGTAGGCCAAATAGTGTAAGACGTCGATTACTGTAGGCCAATCACTGTAAGACGTCGATTACTGTAGGCCAATCAGTGTAAGACGTTGATTACCGTAGGCCAATCAGTGTAAGACGTTGATTACTGTAGACCAATCAGTGTAAGCGGTCAATTACTGTAGGCCAATCAGTGTAAGACGTCGATTACTGTAGGCCAATCAGTGTAAGACGTTGATTACTGCAGACCAATCAGTGTAAGACGTTGATTACCGTAGGCCAACTAGTGTTAGCCGCCGATTACTGTAGACCAATTAGTGTAAGCCGTTGATTACTGTAGGCCAATCAGTGCAAGACGTCGATTACTGTAGGCCAATCAGTGCAAGACGTTGATTACTGAAGACCAATCAGTGTAAGACGTTGATTACCGTAGACCGACTAGTGTTAGCCGTCGATTACTGTAGGCCAATCAGTGTAAGACGTTGATTACTGTAGACAGACTAGTGTAAGCCATCTAATACTGTAGGACAATCAGTGTAAGACGTTGATTACTGTAGACCGACTAGTGTAAACCGTCTAATACTGTAGGCCAATTAGTGTAAGACGTTGATTACTGTAGACCAATTAGTGTAAGCCGTTGATTACTGTAGACAAATTAGTGTTAGCCGTCGATTACTGAAGACCAATCAGTGTAAGACCTTCATTAACGTAGGCCAATCAGTGTAAGACGTTGATTACTGTAGGCCAATTAGTGTAAGACGTTGATTACCGTAGGCCAATCAGTGTAAGACGTTGATTACTGTAGACCAATCAGTGTAAGACGTTGATTACCGTAGACCAATCAGTGTAAGACGTTGATTACTGTAGACCAATCAGTGTAAGACGTTGATTACTGTAGACCAATCAGTGTAAGACGTTGATTACTGTAGGCCAATTAGTGTAAGACGTTGATTACCGTAGACCGACTAGTGTTAGCCGTCGATTACTGTAGACCGACTAGTGTAAGCCGTCTAATACTGTAGGCCAATTAGTGTAAGACGTTGATTACTGTAGACCAATTAGTGTAAGCCGTTGATTACTGTAGACAAATTAGTGTTAGCCGTCGATTACTGAAGACCAATCAGTGTAAGACCTTCATTAACGTAGGCCAATCAGTGTAAGACGTTGATTACTGTAGGCCAATTAGTGTAAGACGTTGATTACCGTAGGCCAATCAGTGTAAGACGTTGATTACTGTAGACCAATCAGTGTAAGACGTTGATTACCGTAGACCAATCAGTGTAAGACGTTGATTACTGTAGACCAATCAGTGTAAGACGTTGATTACTGTAGACCAATCAGTGTAAGACGTTGATTACTGTAGGCCAATTAGTGTAAGACGTTGATTACCGTAGACCGACTAGTGTTAGCCGTCGATTACTGTAGACCGACTAGTGTTAGCCGTCTAATACTGTAGGCCAATTAATGTAAGCCGTCGATTACTGTAGGCCAATTAGTGTAAGACGTTGATTACTGTAGGCCAATCAGTGAAAGACGTTGATTACTGTAGGCGATCAGTGTAAGACGTTGATTACTGTAGACCAATCAGTGTAAGCCGTCTATTACTGTAGGCCAATCAGTGTAAGACGTTGATTACTGCAGGCCAATCAGTGTAAGACGTTGATTACTGTAGTTCAATCAGTGTAAGACGTTGATCAGTGTAAGACGTTGATTACTGTAGGCTAATCAGTGTAAGACGTTGATTACCGTAGGCCATTCAGTGTAAGACGTTGATTACTGTATGCCAATCAGTGTAAGACGTTGATTACTGTAGGCCAATTAGTGTAAGACGTTGATTACTGTAGGCTAATCAGTGTAAGACGTTGATTACCGTAGGCCAATCAGTGTAAGACGTTGATTACTGTATGCTAATCAGTGTAAGATGTTGATTACCGTAGGCCAATCAGTGTAAGACGTTGATTAACGTAGGCCAATCAGTGTAAGACGTTGATTACTGTAGACCGACTAGTGTTAGCCGTCGATTACTGTAGACCGACTAGTGTTAGCCGTCTAATACTGTAGGCCAATTAGTGTAAGACGTTGATTACTGTAGGCCAATCAGGGTAAGACGTTGATTACTGAAGGCCAATTAGTGTAAGACGTTGATTACTGTAGGCTAATCAGTGTAAGACGTTAATTACCATAGACCAATCAGTGTAAGACGTTGATTACTGTAGGCTAATCAGTGTAAGACGTTGATAACCGTAGACCAATCAGTGTAAGACGTTGATTACTGTAGACCAATCAGTGTAAGCCGTCGATTACTGTAGGCCAATTAGTGTAAGACGTTGATTACTGTAGGCTAATCAGTGTAAGACGTTAATTACCATAGACCAATCAGTGTAAGACGTTGATTACTGTAGGCTAATCAGTGTAAGACGTTGATTACCGTAGACCAATCAGTGTAAGACGTTGATTACTGTAGACCAATCAGTGTAAGCCGTCGATTACTGTAGGCCAATCAGTGTAAGACGTTGATTACTGTCGGCCAATCTGTGTAAGACGCTGATTACTGTAGGCCAATCAGTGTAAGACGTTGATCAGTGTAAGACGTTGATTACTGTAGGCTAATCAGTGTAAGACGTTGATTACCGTAGGCAAATCAGTGTAAGACGTTGATTACTGTAGGCCAATCAGTGTAAGACGTTGATTACTGTAGGCCAATTAGTGTAAGACGTTGATTACTGTAGGCTAATCAGTGTAAGACGTTGATTACCGTAGGCCAATCAGTGTAAGACGTTGATTACTGTAGGCTAATCAGTGTAAGACGTTGATTACCGTAGGCCAATCAGTGTAAGACGTTGATTACCGTAGGCCAATCAGTGTAAGACGTTGATTACTGTAGACCGACTAGTGTTAGCCGTCGATTACTGTAGACCGACTAGTATTAGCCGTCTAATACTGTAGGCCAATTAGTGTAAGACGTTGATTACTGTAGGCCAATCAGTGTAAGACGTTGATTACTGAAGGCCAATTAGTGTAAGACGTTGATTACTGTAGGCTAATCAGTGTAAGACGTTAATTACCATAGACCAATCAGTGTAAGACGTTGATTACTGTAGGCTAATCAGTGTAAGACGTTGATTACTGTAGGCCAATTAGTCTAAGACGTTGATTACTGTAGGCTAATCAGTGTAAGACGTTGATTACCGTAGGCCAATCAGTGTAAGACGTTGATTACTGTAGGCTAATCAGTGTAAGACGTTGATTACCGTAGGCCAATCAGTGTAAGACGTTGATTACCGTAGGCCAATCAGTGTAAGACGTTGATTACTGTAGACCGACTAGTGTTAGCCGTCGATTACTGTAGACCGACTAGTATTAGCCGTCTAATACTGTAGGCCAATTAGTGTAAGACGTTGATTACTGTAGGCCAATCAGTGTAAGACGTTGATTGCTGAAGGCCAATTAGTGTAAGACGTTGATTACTGTAGGCTAATCAGTGTAAGACGTTAATTACCATAGACAAATCAGTGTAAGACGTTGATTACTGTAGGCTAATCAGTGTAAGACGTTGATTACCGTAGACCAATCAGTGTAAGACGTTGATTACTGTAGACCAATCAGTGTAAGCCGTCGATTACTGTAGGCCAATCAGTGTAAGACGTTGATTACTGTCGGCCAATCTGTGTAAGACGTTGATTACTGTAGGCCAATCAGTGTAAGACGTCGAGTACTGTAGACCAATCAGTGTAAGACGTCGATTACTGTAGGCCAATCAGTGTAAGACGTTGATTACCGTAGGCCAATCATTGTAGGACGTTGATTACGGTAGGCCAATCAGTGTAAGTTGTCGATTACTGTTGGCCAATCAGTGTAAGACGTTGATTACTGTAGACCAATCAGTGTAAGACGTTGATTAATGTAGGCCAAACAGTGTAAGCCGTTGATTACTGTAGGCCAATCAGTGTAAGACGTCGATTACTAAAGACCAATCAGTGTAAGACGTCGATTACTGTAGACCAATCAGTGTAAGACGTTGATTACCGTAGGCCAATCAGTTTAAGACGTTGATTACCGTAGGCCAATCAGTGTAAGCTGTCGATTACTGTAGGCCAATCAGTGTAAGACGTTGATTACTGTAGGCCAATCAGTGTAAGACGTTGATTACTGTAGGCCAATCAGTGTAAGACGTCGATTACTGTAGGCCAATCAGTGTAAGACGTTGATTACCGTAGGCCAATCAGTGTAAGACGTTGATTACTGTAGGCCAATCAGTGTAAGACGTTGATTACTGTAGGCTAATCAGTGAAAGACGTTGATTAACGTAGTCCAATCAGTGTAAGACGTTGATTACCGTAGGCCAATCAGTGTAAGCTGTCGATTACTGTAGACCAATTAGTGTAAGACGTTGATTACTGTAGGCTAATCAGTGTAAGACGTTGATTACCGTAGTCCAATCAGTGTAAGACGTTGATTACCGTAGGCCAATCAGTGTAAGACGTTGATTACCGTAGGCCAATCAGTGTAAGACGTTGATTACCGTAGGCCAATCAGTGTAAGACGTTGATTACTGTAGACCAATCAGTGTAAGATGTTGTTTACTGGAGGCCAATCAGTGTAAGACGTTGATTACTGTAGACCAATCAGTGTAAGACGTTGATTACCGTAGACCAACTAGTGTTAGCCGTCGAGTACTGTAGGCCAGTCAGTGTAAGTCGTTGATTACTGTAAACCAATCTGTGGAACACGTTGATTACCGTAGACCGACTAGTTTAAGCCGTCGATTACTGTAGGCGAATTAGTCTTAGCCATCGATTACTGTAGACCAATTAGTCTTAGCCATCGATAACTGTAAGCTGTCGATTACTGTAGACCAACTAGAGTAAGCCTTCGATTAGTGTATACTGCATGAATTTGTGCTGACCATAAGAGGAAATAAGCTATTGTCGTAATAGAAAGTGAGCGTCTGAATGGCGTAGTGTTATGGCATTTAGGACGGCCGTACTTTAGTGTTATGGCGGCCGTACTTTGATGCTACGAAGGTCGTTCTGTAGTGTCATGGCATCGAGATTCTTGAACCGATTATAGTTCCAGTTGTACATTAGACAACAACATGCATTTGGAACCGGAAAAATTAAACTAGTGAAAATATGTACGCCTTATACTAACAATAATTAGAACAAATACTTTTATGATAATAAAGATGTTTTGCAAGAAGTACAACAAACACCGAATATTAATGGTTGTCTTCCCGAAGCGGCCTTTTAAATGTGACAATATTTTTGTATTGGAAGAGTTTGCAAATATCCAAACAGAAGTTATTCATGTAATAACTTGTTAACTTCTGTTTTAATCACAACACGTGCATCCCCTCCCCTGCCTCCGCCTTTTTTCGAACAAAAGGCTGAAATTATTCAAATATATTTACATCTCAAAGCTCATGTACATGAAATTTCGTTATGTTGCAGAAAAGACAATTAAAGAGTTGCTACATGCACCAGTTATATATATTAAAAACATACCTGCTTACTAGCTTTAGCTGACGATCATACACAACTCCCTGCTTACTAGCTTTACCTGACGATCATACACGACTCCCTCAGAGATATTAGTAAACCTGTAATATCTTAATATTTAGGAACGCCTTATGTTTTATATCAACATTGAAAATGTTTGATAGTTAGTCATAATGGTACTTGATATTTAACAGGATGTCAGATTTGTTAAACGGAAACATATTTCTGTCCTAGATAGTTGAAATAATAATCACTAAGTTTTCATTTTCCCTAACTCAATTGATATTTTTTAAATTGTTTACATAGAAATTGGGTTTTGAAAGCGTTTAAGAAATTTGCACAATATAGCCATCTTGGTTTGTATCTACGTTTTTGCAACTAATAAAATGTCGTATAAGTTTCTGTAATATTTGGGATAAAGTTCTTTTCTGTTAACGTGTTATATTGGCATTTTACGTGTCTGTTTTATTAAATAAAGCAACTGTTAACTGTTATTCAACCATTAGCTGTTATCTGTTTTCAAGCATTAGCTGTTATCTGTTTTCTTAAACAATGAAATTGTTTTAACTGTTACAATGAAAATAAAAACATTGTTTGCTGTTAATAGTCACAACACTGTTACCTGTTTTACAGATTTGTTCTCTGTTATCTGTTAATTCATTTTATTCGCCACTGTTTAACGTAATTGAGTATTCCTATGGAGGGAGGAATATACATCAGACCACATACTAGTTACTACGGAAACAATGATTAATATAAGCTTCTGCTGTTAACTGTTTTTTTTCATTTTTGACCTCGCTGTTTTCTATTTTCTCATGTAAATTGCTGTTATCTTTATTTTGAATTTGATAATTTGACACACCGCTCATGAGCACACCCGGTCAGGTCCACAACGGTCAGTTTCACGGGGTCATGTCCACACTCGGTAAATTCCATACCGGTCAGGTCCACGCCTGGTCAGGTCCACACCCTGTCAAGTCCACACCAGTAAAGTCCACACTGTCCACACCGTCAAGTTCTATAACGGTCAGGTCTACACCGGTCAGACAGATCAGGTGTACACCGGGTCAGCGCCACACCGGTTAGGTCCACAACAGTCAGGTATACACTGTCAGATCCACACCTGTCAGTCCACACCGGTCACTCCACACCTTTCAGGTCCACACCGGTAACACCAGTCGTTTCACCCTGGTCAGTTGCTCAACGGTCAACACCGGTCAAGTTCACACTGACAGGTCTACACCAGTAAGGTCTACACCGGTCATGTCGATCCACACCGCTCAGGTCCACATATGGTCACACCGGTCGATAAGGTCCACAACGGTCAGGTCTACACCCGGTGAGGTCCACACTGGTGAGGTCCACATCGTTCGAGCCGTTCAGGTCTGCACCGTTCAGGTCCGGTCCGCAACTGGTCAGGTCTACACCAGTCACACGGGTTGTTCCACATCAGCCAGGCCTAAACCGGTTAGGTCCACACCGGTCAGGTCCACACCGGTCAGTCCACACCGTCAGGTCCACACCCGGTCAGGGCCACACAGGTTTGGTCTGCACAAGTCAGGTCTACACCGGTCAGTCCCCACCGGTCAGGTCTACACCGATCAGTCCACACCAGGTCCACACCGGTCGGTCCACACCGTCAGGTCCACACCGGTCAGGGCCACACAGGTTTGGTCCACACCAGTCAGGTCTACACCGGTCAGTCCACACCGGTCAGGTCTACACCGGTCAGTCAATACCGATCAGTCCACACGGTCAGGTCCACACCGGTCAGTCCACACCAGTCAGGTCCACACGGGTCAGATCACACCGGTCTAGATTATAGTATCTAATACTGTCATATTGATAATACACGTATGTTGTATTTTGTTATAATTAGATTGTTTCAATTTTTTCATTTGTACCATTATGTTACGAAATACTTTCAACATCTTATAATGCTATCTAACAGGTTTTTACAAAATTCTAATAAAATGCTACAACTAAAACATCAGAATATTCAAGTATTTTAATACATGTATTCGTGAATTCAAGTCAAACCTCCACAAACAACTTTTTGCCAAAAACGCCCCGACCCCACCATCTTTTCCAAAATTACCAAAATCGGGGTAGCTCCTCTCCGCTGAAGTTTGAAGGGTTAAAAATAAAATACATCATAGAATGAAAATATTGTATCCCCGTTGCCTTGTTAAAGCTGAAAAGTGCTGGAGATAACAAATAATTAATACCGTAAACATGATTTTTTTATTCAACCAATGATTTTTTTTTGTTTTGATAGTTTTTAACGTCACTTTCAGTAATTTTTCAGCTATATCATGGCGTCCAGTTTTTATTGGGGGAGGAAGCTGGAGTACCTTGAGAAAACCCCCGACTTGCAGTAGGAAAACTGGCAATCCTTGTCAATTAAGATTGGAGTTGAGTACACCTTGCCTGCAGTGAGAATTGAACCCGCAATCTAAGTGTTGACAGACCACGTGATCAATAGTAGACGAATTACCTTGACCACTTGGCCACCGAGGCCCATCAACCAATGAAATGCGGCATTAAAATATATTAGTCGTTTTGGTTGAAATTCAAAAAATAGGATATTTAAATAATTGGCAATTTATTGATCATAAACCTGTCAACAATGTGGCTGCGGGTTCGATTCTCATTGTTGGCAGGGTGTGCTCGACTTTGATTTTAATTTGATAAAGGTCCGAAGGTCGAGGGTTTCATTTGGCCTCGGTGGCCGAGTGGTAAATGTAGTTAGCCTATTATTGATCACATGTCTGTCAACACTCAGGTTGGTGGTTCGATCGAGTCTTGAGGTGTAGGACCACCATAGTTTTTTTACTCTTCGGCTATATTAAAATTTGATAATTTTGACTTATCCTAGAAAATTTACCTTTGTTTCAAATTAAGTGACACTTCTGTCCCCTATAAAAATGCACTGGCTGAACATTCTTTCAAAATATCACAATATGTTTCATTGCATATAAGAAAAAACGCTCAACCTGAAGTCCACGTGGTCTAAAAATCTACTTTCACTTTCTATTTCAGTCCAAAATAGTGCTTGTCCCTAATTGACTCTCAACATTTTTATGTTCATTTAAAACCAATAAAACTTTATCCTCAAGTTTCCTAAAATATTCAGCTTTCCAAAAATACCAAATTTATTCTGGTATCATGTGCGGTTCAAATTCTATATGATGCAAGAGTGAACCTGTCTGTTGGCTAGTACTACTTTTACGTACAACTGGTTCCCGGTATTTGGTGGTCCTACACCTTGATGAGTTTTCCTACCGATGGTCGAAGGTCAGAGGTTTGATTGGGCCTCGGTAGCCGAGTGGTTAAGGTAGTTATTCATCTACTATTGATCACGTGTCTGTCAAGATTAATGTTGCAGGTTAAAGCCCCACTGCGGGCAGGGTTTGTTCCACTCCAATTGACAAGGAATGCCAGGTCAGGAGGTTTTCATCTTGTATTAAGGCTTCCTCTCCTTTGCAATTGGACGCCAGGATACAGCTGACAAATTGTTGAAAGCTGCATTTAAACAAAATACAAAATTAGTAAAGAAGTTTCTAAAATAAATAAATAGATTTCAATCATTTAAAAACAGAAAAAATGTGTGTTTTGTACTTAGAACAATTAAATGTGTAAGAACAACGTAACTACAGTATTCAAACAAGTGATATTCTTTCGACAAAAACTATTAGATTTTATTGAGATTCAACAGAAACTAGAAACATCTAAAGAATGTGTGTACGATTCAAGACAGCTAATAAATCAAAGACTAATTCAGATGTGAAACGAACAAAATATGAACAAATAAGCAGATATCCAGAGATATATGGGTAATTTTTTTTCACACATAACTTCTTTCTAAATTGCTTTGTTAAACAGTATAATGGGGTTCATGTTTTTAAATGTGATGCGTCAGCATGTTTTCATTGGTAGCCAATTTTTAATAATGCTGAATTTTATAGATATTAAATGCTTTGATGTGATAACAACAGATGGCGTCCTACTGGCGTATCGTAATGCTTTGACTTGATAACAACAGATGGCGTCCTACTGACGTATCGTAATGTTTTGATTTGATAACAACAGATGGCGTCCTACTGGCGTATCGTAATGCTTTGATTTGATAACAACAGATGGCGTCCTACTGACGTATCGTAATGCTTTGATTTGATAACAACAGATGGCGTCCTACTGACGTATCGTAATGCTTTGATTTGATAAAAACAGATGGCGCCCTTCTGGCGCATCGTAATGTTTTGATTTGATTACAACATATGGCGTCCTACTAGCGTATCGCAATGTTTTGATTTGATAACAACAGATGGCGTCCCACTGGCGTATCGCAATGCTTTGATTTGATAACAACAGATGGCGTCCCACTGGCGTATCGTAATGCTTTGATTTGATAACAACAGATGGTGTCACACTGGCGTATCGTAATGCTTTGATTTGATAACAACAGATGGCGTCCTACTGACGTATCGTAATGCTTTGATTTGATAACAACAGATGGCGCCCTTCTGGCGTATCGTTATGCTTTGATTTGATTACAACAGATGGCGTCCTACTGGCGTATCGTAATGTTTTGATTTGATAACAACAGATGGCGTCCTACTGGCGTATCGTAATGCTTTGATTTGATAACAACAGATGGCGTCCCACTGGCGTATCGTAATTCTTTGATTTGATAACAACAGATGTCGCCCTACTGGCGTATCGTAATTCTTTGACTTGATAACAACAGATGGCGTACTACTGGCGTATCGTAATGCTTTGATTTGATAACAACAGATGGCGTCCTACTGGCGTATCGTAATGCTTTGATTTGATAACAACCGATGGCGTCCCACTGGCGTATCGTAATGCTTTGATTTGATAACAACAGATGGTGTCCTACTGGCGTATCGTAATGCTTTGATTTGATAACAACAGATGGCGTCCTACTGACGTATCGTAATGCTTTGATTTGATAAAAACAGATGGCGCCCTTCTGGCGTATCGTAATGTTTTGATTTGATTACAACAGATGGCGTCCTACTAGAGTATCGTAATGTTTTGATTTGATAACAACAGATGGCGTCCCACTGGCGTATCGCAATGCTTTGATTTGATAACAACAGATGGCGTCCCACTGGCGTATCGTAATGCTTTGATTTGATAACAACAGATGGTGTCCTACTAGCGTATCGTAATGCTTTGATTTGATAACAACAGATGGCGTCCTACTGACGTATCGTAATGCTTTGATTTGATAACAACAGATGGCGCCCTTCTGGCGTATCGTTATGCTTTGATTTGATTACAACAGATGGCGTCCTACAGGCGTATCGTAATGTTTTGATTTGATAACAACAGATGGCGTCCTACTGGCGTATCGTAATGCTTTGATTTGATAACAACAGATGGCGTCCCACTGGCGTATCGTAATTCTTTGATTTGATAACAACAGATGTCGCCCTACTGGCGTATCGTAATTCTTTGATTTGATAACAACAGATGGCGTACTACTGGCGTATCGTAATGCTTTGATTTGATAACAACAGATGGCGTCCTACTGTCGTATCGTAATGCTTTGATTTGATAACAACAGATGGCGTCCTACTGGCGTATCGTAATGCTTTGATTTGATAACAACAGATGGCGTCCTACTGGCGTATCGCAATGCTTTGATTTGATAACAACAGATGGCGTCCTACTGGCGTATCGTAATCCTTTGATTTGATAACAACAGATGGCGTCCTACTGGCGTATCGCAATGCTTTGATTTGATAACAACAGATGGCGTCCTACTGACATATCGTACTTTATAGATATTAAATGCTTCGATTTGATAACAACAAATGGCGTCCTACTGGCGTATCGTAATGGAGAGGGAACCCTGTTTTGTGTGTCGTAATGATTTCTATTTAAATTGATGCAGCAAATAAAATATATAAAATATAATTTTTAAAAATGTTTCACTTTCTTGTTTTTTCTACAGAACCGAGATTCCTTCTGTAGTATGTTTTGTATATTCCTACGCTTTCCTGCCCAGGTACATTTTAAGGCCTAGATGGTTTCTTGAGTAAGGACAAAATCTTTTTCGTATAATTTAGCATAGGCGGACAAATCCCCCTTGTAAAATTGACAAGGCAGACAAAATCCTTCCAGAATCTGATTATGATAATGCCGAAAAATATCGTACATTTGTACTTGTCTAGTTCAATAGTTCTCTACGTGGTACTTGAAATGATGAACGAAACAAAGAAAAAACATGTTTTATTAATTTTTCATTGGGACATAGAGTTGGTAAATAAATAAAACTGTTTGTATAGTTTTTTACAATATATTTTATTAATTTAGCATCCTATAAGGCGTCGCCCCGTTTGATCCTTTGAATAATATTTTATTAAATTATAACTTAGTAATTAAAGCCATACGCGTTTCATTGTCCACAACATGTACAGGTTAAGCGATATTCGTTTGATCAATGTGAGTCTACAAACACACTAATAGATTGATTGTTTGTTGTTTTACGTCCAGCAAGCAATATAATAGTAATAATAAATAATAATTTATTTATTTATTATAGTGTCACATATCAGATTATCAATAAATATTACCAAATTGAATACATACATGTACAACTCACGCATTAAAACAATAATCTTACATAAAACACATTAGATAAAATAGAGAAAAGTAAATCTGATACCCGGCCACTATGACACTTGTTAACAAATCTCTATCGTTAAAATGTAACGTACTGGAAGTGGCTAAAAACGGACGATGAAATAATAATAATGAAATTAATATATTTAGAAAAAGATATATATATACATAATAAGTGAATAGTAAATAAAATAAATTTTAAAAATTCACAAGAACGAAAACTAAATGATTAGGAAGAACTAATTATCATATTAAAATTACAATTAAATCGCATTAATGAAAAAAATTAGAATAATATAAATAATAGAAATAATAAAATTAGAAACTAAAGGTATACAAAAAACAATAAAAATTAAAAAAAATCATCTGACTAATAAGACACGACGTCTCTTTATTATATTGAATATTAAAATACCAAGGCTATACTGCATTTCACACTTGTGTAAAATAAAAGTAAATTTCTCAATATATGACATAAAAGCAAATGTAGGTTCGATAATCACAGCTTGCTCGATCAAAGTTGGTTTATGGTCACTATTTACATCACAGTTTATCAAAAATGGACTTCATCCTTTATTTCATTACGACAGAACGGACAAGTTCTTTGACATAAGGACGTAGGAGGATTATTATAACATCCCGTTTCAAAGGCTGGCCGTAAAGTCCCACATCTAACCTTTGCTATACAACTTCGGAGGTGGCGCGGTAAAGAGTTAATCACATAATGTTCAGGAATAAGGTCCTTTTTAACACGTCTATAAAGTCTAAGTTTATTTCCATTCATGTTGTTATTGTCATTCCAAAGTTTGGTGAACCAAGATTGTTCTTCAACATTGTTCATTATGATCTATTTTCCATAAGTCCACTTGACAACACACGTTCGAGAAAATAGTCATTTACCATCTTGACAACCAAAGCGTCCCAAGATCGACGTTTTCATTTAGACCAAACATTACTTCAAGTATCACTTCAAGTCTCTGTTTATAAATGCAAGACGTCCATCCTGGTTCACCGTGTGCTGCGATTTTACTTATGTTTTTCGGTAGACCAAGAAATAGTTTTGCTGCTCTGTTTTGTACTTTGTTAATCAATTTGCTCGGATAGTCCCCATATAGACGCACCATATAAGGCTGCACAAGACTTTCATAGAGCTTAGTAAAGACATGATAGTCCATACCACCACAACTGTCAAATTTCGTAGTCAGATATCATAACGCACGACTAGCTGATTTTGACAGTTCTGTAATCGCTTTATCTCATGTTACATGTTCGTTGAACCATACGCCAAGATATTTATAGGAATCAACATAACTGACAGTTTTATCGCCACAATTGAAACAAGACCTGAAGACGGAGATAGTTCAGTAGAAACGGGTCTAAAGTATACAATCTGACTTATCACAGTTTATACTAAGGCGCCATTTATAATACCAATTATGCACACAATTGAGCATACATTGTAAGTCATGTTCTGATGGCACAAGTAAAACAATATCATCTGCATAAAGCAAAATGCTAACATTAACACTATCAACATCAATACTCTTGTTCAGTGCCTTTATATCTGTAGCCAGATCATGTATATAAATTGCATAAATCTTGTTTTACCCCACTATAAACAGGAAACATAGACTGATGTAAGTTTGTTATTGACATGAATACTACAAGTAATATTCAGGACGGCAAACACATTAATTAAATGTAATCAATCAAGCACTGCAGACGAGACAAACGATTATATAACTATAAGACTGTTCGGTTGGACATTATTAAAAATGTATCTTAAAAAGTCACTTTCTGGAGGGATTTTGTACGTCTTGTATTTGTACATCGTCTAACTATGCTAATTATACGGAAGCGATTTTGTCCGTGTGTGGGGGGGGGGGGGGCGGTTGCTTGTCCTACACTCGGATATCTGTAACTGTTTTTGTGTTGTAGTCTGGTTTTCCAGCAGTTATAAAAGACATCAGGTAGGCAACAATCATAGTTACCGACATCAGGTAGGCAACTATAATTTTGCCGAAATCAGGCAGGCAACTATTGCACTTGTTGACATCAGAGAGGCATATATTAAACTTGCTGACATCAGTTAGGCAACTATTATTCTTGTCAAAATCAGGTAGGCAGCTATTATTCTTGTCAAAATCAGGTAGGCAACTATTGCATTTGTAGACAACAGGTAGGCAACTATTATACTTGCCGACATCAGGTACACTACACCTTCCAATTTGGGATAAGTAATTATTACACTTGTCGACATCGGGTAAGTAACTATAACCACTTGTCATCGGCAGGAAACTATTGCACTTGTCGACATCAACCTTTATAATTGCTGACATCAGTTAGGTATCCATTATTCTTGTCAAAATCAGTTATCAAACTATTGCATTTGTAGGCATCAGGTAGGCAACTTTTATAATTGCCGACATCAGGCAGGCAACTATTGAACTTTTCGACTTCAGGTAGGCATCTATTATACTTGCCGATATCAGAATATCTTTTTCACGTAATTATTACACTTATCGACATCGTGTAGGTAACTATTAAAATTTTTACATCAGGTAGGAAATTTTTACACATCTCCACATCGGTAGCAAACAATTATAACTATATCGGGTAATTAACTCTTACACTTGTCGATATCAAGTAAGGAACCATTACCTTTGTCAAAATTGTGTAGGTAAATTTTACACTTGTCGAAACAGTTAGGTAACTATTACACTTGTAAACATGTAAATGATTACACATCTTGACATCAGATAGCTAACTAAAACACTTGTCGACATCAGGTAGGACACTATTACACTTGTCGACATCAGGTAGGCAACTATTACACTTGTCGACATCAGGTAGCTAACTAAAACACTTGTCGACATCAGGTAGGAAACTATTACACTTGTCGACATCAGGTAGGCAACTATTACACTTGTCGACATCAGGTAGCTAACTAAAACACTTGTCGACATCAGGTAGGCAACTATTACACTTGTCGACATCGTGTAGGTAACTTTTATACTTGTCGACATCATGTAGGTAACTAATACACTTGTCGGCATCGTGTAGGTAACTATGGAAACGTATTTAGGACATTCACTTGTTGTTGTTTTCGACATAATTGAGCATTTTTATCTCGCCATATCCACATCTTTCGCAATTAAGAACTGGGGTTTTAAATATTCGATAAAATGCATTAATGTGTCTTTGTCGATATAATTTATGTCGCAATGATGAAATTCATTAATTTATGTTGATATGAGTTTTATTAATTTTTATTATATGCTTATGAAACAAATCTACATTTTAAGGTCGATATATTTTATATTGAATTGTTATAGAACATGTAAAGATGTCGATAAGAAAGATATCATCAGCACGCGAAATGAATCTCGACAGCGACTAAGCTTAATACGATTACACGGGTGGTTTTTCTTTAACGTTTTTTTACTTAGTATCCCGGAGTGTTTTGGTCTGTGATGGATTTTTAGGAATTGTGGCTCTTTAAGGTACTCGAGCTTTAGTTCGCTTTTTCCTTTCCAGCGACATTTTTCTTCTTGTGTTCAGAGGGACCTCGGCGGCCGAGTGGTTAAGGTGATTCATCTACTATTAATCACGTGGTCTGTCAACACTGAGATTGCGGGTTCGAGTCTCACTGCAGGCAGGGTGTACTTGACTCCAATCTTAATTGACAAGGATTGCCAGTTTTTCTACTGCAGATCGGGGGTTTTTCTCCGGGTACTCCGGATTCCTCTCCAATGAACCTTGGGTGCCATGATACAGCTAAAATAATACTGAAAGTGGCGTTAAACCCCATTCTTGTATTCAGCAAATCCCATCTTAATCGGGCTGGCCCAGGCGGAAGATCTGGTACTGCACTGTAACCAGAGCCAGGTTCAAGCTTCAGCGGGATAGCCTCAAAATTATATTTTATTTATTAGGGTTACGGGACGGTGGGCTTTGTACAGCGGTAAAAAAAAAACATTAACATGTGCATTCTGCATGCCGAGAGTTTTCTCAAGAAACTCCCTGACGAGTATATTTGTCGTTTTTTGGGAACTCTCTAACATCAGAGTGGCATTTTATTCCGCAAATAATTAAATTAAACTTACGTCCCCATAACTCAAGCTTGATCCTTTTGTTGTGTTCAGCTTCTGGTTGTGCTTCTAAGTTGAGCATCAGCTTGTTGTAAAGGTACTTACATTCTGCATTAAAGAATTCAACCTGTTTTTGACTACGTCTACTCGTTTGATGAACTCACTATGCTCAAACTTTATTACTACAATTTCAGTTTTTATGTGGAGGCGTTCAAAACATGCAACAATATCTTTAACGTCTTTACACTCGTATTTTGATCTTTCTGTTGACATTTCAATTGATTGTTTATGTTTATGTTTACAAAATCTCTGTGCTGTGGCGGTGGGGGCGGTGGGAACAAAACAAAACATTCCTGGTCTGTATTTATTTTGGCATAAAGTCTTATCTAGCTTCCTAAACTCACAAAATTTCATATTATTGTGAAGTCTACCGTTAAAATAGTTATATCCGGTCACGCTTTTAGGCAGTAGTTAGTAGAAAATTAGGATTGAAGTTTGCCACCAGTAATACCATCATGGCTATCATCCGGAAGTTACTCAATCACGCTTACCTACAGTATGAACCGGTCCTCGATCACACTTACCTGAAGTTCACTCTACAAGCACACAGACGTTTCTCTACAACTGTGCACAACCGTGTCTTCACAGTGAACACAGCCTTGCCTAACTACACGAAGCGCAATGTTTAACAACCGAAGCCCCCAAGTAATGTACTGGCGTGGACATTTTTTACTGAATATTGTTATGCATTTTGCGAAATAGATAGGTTTCGTATCTATAGTTATTAAATTATTATGTTGTACAAATCTTGTAAATTCTTAATAGTAATTTTGAAAAACGAGAATCGAATGTACCGAGTAGCAATTAGAAAACGGTAGGTCAAGGACAGACGAAACCATGGTTACACACATTAGTGGGACATAAAACAAAACAAACAGACACACCAAAAACAAAAGATTGAACCCCACTGAAAACCGGGGGTGAGTTCATGTACTCCGAAGGTTATGCAAATTATGCCTCATACGTGGCACCTGTCGTAACACTCAGGTTAAAATCGAATAATTAGTCATATACCCGGGGTAGTCATATTCCAGTAAGAAGGAGGTTAAGTGTTTACGACAACCAGAACAAATATATGGTCTTTTGTGAAACGGATTTACGATAACACTTTCTAAGTGAGTACCTCGAATTCGTTAAATGTACCTGTACAATATATTTATGTTTATTGAAAACAAACTAATTTTCTGCTGGTTGTTTTAGTTGAAAGTATCGTAATACGTCATGGGGGAATCTTATTTCCAAACACGCCTCTCCCAAATCTCCATAGTTTATTCTTTTTAGCAGATTGCTCTTAATCCATAATAAAGACGAGTCAAACGAATGAACTAAATTATACATTAGGGCTGGTATAAATCATGCAAATTAAAGCATCTCCAGTTGATTACAAATTTTTTCTGCTTTCGTGACGTTCTATTGTATTCAAACAAACCGCGAGTCTTTACCAGAGTAAACTGCAAAGGACATTATCGAAGGGTTTAGAACTAACAACATTCTACTGCTCCTAGATAATAATTCCGTTCAAAACAAAAACGGAACAAAAACAAGCTAAAAACAAACAAATAAACAATAAAAACGTCGTTTTTTAAAACGATGATAACATGTGAAAAATAATTGTTGATTTTAATTTGCGCCTTTCTAAAACAATGATTTTGCGTACGTTAAAAAGAAAAAACAGCGCGGATGTCATTACTTTATAGGGGCCTCGGTGGCCGAGTGGTTAAGGTAGTTCGTCTACTATTGATCACGTGGTCTGTCAACACTGAGATTGCGGGTTCGATTCTTACTGCAGGTAGGGTGTACTCGACTCCAATCTTAATTGACAAGGATTGCCATTTTCCCGACCGCAGGTCGGGGGTTCTCTCCGGGTACTCCGGCTTCCTCCCCAATAAAAACTGGACGCCATGATATAGCTGAAAAAATGCTGAAAGTGGCGTTAAAACACCATTTAAACAAACAGACATTACTTTATATTAAATAACTTACAGATGCATTATGTCGTTATTTTTTGTCACAATACACTGACTCGTTTATTTGTAATCAATCATTACATTTAATTAGAAATAAAATTCATGTATTCATAAACAAAACACTCATTTTAACCACCAGTGTGCAGAAATGTGCAGATCCATTTTTGTGATTAAACCTGATATCGCGCTGACCTACGTACAGCAAAAAAACTAGTAATCCTTTTTAGTTAAGTCAGACTCGTACGGAAGCCTACGGAAGCCCATTAGTGCCAGGGTGGTGTTTTATTTTGTCTAACGTATTATTACTACTTAGCTAACTCGTTATAACAACTTACTAGCTGTAACTCGTAATATCGTTATTTAAGTCGTAATAACGAGTTAGCTAAGTCGTTATAACGAGTTAGCTATGTCGTTAAAACGAGTTACTAAGTCGTTATAACGAATTAGCTTCGTCGTTATACGAGTTACCTATGTCGTGACAACAAATCAGCTAATTCGTTATAACGAGCTCTGTACAATATTGATTTTGCAGAGTTGAACTTCGATATCCAGTAATAGTGTCGTTCTTAGATTTGATAGTGACTGTGCATGCCTGTACACTTTCAGCACGGATAGTCTTTACCCGGAAAAGATAACCATTAAAGACTTAGTATCTGTAAAAAATGTTATTTTATCCATTTCATTTTTTCAGTTTCAATAACTGCACATTTGTATAATACCCATTTCAAGAATAATCAGCACCGTTTGTTGTAGCTCTTTTTAACCACTTAAACAACAATACTTAATTACTTGTGATTTTAAAAATGTTGGCATTCCGGGAATACACCACTTTAAGAATGCAAGAATGTGATTATGTAATATTATAGGTATGTCATTGTCTATGTCATATTTTACTTTCACTTTTGATCCATGTGCTTCCTTTTAACATGTAGTGATTTTTATGTAATGCCATATGTATGTGTTTGTTTATGTCATGTTTTAAGTCGATAAAAAGCTCACTAGAGCTTATTTTATTTTAAATGTTTTGCATAATCGACTATAAATAAAGCTTATTTGTTGTATTTGTTGTTTGTGAAGAACCATAGATGCATTTTGTATTCCAAACATATGTGTTTTTTTTATAAATTTTGATACAAAATAAATTTTTTAAAATAAGCAGGAGACTCGTGATGCACTATTAAGTCATTTGAAAAAACGAAAACGTAATTTTATTGTAATGATTGTTACTATGTGTCATCTACCTGTAGCTACCTGGGGTATAAAGGTGCACTAATAAGAGACGTTAATTGTATAATATGTTAATTGCAATCACCACAAGTAATAGAGGATAACGTATCCCTTTGAAGTGATTTTATTACAGTATAAATTTTATAACAACTTGATTATGAATAATTACTCTAATTTAGAAATAAGCATGTCACAAGGTCAGCATCATATTAAGTTGATGAAAAGGTAGAGATACATGTATTTTTCTAGATATATAGTAAACTACTGTTAGTAAAGACAAAGAAAAACATCTTTATATATTTCATCGTTTTGATAAAATGTTATTAGACATACGAGTAAACCTTGTGGATAAATGTTATAATTTTAAATCAATTCGGATTCAAACGGTCATATTCAAAGTTCGAATAAATATATGAAGTTGTCGTTTAATTAAAACTAACATAGGTAATTATGAAAAAAATCCATATTTTTTAACAAACATAATATACTAGTCCAGCTTGTTACAAGCGTATGCAAAACCCGCGTTCCTAAAACAAAAAAAAATATTTATAGAAAAGGTATAAAATTAATTTGAAATAGGAGTGTCTCGTGCATGCAGTTACGCACAAAAGCTACATTAATGTAACTCCTTTGAACATTGTTTTATCACGACGGAGCTACATTACTGAAGCTGTTGTACACAAGTTTTAGCGGTTACTGTTTTTGTATCTGTAGCATGTGATATGAATATCACATCTCCTGTTCAGTGTACTTGTTTATTACTTGTATCATTTAAAGTGCAGATATAAACTACACATAAAATGGACATGTTCCCAAGGATCGGTTAAACAGCTCATGGGATAGCTGGTGTTCTTTTCTTATAAACCATATGGACTTTAAATAAAACTTTTCTTTATGTTCCGATGTATTCGTATCGAAGAATATTTATTTATTTATTTATTTATTTATTTATTTATTTATTTATTTATTTATTTATTCATTCATTCATTCATTCATTCATTCATTCATTCATTCATTCATTTATTTATTTATTTATTTATTTATTTATTTATTTTAACTTTTTAACTGACGATTTAATTACAGTTATAATATTTAAAAAAATCAGATCCTCTTTAATGCAATATTGTATCAACTTGTAGGCATTTTGTTAAGGTCAATGATTCATTAAACGTATTTAAAA
This sequence comes from Limnoperna fortunei, assembly GCA_944474755.1. Classification (NCBI taxonomy): domain Eukaryota; kingdom Metazoa; phylum Mollusca; class Bivalvia; order Mytilida; family Modiolidae; genus Limnoperna; species Limnoperna fortunei. Next base: position 50,891,513 of record OX104125.1, read on the forward strand.
ACTATTAATGCACAGTTATTATGCTTAGAGCAGAAAGATTATTTAATGTTGCAGTTAATTAAACGTAAATAACGATGTACATGTAAAATCAAATTGCCCAAGCACTATACGATGTACGATATTACAACAGGAAAACCATACGGCGAACGATAACACAGACGATAAACCATCTGATGTACGATAAACCAGACGATATACGCTAACATAAACGGAAAACCATGCGATAAACGATAGAACAAAATATCCACCATACGATGCACGCTGGAGAAAACGATGCACGATATACTATACGTTATATATATTTCTATTTCGGGTAGAATGGGCTTTTACCTAAGTTAGTACATATAAATTATAAATAACTTGTTTGGTCAGTTTTGAAGTTGTTTGGTCAGTTCTATAGTTAAGTGCGGGTAGAATGCACGCTTTTACACTGCTCTGCACGATTTGCATAATATGGGCGGACGCGGACTGATATATATAGTGTTGACGGGTATTACGGGTATCGACGCTTGCATTAACCTCAAAGAAACGGGTGTTTTTTCTTTGCATACTATGTCACATGGAGAAGATTTTAGTGAATTCTACAGAATTATCAACAGAAGCGGCTATAACACAATTTACTGCTACGCTGAACCAAGCTTGGAACGACAGAAAACCACAATAATTCAACATTTTGAAGATAGTTTGAATGTTCCACATCTCGAAAAGCTACCGGTGTAGATGGTTATGATTATGTTTTTAAGAAAGAGGGAAATTAAATTCAATATGGCTTTAACGGTGAAAGGTTGCACAAGTAATCTATGTTGGAAAGTTGTTTGAAGTTTGGCAAGTTGGAAGACGCTTTTGATTTGATCACTGCAGAGAAAGAAGTTATTCGGAAGAGAAATAAGATATTGAAGATTGCAGATAAGCACGGGTGGGACGCCGTTAAAGAGTACTTGGACAGTCCTTTGGCGGACAACAAAGAAGATTCAGCAGACCTACGTGCCGCTATTTCTTGGTAAAGAGATATAAAAATAAATTGGGGCTATTATACATAGTAATAATAAGAACAACATATTTTTTTATTTGAATATACACTTTTCATTCTACAAATACATTATTTTTTGTTAATTGTGTAACGTCATGTCTTCGGTAGTGAGCAAAATAGTTTACTTGCGGTCCTACGGTTCTTATAAGTACTTTATTTTATTCCTAATATATATTTAGAATTAGCTAGTTGTTCTTTTATAGATTGAAAAACATTTTGGTATGTATAAAATAGGTTTATTCGTTTATTATATGCGATATGTAATTTATATTGTTGGTACTGTTAATAATAATCATTATTAATAGAATTATTAAACATATTAAAAAACAAACAAACAGAAAAAAAACTTTCGCAAATACGTTTACCTGTAAAATAAATAAATATACAAGATTTTCATGTATATGTTGTATTTCTATCCAGTTTATTGAAGTACTAATTATGTTTTTAAGAGCTTATTGCAATAGGACCTTTAAGTATTATGACAGAGTTCGGCCTACTGAATCATCAGGATTCTCGCAAAATGCGTCTGTTAGGAGAGGAAATTTTACTCCGGAAGTTTTTTCGTGGCTTTGGCCAATACAGCGATCGGATATCCAAGGAAGAAACCAGAAAACACCAGAATTCTTTAAATGCTTCTACTGTAATCAACCGGGTCATTTCGCCAGTGCCTGTCCTCAAAGGGGATCACTCCCTGCAGCTAGTTCAATCTCATCAGTTCCAAAAGACCTCACAAAAGATCAGTGAACCAGACACAGCAGATATAGTTGAACATTCAACTCCTAGTACGTCTAGTATAAACATTGACAGCTTTCAAAGTAGTTCAATAATGTTAAGTGTTAAAAGCAATTTAAAGAAACATGTTAGTTTATGGAAAAATAATTTGCATTGCAATAAATTTATTTTGAATGTTATCAATTTCGGTGACCGGATTCCTTTTCATACCACACCTACGTCTGCGTTTTTGCGTAATAATAAATCTGCACTTCAACATTCGGATTTTGTTGTACAAGCTATTAATGAACTATTGCAGAAAAATTGTATCAATGAAGTAGATTGTCCTTTTGTTGTAAATCCATTAACAGTATCGGTTAATAGCTCCGGAAAGAAAAGGTTAGTTTTGGATCTTCGTCATATAAACGAATTTGTTGATAAGATGAAAGTTAAATTTGAAGGTGTAATTGTTATGCATTTAGGTTTGATTTAACATCCGGGTATCACCATAATGATATTCATCCTGATGATCAAAAATTTCTAGGATTTTCTTGGATATTTGGTAACACACAGTTCAAGAATTATGCCACCGATTCAAGATTTTCTAGTATTATTAAACAGTTACCTAATTACGTATAATTTTCTAAATCAGAAAATACAATCAAGAAATACAAATGCTATTTTAAAAAATGTAAGACTTGGTGCAATTCTAATTCATTACAGTGTTTGCAACCTACAGAAACCACTGTGTCACTTTATATTGGTAGTCTTATTCAGAGTAAATGCAGTGAAGCAGTCTTATTATCCAATTTTTATGCTGTCAAATGGTTTCATGATTTTCATTTTAAGATAAATCCTTGTTCTAATAAATTTTTGAATCTAATTTAAGAAGTTGGAATCTTGGCATTTAATTCTTAACAACTCCTTTTTTTCGAAATAACTGCGAGCAACTAAGCCCAGATATTTGTTTTGGCTATCACGCCATTCGCCATGGAGTAGAAATAATTGAAATTCGGACGATTTTAAGAGGGAGAATTTTAACGGTACCATATACATGTACGAACGATATACGCACGATGTACGAACGATGTACGGATGTTGTACGAACGAAATCGTTAACTTATACGTTCCAGCAGGAACCTATAAATCAACTATTCTTGTCCCAGGTTCCAGGGACTATAATATCAAACAGCGTTTACTTATCGGGTAAAATATTGCTGTTTGTTTCAATATTTCAATTATAACCAATCGTCAAAACCTAAATATGGAACTAATAGAAATATTAAAAATATATTCATGCGTCATCAGGTATTTTTATTCAAGAACGAACTATACGCATTTTAATTACACCTCATATACAAAAGGTCATTAGACAGTGTATTTTTCGCACAGTAAGCGTAACATGGGTACTCGATTTTGAAAACCGGTCCCGATAGTAAAGAGTCAAAAAACAGCAAGCAAGTGGTCTAATATCACCACTCTTTGAAATCGTGATATTCGGTGTAAATAAATAGATAAATCATGTCTGGGAGGGCTATTCGTGAAAAATACCAGTCTCCAGAATCAAATTTCGCTCGCCTAACGACTTGGGAAATATTTCATCTCTCGGCTGATACTTTACACAAATACCTGTCCTAGACATGATATATATGTTTATAATTTACACAGTTATAACAGTATAGTAACGGATACAACCTATTTATTAGTAAGGCGTTCATTCTGCAGTTAATATGTGCTATAAAAATCAGTAATGCTTATCGGAGGACTACGACTTTAACTACAAATTCGTTTCATCATGGCAATGGGTCGTGTGTTTCTACAGTGATGTTCTCATCAATTTACCTTAAATCACATTTTGACCATTCAAACGTAATCAAGCATTAGGGACTGTACAATATATTTATCTAATGGATGGGTCGATCCAAATCTGGACGCGCAAACAAACTTTTTCTGCTTATAATTAAAAAACAAACAAACAAAAAACAACAACAAACAAACAAACAAAAAACAACAACAAACAAACAAACAAACAAAAATAACTTTGTCGGGTGGGAACGTTGTTGAAACTTTGAAAAATATATAATTAAAGTGCTAAATAAAGTTTTAAAGTTTTAACTGTATTTATAAAAAACAACATAACAAAATATAGACTGTGTTTTTTAACGCATGAATAACTATAATGGTTTATTGTTTATTTTTCTTAAAAATGGATATGCCTTTTACGGGCTCCACTTTCAGATAAAAATTGCACAGTCCGTAATAAATTTGAGGAACCTGTTGTTATACTTTTCATACAAAAAGCTGAATTAAACTAATGAATTTCTCATATAAAAGAGTCCAAAGCATGTTTAAAGCGGCTGTTTTCAAATTCAACTTCCTAACACGCGGAGGTAACCCATGATGATTAATATCCTTGATATCAAAAAGTAAGCTGAACAAAATTTAAGTTGTTTGTGAAGATGTCATGTCAAAAAGATGTATGAACAAACACTACGAATTAAAAGCTGCCGAGGTAAATGAATCTTACAAATGTGGCATAATGGCGGTTTTAACTCCGTTTCAGTTTTAACGGATATACCGAATGTACTATGGAGTGTTCTTCAAACTCGCGTGTTTTAGCAAACCAATCGGTTTGGTCGTTTTGCAGGAAAGGATATGTCAAACTACATTTTTTTTTAAATCATGATAATGTTTTACACAAAATATTTATTCATTCAGTTTCTTGGTCGTAATTGATGCTCTAGAGTTTTTGGGACTGTGGGGGTTCAGGACAATTTCACTAAAAATAATTTGTTATTGATTTTTCTTTAAACTTGCCAATATTTATTAAAAATAATAATAGGGGTTTCAGAGCTTATTTTTGAGGGGCTGAACATTTTCTAATAGATTATACCGTGAGAGAAGCGGTTCTAGTCTCACTGCGGCAGGATGTGCTCGACTCCAACCATAATTGGCAACTTTTCCCACCAAATGTTGAGGGTTTTTACCATAGGTACTACGCCTTCCTAACCAATAAAAAAAACTGAACGCCAGGACATAGCTCAAAAATAGCCAAAAGTGGCGTTAAAAACCAAACAAACAACATGAACGTTAACATTTACAGACAATATTTTTTAGGGGTTTTTTTAATTAGACGTGAAAAAAACATTTTAATATTCTTCTATTTTCTATTCGTACTAGGACTTCAAAAATATTTTCGTATAAACGTTTCGAGTACCTTATCTGACGTGGATCGAGCATAGTTATCAAATGACCGAATAAACTGCAGAAAATTCGAAAGAAGATAAATAATCAACGAGGGTTGAGAAGGTCTAATTCGTTCGCATAACTAAAAGTTGCTAAAGATCGAATGGAATTGGTCCTTCGACTATAGTTTCAACAATAGTATTGCGAGATTCCGATGATTATTCTTTATTAATTATATTCATGCTGTAATTTATTTATATTGAGTGCTTTGATTGGATGAAAACACTTAAATGGCATCTTCTCAGATAACTTATTTATCGATATTTCCTCTGAGCGGACTACTTTCAGTATCCAATGTAAACAAGATGGCGTCCTCCTAGCGTATCGTCAGGGTGAAGGGACAATGTTTTCTCTGCCTCCAATTAAAATCGATTGAGATTTCAAATAAAATATAATATAAATACAATTTAGTGTTTCATTTTTTTCCTATCAATATCTACAGAACCGGGATTCCTTTGGTACTATGTTTTGCATATCCCTACACGTTCGGCCTAGGTACGTTTTGAGGTCTAGATGGGTTTCTGTATTAACACTGGGTTTTAGGAAATAATCAATGTGTAAACTCCGGCGACTCCCTCACAAACTTGACATAAAGTCCTTCGACTTTATTTAGTTTGTGAGTGAGTCGCCGGAGTTTACACATTGATAATTTCCTAAAACCCAGTGTTTAATCCTATAATAAAATAGGTTAAGCACTTTTTTTTTCATTAACTATTGACCGGTCACTATTTTACCGCAAACGTCATTACATTTTCCTGACATTTCAATAAATGGCTACGGATTGGCTATAGCGGTTTTAAGACATATTTCGGAATTATCGGTACTTTTTGTCATTTTAACGGATGATTCTATCAATTGAAAGCACCAAAACATCAGTCGAAAGGTGAATAATGGAAGGACGTTGAGTTAAGTTATATGTTGTCTCTTTCGGTACAATAAAACACTCACTGACTGAATATTCGTGGAATAGTAAGTTTATTTTTTCCTTGGCTTCGCCTCGGGGCAATAGCTGCACTTCGAGGAAACGAGAAAAAAAACCTAATATTCCCTTCATACCTAGTCAATAAGTATACATTAATTTACCTGAGGGCCAGCAAATAAAAAAATACATAATTTGATTACATGAATAGAATTTTACGTGTTTTTGATTGTTCTGATAACTACTGTTAGGTCATGTTAAATAACAACAGGGCTTAAATGGAATCAACATATAGTTATTATTGTCTGGAATATTGAACTTCATTCTGATTCGATGCATGTACGCGTCTGTAACCTAAAGTGCTGTTCATCAATTTACTACGATAAAGGATGATTTGTTTGATTTTGTAAATGTGATAAAACAGTTACTGCCTTTGATATGGGATCACTATCGGAATTTCTCAGCCCTCAAAAATATATATTCACTTCGCCTAACGGCTCGGTGAATATGACATTTTCTCTGGTTGAGACATGCCCGATATCGACATATTTCAAGGTCAATAATTGCATATTATTGCATGAATATAATTTGGGTGTTTTTGATTGATCTACAAACTACATCGAGTCATGTTAAATGGCAACAGTACTAAAATTGCATATAAATATTGTTTATGTACGCGTCTGTAACACAAAAAATGGACGCACCTGCTGCTACGACATCCAATGATTTATTGGTTTTATTCATGTAATAGAACAGTTATTGCATTGTCAAAAAGACAATCCCAATTTAGGGTACACTTAGTCATGTTAGTACGTTCAACAAAACATATTAAGTTAGACGCAGACTGGAAACCGTACATATTACATCAAACATAGAAGTTTTGAGACATTATATAGACAAGGTATTATTAAATTACCGATAACGAGTTCTATCGTACATGTAACTAAACGAGCAAAAAAGACACCCAAAAAATATAGGAAAACAGGCTGAAGAATTAAATTGTGACTTGCGATAATCAAATGAGAAGACTTTGATTTCTAAATTCACTTACTGCTATACGATAATGTCAGCTTCGACGTGCTTGCCTATTTAATTGGTTCAGGAAATATATTCCGAATTTCAATTCGAAAATATCTCTAATAGACAAATTATATAAGAAATAACACATTTTACTATAGAAGTGAGCTCTTTTTTATTTAGTATTCGTTTGTTTGAATGGTAATTAACACCAATTTTTAAGCATATCGTGGTGTCCAATTTTTATTGGCGGAGGAAGCCGGAGTACACGGAGACAACCCTAGTCCCTCGGTAGGAAAACTTGCAATCCTCGTCAAGATTGAAACCGAGTACACTTTACCCGCGTTGAGGCTCAAACCCGCAACATCAGACCATGTAATCAAAAGTCAGATGACTAACTACCTTAACCACTCTGCAAATGGGGCCCTTTGTTTGTTTTCAAATATAACGAACTCTGATTTATATGCATTAACTCGTTTACATGAGCCGTAGACACTTTGTCAAGTGACATAGAGTTAATGTTCAAATCCGAAATCCCAAACTCTCGCGCACGAGATTTGAGTGCGGGGGTGTGTAAAGGTGTTAAGAGATATTTCTTTGATGTCATTGTATATTTAATATGCCTTGTTTATTTATTACCTGACGCTTAACTTTGATAAAAGGTAAAAATCAAAGACCAACAAAAGACCTACATAATAAGCTGGGAAAATGTAAATTAAGATTATGATTTTCATACAAAAATTAGATTAAAAAAACAGTATGTTTTAAAAAAATATCAGTCAGTGGTAAAAATGCAAGGGCAAACAAGAGAATAATAAATATCTAAAGTCACAAAAGAGATTGAATGAATTTTTATTTATTTTGAGATCTAAAAATTTTCCTGTATAACTATTTTAAAAATTCAAGTTATATTTAGATACTACTTATAGAATGACATTTAAAATACAAAAGATCGTATATGAAGTCCTTAACATAAATTTAAAAAGCTTATCAAAATTTTGCAAAATGTAGTAATAATTCAATAAAAAATAATTCAGTTCAGTTAAAAAATCATCAGTTTATATAAAAAAAAATCACAAAAGTTAATTATTTCATAAATTGTGTTGCAAAAATGCGGATCTTCTTCTAACATTTTTGATGGTTTATTTTAAAGTGTGAGAATAGTAAGTTCTTAACAATGTTTACACACATGAATGTTAGTTTTCCGTTTGTAATTGCAAATCTGTTGAAAAATTTTTCATTAAGTGTAAAAATAATTCTTCTTTGATCTTCCGACGATGCTTGACGGAAAGACACGATAACTGTCGATCTTACCCCCCTCCCCCCCCCCACCAAAACCCCACAGAACCACGTGACCATGGGATTTTGATATGGTCAATAGGAAAGCTGAGCAAACAGAAGTAGTTCCAAGATTCAGGTCCAAAATTTTGATTGAGGCAAATGTCAACAATTATATGGCACTTGTTAAATGGAATTGCTTGGTCCTCGACTATGTGGACTATATGTACATGGAAATAAATTTATTGTAAAATGCGATCACCGGACTTCAAACCAATATTTCAGAAACATGTACAATTTATGAACAATTTATGGCATTTTACAACAGCTTAACCTTGAAATTATGGAGTATAAACTTGCGTGCAAATGCAAGTAACAGACGCATTATCGCGTTTTCACTGGAATAGACCCAAATATTTCTGACCAAGTAGTTTGGAATACTTTGTCAATTACCACATAAGTGGTTTTTTGCGCTGTGGTTTAATTTTCGCTATATTCGAGGTAAAAGTTGGACCGCGAAAATAAAAAACGCGCGAAATATTGAGACATATGATAGAGTTATTCATTATGTTTTCGGACAGCGAAAATTACATTACGCCAAAATAAACTCACAAAGTTTTTTCAACAAAAACGCTAAATTTTTCCCACGCGAAAAATCACTTATACAGTTTTATTGGAGTCGAGCACACCCTGCCCGCAGCCTAAGTGTGTGTTGACAGGGGGCGTTATTAATAGAAGCTGTATACCTACCATAACCACTCGACCACAGAAGCCCCAAACAGGGTAAACAATATAAATAGACAATCGTCCTTAGTAAAAACTTTTATCAAGATTGCTACTCATCTCTTTAACGCAAACCAAAATGTAAGCCCAACCTAAGGATAAACTCCAATTCATGTCTTCAGCTCTGCTGATTTTCCATTTAAGTAAAGGAGGCCTTCATATTTGAGTTCAGAGCTTAAGAAGGGGCAAAATATTAAGGAATATAAATGTTAATGTTACAACGGTAATAAAATATGATATTTTTGAAAAAAACAACAATGGTTTATACACAACAAAATAACTTTATAACTTCTTCTTAACACTAGAGATGATAACATTATATACAGATGTCCACTGTAACTCTAAGCGACTAGACCTAATGGTGTCTACCACACATACATATGTACAGCCATACACACACAAACAACCATACGCTCAAATTAAACATACATGTATAAAAAAATCATTTGTCGTATTCTACTAGCCAATTTGTTGTATATTAGTAGCCATCTTGAAAAGAATTATAGCAAGAAAACACACATCCTCACAAGTCAGTGTTTCTGTGTCTACATGTGTCCACGAAACCCTGACAAACTTAGATAGGAAATTCCCGGGCTAGAAGATTTTCGTATGACGTCAATCCTTCAAAATATCAACTAATGAAATCGCTTGAAAGAAGCAAGTGTTTGGCGTTAGTCATTCTTACTCATTCTTGAGTGGGAAGAAAATGTAACGCAACTAATAAATTACACGGTAATAACAAACTATTAACACTACTGTACAAAATACACTGATTTTCACATGGTCTATGCAACACATCCTTGTGGTTTATTTACAATCAACATCGGGATATCCCCTAACCAAGTCTTGAATGAAAGCGAGCTTTTGATTGGCTACATTAAGGTATGATGTAGCCAATCAAAATAGTGACTTCTAGCCCGGGAATTTCCTAGCTAAGTTTGTCAGGGTTTCGTGGACACACATGTAGACACACACTCACTGACTTGTGAGGATGACACACATGTAGACACAGAAACACTGACTTGTGAGGATGGCAAACACACTGAACATACCTTCCTTATGAATCCCTGATATGAAATAAAATAACAAAAAACGAATTGGGAGAATATATTACTATTAGCTAAAATTCTGTTTGTGGAAAAAAATCAATGGCCAAATGCAATAGAAAATGTCAAATTCAGCTAATAAAACTGCACAATACATGAAAGTATAAACAAGTTCGGCACACTCCTCCCATAACATACTCTCATAAAACAGTGAGAAATATTTGTTTTATTTATATTTCTTTATATATTTTAAAATGTACATAAATGAAAATAATATAAAACATTGTATCTATTTACAAATTTATCCATAACAACAAGTTTTGTTTAAAAAAAGTTTCAAATGCATACTTTTGCAAATATGCTTTTGTATACGACATTAAATAATGCTGTATATTTAACGAGCTTTATGTTTACCTATTAAAACTGATTTATTGCAGATCAACATTGAGATACACCAAAATCTGTTCTAGCTATTACTATAATGTACAGGTAACATCCTTACCTGACAGTGACCTTGGTATTGTAATGTACAGGTGACATCCTTACCTGACAGTGACCTTGGTATTGTAATGTACAGGTAACATCCTTACCTGACAGTGGCCTTGGTATTGTAATGTACAGGTGACATCCTTACCTGACAGTGACCTTGGTATTGTAATGTACAGGTGACATCCTTACCTGACAGTGACCTTGGTATTGTAATGTACAGGTGACATCCTTACCTGACAGTGACCTTGGTTTTGTAATGTACAGGTGACATTCTTACTTGACAGTGACCTTGGTACTGTAATGTACTGGTGACATCCTTACCTGACAGTGACCTTGGTACTGTAATGTACAGGTGACATCCTTACCTGACAGTGACCTTGGTATTGTAATGTACAGGTGACATTCTTACTTGACAGTGACCTTGGTACTGTAATGTACTGGTGACATCCTTACCTGACAGTGACCTTGGTACTGTAATGTACAGGTGACATCCTTACCTGACAGTGGCCTTGGTACTGTAATGTACTGGTGACATCCTTACCTGACAGTGACCTTGGTACTGTAATGTACAGTTGACATCCTTACCTGACAGTGGCCTTGGTACTGTAATGTACTGGTGACATCCTTACCTGACAGTGACCTTGGTACTGTAATGTACTGGTGACATCCTTACCTGACAGTGACCTTGGTACTGTAATGTACAGGTGACATCCTTACCTGACAGTGGCCTTGGTACTGTAATGTACTGGTGACATCCTTACCTGACAGTGACCTTGGTACTATAATGTACAGGTGAGATCCTTACTTGACAATGGCCAGGGAACTGTAATGTACAGGTGACATAATTACCTGACAATGGCCTCGGTACTGTAATGTACAGGTGACATCCTTACCTGACAATGGCCTCGGTACTGTAATGTACAGGTGACATCCTTACCTGACAATGGCCTCGGTACTGTAATGTACAGGTGACATTCTTACTTGACAATGGCCAGGGAACTGTAATGTACAGGTGACAGCCTTACCTGACAGTGGCCTCGGTACTGTAATGTACAGGTAACAGCTTTATCTTACAATTGCCTATATACTGTAATGTACAGGTGACATCATTACCTGACAATGGCCTCGGTAGTGTAATGTACAGGTGACAGCCTTAATGGACAATGGCCTCGGTACTGCAATGTACAGGCAACAGCCTTACCTGACAATGTCCTCGGTATTGTAATGTACAGGTGACATTCTTACCTGACAATGGCCTTAGTACTGTAATGTACAGGTGACATCCTTACCTGACAATGGCCTCAGTACTGTAATGTACAGGTGACATCATTACCTGACAATGGCCTCAGTACTGTACTGTACAGGTAACATCCTTACCTGACAATGGCCTCGGTACTGTAATGTACTGGTGACATCCTTACCTGACAATGGCCTCGGTACTGTAATGTACAGGTGACATCCTTACCTGACAATGGCCTCGGTACTGTAATGTACAGGTGACATAATTACCTGACAATGGCCTCGGTACTGTAATGTACAGGTGACATCCCTACCTGACAATGGCCTCGGTACTGTAATGTACAGGTGACATCCTTACCTGACAATGGCCTCGGTACTGTAATGTACAGGTGACATCCTTACCTGACAATGGCCTCGGTACTGTAATGTACAGGTGACATCATTACCTGACAATGGCCTCGGTACTGTAATGTACAGGTGACATCCTTACCTGACAATGGCCTCGGTACTGTAATGTACTGGTGACATTTTTACCTGACAATGGCCTCGGTACTGTAATGTACAGGTAACATCCTTACCTGACAATGACCTCGGTACTGTAATGTACAGGTGACATCCTTACCTGACAATGGCCTCGGTACTGTAATGTACAGGTGACATCATTACCTGACAATGGCCTCAGTACTGTAATGTACAGGTAACATCCTTACCTGACAATGGCCTCGGTACTGTAATGTACAGGTGACATCCTTACCTGACAATGGCCTCGGTACTGTAATGTACAGGTGACATCATTACCTGACAATGGCCTCAGTACTGTAATGTACAGGTAACATCCTTACCTGACAATGGCCTCGGTACTGTAATGTACAGGTAACATCCTTACCTGACAATGGCCTCGGTACTGTAATGTACTGGTGACATTTTTACCTGACAATGGCCTCGGTACTGTAATGTACAGGTAACATCCTTACCTGACAATGGCCTCGGTGCTGTAATGTAATGGTGACATTTTTACCTGACAATGGCCTCGGTACTGTAATGTACAGGTGACATCATTACCTGACAATGGCCTCAGTACTGTAATGTACAGGTAACATCCTTACCTGACAATGGCCTCGGTACTGTAATGTACAGGTAACATCCTTACCTGACAATGGCCTCGGTACTGTAATGTACTGGTGACATTTTTACCTGACAATGGCCTCGGTACTGTAATGTACAGGTAACATCCTTACCTGACAATGGCCTCGGTGCTGTAATGTAATGGTGACATTTTTACCTGACAATGGCCTCGGTACTGTAATGTACAGGTAACATCCTTACCTGACAATGGCCTCGGCACTGTAATGTACTGGTGACATTTTTACCTGACAATGGCCTCGGTACTGTAATGTACAGGTGACAGCATTACCTGACAGTGTCCTCTCTACTGAAATGTACAGGTGACATCCTTATCTGGCAATGGCCTCGGTACTGTAATGTACAGGTGACATCATTACCTGACAATGGCCTCGGTATTGTAATGTACACGTAACAGCCTTACCTGACAATGACCTCGGTACTGTAATGTACAGGTGACAGCATTACCTGACAGTAGCCTCTGTACTGTAATGTATTGGTGACATCCTTATCTGACAATGGCCTCAGAACTGTAATGTACAGGTGACATTCTTACCCGACAGTGGCCTCGGTACTGTATTGTATAGGTGACATTCTTACTTGACAGTGGCCTTGGAACTGTAATGTACAGGTGACATTCTTACCCGACAGTGGCCTCGGTACTTTATTGTATAGGTGACATTCTTACTTGACAATGGCCTCGGTACTGTATTGTATAGGTGACATCTTGACTTGACAATGGCCTCGGTATTGTATTGTACAGGTGACATTCTTACTTGACAATGGCCTCTGTACTGTTATGTACAGGTGACATCATTACCTGACGGTAGCCCCGGTACTGTAATGTATAGGTGACATCATTACCTGACAATTGCCTCGGTACTGTAATGTACAAATGACGTCCTTACCTGACAATGGCCTCGATACTGTAATGTACAGGTAACAGCATTACTTGACAATGGCCTCGGTACTGTAATGTACAGGTGACATTCTTACCTGACAGTGGCCTTGGTACTAAAATGTACAGGTAACATCCTTACCTGACAATGGCCTCGGTACTGTAATGTACAGGTAACATCCTTACCTGAAAATAGCCTCGGTACTTAAATGTACAGGTGACATCCTTACCTGACAGTGGCATTGGTACTGTAATGTACAGGTGATATCCTTACCTGACAGTGGCCTCGGTATTGTAATGTACATGTGACAGCGTTACCTGACAATGGCCTCGGTACTGTAATGTACAGGTGACATCATTACCTGACAATGGCCTCGGTATTGTAATGTACACGTAACAGCCTTACCTGACAATGACCTCGGTACTGTAATGTACAGGTGACAGCATTACCTGACAGTAGCCTCTGTACTGTAATGTACAGGTGACATCCTTATCTGACAATGGCCTCAGTACTGTAATGTACAGGTGACATTCTTACCCGACAGTGGCCTCGGTACTGTATTGTATAAGTGACATTCCTTGGAACTGTAATGTACAGGTGACATTCTTACTTGACAATGGCCTCGGTACTGTATTGTATAGGTGACATCTTTACTTGACAATGGCCTCGGTATTGTATCGTACAGGTGACATTCTTACTTGACAATGGCCTTGGTACTGTTATGTACAGGTGACATCATTACCTGACGGTAGCCCCGGTACTGTAATGTAATGGTGACATTATTACCTGACAATGGCCTCAGTACTGTAATGTACAGGTGACAGCCTTACCTGACAATGTCCTCGGTACTGTAATGTACAGGTGACATCATTACCTGACAATTGGCCTCGGTACTGTAATGTACAGGTGACAGCCTTACCTGACAATGGCCTCGGTATTGTAATGTACAGGCGACAGCCTTACCTGACAATGGCCTCGGTATTGTAATGTACAGGTGACATTCTTACCTGACAATGGCCTCGGTACTGTAATGTACAGGCGACAGCCTTACCTGACAATGGCCTCGGTATTGTAATGTACAGGTGACATTCTTACCTGACAGTAGCCTCTGTACCGAATGTACAGGTGACATCCTCACCTGACAGTGTCCTCTGTACTGTTTTGTACAGGTGACATACTTACCCGACAGTGTCCTCGGTACTGCAATGTACAGGTGACACCCTTACCTGACCGTGCTTTTGGGGGCATAACATCTATACTTAGGTAGCAAGATACGGTTTTGTAGTTTAGTTTCGAATGTCCCCTGTGAAATTTCTTAATATAGTAATATGGTCCAGTTGCAGTTTACTCACATCTATGATAAATGAAATGCAATAAATTTTTGAAGTGTCAGTAGAAAGTGTCATGTTTATAGAAAATAAATATATATAATATGTGGGTGTCATCCTTGTTATAGTAGTAAAACCCCGAGACTGCCTATAAGACCATTTGACTCCTAGCTTTAGCTCTCTCTGATGCATTAAAATAGCAGGTTCCTTGTCAAAAAAATTGTGTGAAATCGAGGTGGATTGCAGGTATTTTGCCAGTGTTTTCCTGCTTGGAAATTGATCTAAATAAACAAATATATATGTCATATTGTGCTCTTCTGTTAGGCGTTAAAGTGTCAGAATTTTTCAAATGAAGGTAAATGCTAAGGATTTGTCCGATTTTCTCACTTGAAACAGCTGATTTTTATCAATGATTTGATAAAAATCTTATCAAATTACCATGAAACTGAAAATGCAGGACACAAATTAAATATATGTACAACATTTCCAGTACAATTGGATCCATAAAAAATGTCACACATGTTTTTATTTGACAAAACAAGACCACGATCTCTGTTGATAATATTTTAATGCAAAAAACCGTATATTGCATCCTTAGGTACAACAAATCCATGTTTGAGAATACTTATTGACGATTTCCAAAATCTTGCGTATGGGATTTATCGAGAACGAAGCTTGAACCTGGACGTCAAGTCACTACATTAATATTACATATTTTAAATGTATATAATAATTTGTTTTGTTTTAATGCTCGGTTCAATTACAGTAAATGTCATTCAGATTATATTCAGTTTAGTATAAACATTATATTTTATAATATTTCCCAAGTTGTTTTTATTAAAATACGTCTGTTTAATGTCGAATATTTGCTAATTCATGAAGCTTTATTATCACAGCGTTTAAAATTCATGGTTTATACAAGTATAAAGAAATGAGAATCTGTTAGACTTTATTTCATACTTATTGCTGAAACAAAATCTGTATGTTTTAACATGTATTATTGCTAACAGTTTTCCATATTCGTTGAGTTATTGGTCTGCGGCTAGCCATATTGGACTGAAGGGAAGCCGAGCCATGCCTAGACGAGGACCAATTACTCAGCCAATACGAAAACTCTACACAGTTACACCGTGTTTGACAAAGTATGTCAATATGTAATAACTGGATCCAAAACTAGGCCAATACCTGATATTGACATACATTAGTAATTGCTACTGGGCTAATACCTGATATTGACATACATTAGTAATTGGTACTGGGCCAATACCTGATATTGACATACATTAGTAATTGGTACTGGCCCAATACGGCATATTGGTATTTTAGTCACTTTCAGCAATTTTTCAGCTATATCATGGCGTCCAGTTTTTATTGGGGGAGGAAGACGGAGTACCCGGAGAAAACCCCCGACCTGCGGTAGGAAAACTGGCAATCCTTGTCAATTAAGATTGGAGTCGAGTACACCCTGCCTGCAGTGAGAATCGAACCCGCAATCTCAGTGTTGACAGACCACGTGATCAATAGTAGAAGAACT
Organism: Limnoperna fortunei; assembly: GCA_944474755.1. Lineage (NCBI taxonomy): Eukaryota > Metazoa > Mollusca > Bivalvia > Mytilida > Modiolidae > Limnoperna > Limnoperna fortunei. The sequence goes on from OX104125.1 coordinate 50,908,154, forward strand.
ACCTTGACGACTCGGCCACCGAGGCCCCTTTAAGAAATTAGATTAATGTTGAACGTTTCGCAATTTAAAGAGTATATATAATGAAATTCTATCATTTTTTATTTTAATTTCCAAAAAAACTGATAGGGTTTTCCGTACCAGTAATTTAAAGTTGTACGTAGGCTTGCTACGCATATGACGTCACATAATATCGGGCACAACATAATGTAATGATCGAGCAACAACAGTAAAAGAAACCGCAGCGTACAATGATGTAACTACAGCATAAAACAACGAACCACGACATAAAAATTTGTAATGACGACACCACAATATATATAGTTACATGTATGTAACCAGTTTTTTACTCGCGTCACATGAAATCACAATATATTACTATGGAGCCTCATTAAATAATGACGGACTCATATATTAATGTTCACAGCAGGTATTGATGAAACATCAGCATCAAATGATGGGGTTAAGTCAAATAAAGAAGGAACCACAGTATATAGTGACGACTCCACACCATATCATTAGGAAACCACAATATATAATAAGGCACTCACAGCAAATAATGTTGAAACTACAGGATGTAATAAGGGAGCAAGACAAAAAAAAACGGATCCACTGCATATAATGAAAGAACCATGGCATATAATAATGGATCCACTGCATATAATGAAGGAACCTTAACATATAATGATGAACCTCAACATATAGTAATGCAACCACGGCATATAATGATGAATCCACGACATATAATGATGGAACCACAATATATAATAATAAAACCACAGCTTATGACGAAACCACTGCGAATAATGATAAAACCACAGCATTTAATGATGTAACCACTGCATATAATGATGGAACCACGGCATACAATGATGGAACCACGGCATATAATGATGGAAGCACACCATATAATTATGGAACCACAATATATAATGATGGAACCACATCATTTAATGATAGAAAAACAACATATAATAATGGAACCACAGATATATAATTGATGTAACCACGGAATATAATGATGGAAACACGCATATAATGATGGAACCACAACATATAATAATGGAACCACGGGTGTATAATTGTTTTAACCACGGCATATAATGATTGAAACACGCATAAAATGATGGAACCACAACATATAATAATGGAACCATATATTATAATATTGAAACCACATCATATAATGATAAAACTACGTCATTTGATGATGAAATTACGGCATATATGACCACACACTCGATTTTCGTCCACACTCGAATTTCGTCCATACACGATTTTCTTCGATTTTCCTTCATTCTACAATGTAAACAATAAACCCAAGGCTAAATTACTTTTAAAATATCTTGCATGTATTGCTCTAAACAAATGACTTCTTAATATAAAATACAGTTGGTTTCAACGAAATTAACGTCCGTTAAAGCAACACCCTTTCATCGCCGAAATTCTAGTGTACTAGACATATATGGAACCACAGCATAATGGACTGTTTGTTTTAATGGTGTCTAACGCACCTTCATCAATTTATCAGCTATATCAGGGCGTCCAGTTTTTATTGGGGAGGAAGCCGGAGTATCCGGAGAAAACACTCTGCCTCCAGAGAGAATAGAATGCGCAACCTTTGTGTCGGCAGGCATTTGATTAATAGAAGACCAATTAACATAACCACTCGGCCTCTTATAATGATGGAACCAAAACATAAAATAATACAACCACAACATATGATTGAACCACGGCATAGTTAGATGGATTCACGGTATGTGATGTTCGACAACTGTATACAAGTACTATTTTCAACGGAATTTAAAACAAAACACTATCTAAGAGATAGTTTTTCAAAGTGTTTCTAAAGTACAGCGTTTACACGATGTGATAACATATTGCGTTGGCGTATTAATTTAATTCTACACCATGTTCAAAGAGCGTGAAGAGATTGACAATTGACACATAAATTCCCACTTTATGCACGTCAGATTAACTTCCCAACATAAAAAATTTTCCCCGCGTTTCGATAGTAAGAGGGAAAATTTTGTATTTACGGTACATAGGTACTAATTTTTATTTGGAGTAGTAATCGAGTAGACAGGGAAAATTGAGCGGGTATTTTAGTTTGGTTCATTTTCTAGCCGCCTTTCAGGCAGTAAACATCAAACTTCTTGTGTATACTGACATTATATTTTTACATTGTGTAATGTTTGATGTTAATATTTTTGTAAAGAAAGTTCAACACATATAAAGTCAACGCAAGTTCTCGCTTTGTTCCTATGAGACGGTCTATCAAAGGTATTTTTGCTTGAGAACTTCTGGTTTTTCCTGGGCGTGCCTTGGCCGTTGGTAAGGGGAGGAACTTTCTTAAGGTCACAAACTTTGTGTATATACAAAATATTTTTGTTACATTTAGATACGCAATAAAATTCCGGCGTCCATCGTATATGGCAGGCTAGTCGGCAAAATTATATAGTTTTGGTTTTTAAAATGTCATTACGAAATGGAGATTGAATCAGTATTAGACCTGTTTACGTGGTCAGTTGTATGGTAATCAGTATTAGACCTGTTTACGTGGTCAGTTGTATGGTAATCAGTATTAGACCTGTTTACGTGGTCAGTTGTATGGTAATCAGTATTAGACCTGTTTACGTGGTCAGTTGTATGGTAATCAGTATTAGACCTGTTTACGTGGTCAGTTGTATGGTAATCAGTATTAGACCTGTTTACGTGGTCAGTTGTATGGTAATCAGTATTAGACCTGTTTACGTGGTAAGTTGTATGGTAATCAGTATAAGACCTGTTTACGTGGTCAGTTGTATGGTAATCAGTATTAGACCTGTTTATATGATCAGTTGTATGGTAATAGGTGTTAGACTTATTTTTTATTTTCAGTGTATGGTAATCAGTATTAGACCTCTTTATATGGTCAGTGTATGGTAATCAGTATTAGACCTCTTTATATGGTCATTGAATGGTAATCAGTGTAAGACCTCTTTACATGGTCAGTGAATGGTAATAAGTGTATTACCTGTACGGTAATCAGTATTAGAACTGTTTATGTGGTCAGTTGTATGGTAATCAGTATTAGACCTCTTTACATGGTCAGTGTATGGTAATCAGTATTAGACCTCTTTACATGGTCAGTGAATGGTAATCAGTGTAAGACCTCTTTACATGGTCAGTGAATGGTAATCAGTGTATTACCTGTACGGTAATCAGTATTAGAACTGTTTACGTGGTAAGTTGTATGGTAATCAGTATAAGACCTGTTTACGTGGTCAGTTGTATGGTAATCAGTATAAGACCTGTTTACGTGGTCAGTTGTATGGTAATCAGTATTAGACCTGTTTATATGATCAGTTGTATGGTAATAGGTGTTAGACTTATTTTTTATTTTCAGTGTATGGTAATCAGTATTAGCTCTCTTTATATGGTCAGTGTATGGTAATCAGTATTAGACCTCTTTACATGGTCATTGAATGGTAATCAGTGTAAGACCTCTTTACATGGTCAGTGAATGGTAATCAGTGTATTACCTGTATGGTAATCAGTATTAGACCTGTTTACGTGGTAAGTTGTATGGTAATCAGTATAAGACCTGTTTACGTGGTCAGTTGTATGGTAATCAGTATTAGACCTGTTTATATGATCAGTTGTATGGTAATAGGTGTTAGACTTATTTTTTATTTTCAGTGTATGGTAATCAGTATTAGACCTCTTTATATGGTCAGTGTATGGTAATCAGTATTAGACCTCTTTACATGGTCATTGAATGGTAATCAGTGTAAGACCTCTTTACATGGTCAGTGAATGGTAATCAGTGTATTACCTGTACGGTAATCAGTATTAGAACTGTTTATGTGGTCAGTTGTATGGTAATCAGTAATTGACCTGTGTGTGGTCACTTGCATGATAATCAGTATTAGACCTTCTTGTATGGTCAGTTATATGGTAATCAGTGTTAGACCGGTTTATGTGGTCAGTTATATGGTAATCAGTGTTAGACCTGTTTATGGGGTCAGTTGTATTGTAATCAGTATTAGACCTGTTTATGTGGTCATTTGTATGATAAACAGTATTAAACCTGTTTATGTGGTCAGTTGTATGGTAATCAGTATTAGACCTGTTTATGTGGTCAGTTGTATGGTAATCAGTATTAGACCTGTTGATGTGGTCAGTTGTATGGTAATCAGTATGAGACCTCTTGATTTCGTCATGTGTATGGTAATCAGTATTAGACCTGTTTATATGGTCAGCTGTATGGTAATCAGTATTAGACCTATTAATATAGTCAGTTGTATGGTAATCAGTATTAATCTGTTTGTGTGGTCAGTTGTATGGTAATCAGTATTAGACCTGCTGATGTGGTCAGTTTTATTGTAATCAATAATAGGTTCTTACATATGTTTCTGGGAAAGACTGGGTTATCTTCCATGAAAGATAAATGTGTATGTCTTTTCGTGAGTGGAGCTCAGCACAAGCAAAAAAATAATGAGTGGAACATCACTTGTTTTCCTAGAAACTTATGAAAATACCTATTTCTTCCTTAAACCAACAACGTTTACATTGCGATATCATATAGACTCTCCACTGTTTTATATCCCGCATCCGATCACCTGCAACAAGGACGTTAAACAATAATTTTGGTATGCTACAATAATAACATTCTTGTTTCAGATGTTTTGATAAGATGAAGAAGATGAGTCACCTCTCACAAACACATGTCACTTCGCAAATGTCATAGAAGCTTGTGACATGATATCATAGGACACATAAACATTTCATTCTAACACATGTCCTCTCACCAAGTCAAAAGTCACCTAAAAAAGATAATTTACATTACATGTATCTCAAGATTGTCATCTCATAGACACATCTCACATGACATCACTCCTACACATCTCACATGACATCAAACCAACACATCATATGACATCACACCGACATTTGACATGACATAACACAGACACATCTCACATAACATCACACCGACACATCTCACATGACATCACATCGACACATCTCACATATCACAGCGATACATGACATCACACCGACACATCTCACATGACATCACACTGAAAATCTCACATGACATTATGCCGACACATCTCACATGACATCACATCGACACATCTCACATGACATCACACTGACACATCTCACATGACATCACACTCCTGACACATCTCACATGACATCACACCTACACATCTCACACGACATCACACCCACACATCTCACATGACATTACACTGACACATCTCACATGACATCACACTGACACATCTCACATTACATCACACCGACACATCTCACATGATATCACACCAACACATCTCACATGACATCACACCAACACATCTCACATGACATCAAACCCACACATCTCACATGACATAACACTGACACATCTCACATGACATCACACCGACACATCTCACATGACGTCACATCGACACATGTCACATGGCATAACTCCGACAAATCTCACATGACATCACACCGACAAATACCACATGACATCACACCTACACATCTCACATGACATCAAACCGACACATCTCACTAGATATCACACCGATACATCTCACATGACATCGCACCAAAACATTTCACATGATATCACACCGACACATCTCACATGTCATCACACTGACACATCGCACATGACATCACACCGACACATCTCACATATCACACCGATACATCTCACATGACATCGCACCAACACATTTCACATGATATCACACCGACACATCTCACATGTCATCACACTGACACATCGCACATGACATCACACCGACACATCTCACATATCACACCGATACATCTCGAATGACATCAAACAGCGACACATCTCACATGACATCACACCAACACATCTCACATGACATCATACTGACACATCCCTCATGACATGACACACATCTAACATTACATCACTGACACATCTCACATGACATCACACCAACACATCTCACATGACATCACCAAAACATGTCACATGACATCTCACCAACACATGACATCACACCAACACATCTCACATCACTCTGACACATCTCACATGACATTACAGCGACACATCTCACATGATATCATACCGACACATCTCACACAACATCACACAGACACATCTCACATGACATCATACTGATAAATCTCAGGTGACACGAGACACATCTCACATAACATCACACTGACACATCTCACATGACATCACCAACACATCTCACATGACATCACACCGACACATCTTACATGACATCACACCGACACATTTCACATCACATCACACTGACATGTCTCACATGCCATTACACTGACACATATCACATGACATCACACCAACACATGACATCACACTTACACATCTCACATAACATCACACCAATACATCTCACATGACATCACACCGACACATCTCACATGAAATCTCACACACATGACATCACACCAACGCATCTCACATTACATCACACTGACACATCTCACATCACATCACACCGACACATCTCATCACACCAACACATCTCACATCACATCACACCAACACATCTCACATCACATCACACCAATACATCTCACATGACATCACACCGACACATCTCACATGACATCACACAGACACATCTCACATGACATCATACTGACACATCTCTCATGACATGACTGACACATCTCACATTACATCACTCTGACACATCTCACATGACATCACACCAACACATCTCACATGACATCACAGCGACACATCTCACAGTGAGATATATCTTCCCACAGGGACAGGTGTCACCTTACACAGTCTAGTCCTTGGAAAAACATAACTGAAAAACCAACTTTTGTGAATAAGTTACCAATTATTTTAATCATTTCATGTACACATTTTATTTAAAGTAAATCATTTAACAGTAATCATATTGATTATAAAAGAATACAAAATAATTGACATCATTTTTATTACATGGTATCACTAATACACATAGACAGTAAAATACATTATGTTATTGTAAAATAACCAAGACATTGAATATAATACATTGTCATTTGAATACAAATATGTAAATTATTTACATGATGTTATTATTAGACAGAATATTATCTTTCACTAATTCTTTACATATTCACAATATTCAATACATTCAAGGAGAAGTCCTACAATTATCAATCATTACTAGACCTGTTAGTGTAAAACCTATTTAACTGAGTAATTATATTGATTACTAAAGAGTACACTGAAATTGACCTTTAAATAGTAACTATTTATATAAGATGTCTAATTATAGATATTTAGGTCAATATGTCAATCATTCAAAACATGTCATCATGCAAATTTCATACTATATTGGACATTTATTTAAAAGTTCATTTGACACATGTTAGACAGAATATTACATTGATACACATTGATTACATCCAGTGATCATTAACAACAGATAAGTCAGACATATGTAAACTACATGATCACTTCCTGGTGTCAATCAGAATATATTGTAATGTGGATTATTTATACTTTCTTACAAACATAAACATTGTCATGACGACCAATAACAACAGATAAGTCAAACATATGTAAACTACATCATCACTTCTGATGTCAATCAGAATATATTGTAATGTAGATTATTTATACTTTCTTATAAACATAAACATTGTCATGACGACCAATAACAACAGATAAGTTAGACATATGTAAACTACATGATCACTTCCTGGTGTCAATCAGAATATATTGTAATGTGGATTATTTATACTTTCTTATAAACATAAACATTGTCATGACGACCAATAACAACAGATAAGTTAGACATATGTAAACTACATGATCACTTCCTGGTGTCAATCAGAATATATTGTAATGTGGATTATTTATACTTTCTTACAAACATAAACATTGTCATGACGACCAATAACAACAGATAAGTCAGACATATGTAAACTACATCATCACTTCCTGGTGTCAATCAGAATATATTGTAATGTGGATTATTTATACTTTCTTATAAACATAAACATTGTCATGACGACCAATAACAACAGATAAGTTAGACATATGTAAACTACATGATCACTTCCTGGTGTCAATCAGAATATATTTTAATGTGGATTATTTATACTTTCTTACAAACATAAACATTGTCATGACAACAAATAACAACAGATAAGTCAGACATATGTAAACTACATCATCACTTCCTGGTGTCAATCAGAATATATTGTTATGTGGATTATTTATACTTTCTTATAAACATAAACATTGTCATGCCGACCAATAACAACAGATAAGTCAGACATATGTAAACTACATGATCACTTCCTGGTGTCAATCAGAATATATTGTTATGTGGATTATTTATACTTTCTTACAAACATAAACATTGTCATGATGACCAATAACAACAGATAAGTCAGACATATGTAAACTACATCATAACTTCTTGGTGTCAATCAGAATTTATTGTAATGTGGATTATTTATACTTTCTTACAAACATAAACAGTGTCATGACGACCAATTACAACAGATAAGTCAGACATATGTAAACTACATCATCACTTCCTGGTGTCAATCAGAATATATTGTAATGTGGATTATTTATACTTTCTTATAAACATAAACATTGTCATGACGGTCAATAACAACAGATAAGTCAGACATATGTAAACTACATGATCACTTCCTGGTGTCAATCAGAATATATTGTAATGTGGATTTTTCATGTTTTCTTATAAACATAAACATTGTCATGACGACCAATAACAACAGATAAGTCAGACATATGTAAACTACATGATCACTTCCTGGTGTCAATCAGAATATATTGTAATGTGGATTATTTATATTTTCTTATAAACATAAACATTGTCATGACGACCAATAACAACAGATAAGTCAGACATATGTAATCTACATGGTCACTTCCTGGTGTCAATCAGAATATATTGTAATGTGGATTATTTATACTTTCTTATAAACATAAACATTGTCATCACGACCAATAACAACTGATTTAGACAGTGAATTATAACATATGTATGGATACCAATCAGATGATGGTATCTGTGTAATAATAACATGACTCTGTTTACCATCAGGACTAATCCTGAGTACATTGTTAGACCTGTGACATATAACAAGTACATGTCCTTCATCATCTGTTGTAATTCCTACTGCTGTACTCATGTAAGGATCAGTAAATGTAAACAAAGTGTTCCCCACTGTATCAATACAGTACAACTTATCAATGCCAGTATAGTAGATACGTCCTGCCCAACCACCACAGATATACACAGGTATTACACCCACTGGTATTGTACGTGTTACCTCCCCTGACATGTTCATTACCTTTATTGTTCTATCACCATAGCCTAGAAACAGCTGGTTATCTCTGTACATGATACCTCTACAACTCACCTTTACATCAATACGTTGTATAAGTTGTCTCTGTCTGACATCTACTATCACTACAGTAGTAGGACATATTATAGCACTAGCAGTAGGATCTAATGTAACAGCTACAGTGTTGTTGTCCACTACAGCTATACGCCATGGTCCACCAGGTAATGGAATGGTATGTTGTTGTCTTGTTATAACACATGTTACTAATCGTCTACCATTATAATCAGATATAACTAACACATCATCATGTAACACCTTTATATCACTGATCCCTACATTGACCTTGAAGTTATAATCCAGTGAATACTTGTCCTGTACATGTTGTACATGTTGTACAATGTGTTCTTCAGTATCTGTTGATTTCCTGTGTTGATTGTTACAGTCCTGACACATAGATCTCTGACAGCCATGACACCAGTATACAGATGGTTCCTTGTCACAGACATGACACCTATAAAGGATTTATATAAATGTAATATCATAAAACTCAAGATATGACAAACACTGGTATAAAATAATAGTAACTGTACAATACAAACATAATAAAACAACAATATGTTGTCTGTATGTAAATAGGTCAACTTAACTATTTAAACTTGTGGTATTAAAAATGTAGTGTACAAAAAAGTAAATATGGTATTTCGTGGTCCACTGATGACAGTCCTGACACATAGATAATTATGGAAAATATTACACTACACTACTTGTATAATCAAATCTGTAAAGCATGCAGTAATATTAGTGTACAAATGAATTTACTGTGTGTTTGGTCTAGCAATAACTTTACAAGAGGTCAAGTAGACATTGTTAACATTGTTGACTAAGCACAAACTACTGACCATGTGACTTCTTACTACTAACCATACATATAGGTTATCTCTACTTGACTGTAAACTGCAGATGTTAATGCCATAATATATAGGATCTTCACTATTCACATTTTTAACATGTGCCTTGGTGTGACTTTTCAGATTGAAATCAATTTCATTAATGTCCAAATTTGAAAACTTACTTTTGTTTAAATCTGCTTTCTTGACTTCCTGTAAAAAATACAAAACAATATGTGTCAGTCAGATACTGTTAACAAAATATATATATACACTTTATACAAAGTACATTTCACAGCTCAAGAACAATATATTAATAACTCGAAGCATTGCTGCAGTGTACAAAGGATAATAAGAAACTATCCACACAACATGACTATACATTGTATGTCACCTATATATGGAATGATGCAGTGAGGAATACAAATCCAAAACCATTCGTCCACATCTTATCATCTTTAATTTGAAAGGGGACTTTAAAATAACTTTACATATCAATGTATAGGTAGTCCAGAGACTGACACAATGAATGACTGAATGGCAAGTTGGCAACATTCACATGATCCAATAAAAAGAAAAAGAAAAAAATCCTTTGCTGCATTTATAGCAATTATTAACAAGTTCTTCTGGTGATATTAACCAAATACCAATAAAACCAAAGATTAAGTAAATTATTATCATGAAAAATGTTTATCAAGTCAAGACGCAACTTTTTTGTGATTTGACCAATTGAATTGACTTCTGCCTTGTGATGAACAGAAATGTGACGTGTGAAATGTGCTGTCATGCCATATCAGGTGGAATAGATGCATTTAACAATTTGATTTGGTATAATTGTTTAAATATTTAACTCTAAAATGTAACTCTCAATAAAGAGTTACATATCCATAGATAAGTGGTTATTATGTCCTGCCATAGAAAATTGGTAGGTCATAGAATTTTGGCCCATTTGTTTGCATTTGCGATGCAGATTTTTTTATGAAGATGACTTCACATCTTGATGAAACTTGATAAACAGTTACAACATGATGAGGTCTCTTCACTGGCTAAGTTCTGTAGGACTGTGCCAAATACTTCACACTTGAGTGAACTTCGGAAATGGGGGTGTTCACCAATATGTGTCAAGCTTCTTGTTTTGTATGGCATTTTTAGACACAAATTGTGCACTTTACGTAAAGATCAAAATGTATTTAAATGCTTTAATCATGTTACAAAACATAAACATTGTACCTGATAAATCTTCGATTTCAACGGGATAAATGGTTTCAGATAAGAAGACTTTATTTAATTTTTCCTATTGATGACAGCATTGGCATCAGTTGTAATAATTTACTCAAACATATTGTGTACTTTAGAGACTTTAAGTAACAAATTTCAAACCATGTTTCATCTTATTTTCATCTTGAATCCTAGTGTAAATGACCTCTACATCATAAGGAAACTTCTGTATGGTGGCTATTGGCTGACTGGGTGTTGCAGCTGTAGCAGGGACAGCGGTTTCTTCTTCCTCTCCTACAGATAAGTAAATTTATAGCACAAGGACCTAAAGGAACTGATTGCACAAAATTATAAATCATCAATAAAATAATCAATACAGCATAATATACAGTTATCTTATTAATGAATTATCGTGCTACTGCTTTAAGCATCATTTTCAACAATCTATATTATTCAAGTTGATATCAAATAATTCGCTGTAGTTTGAACTCAGTATCATGCACATCGTTTCAGGCCAATATTCTATCATATTAGTAAATGATAGCAATATCACTTCTTCTGCAGATATTGCATCAAACATTTTCATCATGTGTTCTTATATTTTTCATAAATACACATTTTTAAAAAAATTTGACAAACATTTAATTAATAGAATATATGCTTGATTCGATGACACCTTATGTTTGCAAGTTCAATATTGTGCAAAATACTGACTTTCAATTACAAGATTTGCAGGTTAAAATTCTGCCAAGATATTTACAAAACAGATCGTTTTCTACCATATTAATCCTGGTTTATATTTGATGCAAAGCTGCTCCGACACTTTACAGTTCACAATAATCAAGTTGTTCTGTACAAATTGGGTACCTAGTGCTTGGTTTTAATATTCATAACTTTCCCATTTATGAACTGTTATGCCATCAATATTGAATTTGTTTTGAATTGTTTGTTTGAATGGTGTTTTGACGCCACTTTCAGCAATTTTTCAGCTATTTCATGGCGTCGTTTTTATTGGGGGAGGAAGCCGGAGTACCCGTAGAGAACCCCCGACCTGCGGTAGGAAAACTGGCAATCCTTGTCAATTAAGATTGGAGTCGAGTACACCAAACAATATTGAATAATAAGTTTCCGATACATAACCACTAGAGTGATTAGCAAAAATATTTATTATATTAAGAACATTCATGTATATATACTATTTACCCTCATCCTCCTTCGATATTGAGTCGTAGTTTTTGTTCTATAAAATAAAATTAAACATAAATTATTTTATTTATCAATATTTATTCCGTAACTTTTTTGATTGGGCTTATGAATTAAATGTTATTATATCAAATCTAGACACAATCACCTAAAAATCACTAGTATCAAGTGACCGGGTTGCAAATCACACACCTTCATAAATGAGGAATGTTATAAAAAGAAGCTGAAAACTGTATGAGAAATCGATTACTCAAACTAGAGGCTCCTGGACTTCTTTTTTATCTACCTTTTCATTCCTAAAAGAAAATGTCCAGCAGCAGTTCGACACAAAAATACTAATTTTGATACTTGAAGGGGAATAACTCTTATTGGTGTTGTCTAACACATATGCACCAATAATCATGTTTGCAGATCTTGATGAGATGAATGATTCCTCTAGCTGTTAGTTTTCAAGATATTGAGGAAAAATGACAAAAAACTACTATTTTGACAATTTAGGGGCTATAACTCCCCTAAGACATTATCACATCTAATTAGAGAATAATGTAGAACTTTTGTTCACTTCAGATTACCTGTATCTGTTATATTATTTGAACTTCAGGCCAAAAACTATAGCTTGACCACCATGTTCTATTTATAGCATAGGAGCTACATGTATGTTTATTGGTCAGCTGTCATAATTTGTGCAATTTTGGTACAGGATAGTCTAAAAATGATGTGTGCAATGTTTCAAAGCAGTCCTTTCAGTGGTTTTAGAGGAGAAGATTTTTTAAAAGTTACAATTGATTAACAGGAGCCTGGATTGCTCACCTAAGTCTGACAATTCTTCCTTTTTATCTAGTTTTTTTCCCTATAAGGAATTGTCCAACACTTCTGCAAAAATCATTAATTTTGACATTTTAAAGAGAATAACTCCTTTAAAGAAATGTCCGACACATATGCACCAATAATCATTTTTGCAGATCTTGATGAGCTGAATAATTTTGATTCAAAAAGCTTTTCTCTTGCTCTTAGTTTTCATGTTGGTAGGTCAGCTGTCATGATTAACATAATTTTGGTAGAGGACATCCTAAAGATGATGAATGCAGTCCTTTTATTGGTTTAAGAGAAGATATTTAAAATCAATTAAAATTGATTAAAAAGTTCAAGGGGAATAACTCCTAACACTTCATCAGGCAATCTTGGGCCTGAGGTCAGTTTTGTAGCTCTCATAGAGCTGAACATTCAAGCAATGTTCTAATAAGTTTCAACATTTTTAGGAAAAAATGGCCAAAAACATCAATTTTGACAATTAGGAGGCAATGAATCATACAAGGGGTGGTCGTACAACCAACTCAATGAGAGTTTTGTAGAGCTTTTGATGCTGAAGAAGGATGTTCTTTATGGTTACACTGTATCTGTATTTTGAACCCCCGTTCTGTTTTAAGCCAAGGAGGCCATGTTGATTGGTCTGCCACCATGGTTTGTGCAAACTTGGTAGAGGACATTTTACTGATGATGTGTAAACAATTGCAAAGCAGACTTTTAACTGGTTTCCCGGAAAATTAATTTTTAAAAATCACATAAAATTGATTAAAAAACAGTTCAAGGGGAATAACTCCTAAAGGTTGATAAGACGATCTTGACCCTGAAAGCCATTTTGTAGCTCTCATAGACCTGAACAATTGAGCAATGCTAACTTTTTCTCTAACTCAACTAATTTTCAAGATTTGAATGAAAGAATGACCAACAACATTAATTTTGATGATTAGGGTGCAATAACTCCAACAAGGGGTCATCATACAGCTTTGACAATGGAGAGTTTTGTAGAGGTTTTGTAGAAGAAAGGTTGCTTCGGCTTTCCTGTATCTGTTGTATTTTTTAACTATAAGGCAAAAACTTATTTTGCACCGCACCCGGTTATATTTTAGCTGAGGCAGTCATGTTGGTTGATCTGGGGACATGATTTATTCAAACTTGGTACACCACATTTTCTGATGATGTGTGTAAAAGTTCAAAGCAATCCTTCAGTGGTTTTGGGGAAGAAAGGACGCTTTCAGGTTAGGTGAATTAAAAACTATCCAAGTGGATTAACTCCTATACAGTCTATAACATAGAGCTGATCAAATGAGCAATGCTAATTTTTCTCCAGTTCTAAGATTTCAAGATTTTAAGGAAAAAATCGTCAATTTTAATGATTACGGGGAAATACCTCCTACAAGTTGTCATCATTCAAATACTTCAACTCAACATATATATATATATATATATATATATATATATATATATAGATAGTTTTGATGAGCTTTTGACGTTTGATGCTGAAAAGGAAAGTCTCTGCAGTTAGCCAAAAACTGTATTTCAAATCCTTGTTATATTTTTAGCCAAGGTAGATATATTGATTATGTTTGTGGCTATCAATTGCACAAACTTGTTAGAGGATATTTTACTGATGATGTGTGCAAAGTTTCAAGCAATTCCTTTAGTGGTTTTGGAGAAGATTTAAAAAAAAAATTTAATGATGAAGGCGAACGACAGCAGATGCCAAGTAATACCAATAGCTTAGGATCCGGTGAGCTAAACTTGGAGAAACTTTCACGCACTATTCCGTAATAGCAGGTGCCCAACTTCAATGTTTCTTTCTGCAAAGTTTAGGAATCTGGTTTGTATTGATTGCACAAAAAAATTTAATGAAAAATGTCTCATGTATAGCAAAATGGGGAAAATTTTCATATTATAACAGCAGGTTTACAACTTCAATATGTGTGCAATGTTTCTTGCAAGTTTCATAGATCTGGGCTAAAACTGTGGGTGTGTGAGGGAACTTATTGAAGCTAAAGCAACCATTGTAGACAACTTTCTGAAGCTAAAGCAAATATTGTACACAACTTTCTGAAGCTAAAGCAAATATTATACACAATTTATTGAAGCTAAAGCAACCATTGTACACAACTTATTTAAGCTAACGAAACCATTGTAGACCAAGTAAAAACATCAAGCTATACCTTTGGATACTGGATATTCTCCTCCGAGTACTCTTCAAACCAAGTCTGAAAGAAATCTCTGGTATCATGCATTTCATTGTGTTCTTCACAGAAAAATTCCTCGTCTCCTAAATCTGTCAAATCCTTGTAGCTACATCGTCCGAGATTGATGTGAATATTACCATTAGAACACTTGATTTTTTCATAATAGGAAATCCTTCTAGGTTCATATTTGTCTTTCACGGTGTGTACCACTGACCTCAATTCTTCGAGCATTGATTTACATGTTCCTTGCTCTAGTTTTCTCCATTGCCATATTTGCATTGCAATTGCATTTTTAGAGAAACACAAAATAAATTTTCTTGACTTGGTATTGTCAAGGAAGAATACTCCCATACCATGATATAAAGCAGTTCTTCCAGATAATGCTTCAGTGCAAATAGTGTATTTTCTGATGTAATAACAAAAGATGTGGTTAAAAAAGTCAAAAGGCATAAAGTCAAACTGGATGCACAGCCATGGTGTTTGTGTACAGGAATCTCTCTTTACACCAAACACATTACAGATTTCTTCAATGGATGTTTTTTCAGAAATCATACATGGCATGTAATATGTCCTAACACTTTGATTTTCTTCCATGCAAGATTGAAGTTTAACAATAACACCAAACATTTTCATTACTTTTACTAAAAGTCTCTCGTGCTTGTAAAATTCACGCTCACGTTCTTTATGCAACAGTTTTACAATTAGAGATTGTTTAAGCTCTCCTGTGTCTTCTAGAGTTTTCCATTCTGGGGTCAGTTTTAGATCGTTATCAAATTTATCTGATACAAAACAACGAAATGCATCTGCGAGCCATTTTGGGTTTAATATAACATGTTCTTTTAAACTTTCAAAGTAAATGATGCTACCAACTTTATGATGATACTTTAGGAAAAGGCTGACCTCAAGTTCATCTTCAATTGAACATTTAGATGCCAAGTCAGTCATATCAGGCCAGGACAGTAAGTTCATACCAGCTCCACGAACAATATCTAAGGTTTGTTCTAAGCGAATCCATCTTAATGGTAGCTTTTCTCCATAGGATTCTATATTCTTTCCAAACTCAAAAATCGATTTGCGTAAATCATCAAAGTCTTTATCTAATGGTTCTGTGTTTGAGACGTGGCAAATACGTCGTAAATGTTTTTGCTTCTCTTCTTTATGCATCATTGACAGAAGCTGTTTACGAAACTTTTCCTTTCTTTCATGCAACTAAAAGATATAAAACATGAAAAACCTGAAATGTTAAATCATTTCCATTTTAGACATACATTTAATTTTGATTACTTATTATCTTGATGTGAGAAATATGATAAATTTATTGCATAATAATAACAGAATGTGGACTGATGCAAAGCCTAAGTCCAATATGCCATGCCTAGAACAAATAACTTGGCCAATATTGAAATCTTCATGCAACTGTAACATGAAGGAAGGATTTTACCTCTTTTTGATTATGTGTGCAATAAATTAAACACTTAAATAATATTGCAATAAAGCTCACATGTGCACATTAAACTCCAAGTCAAACATTTCAAAAACAGCCATGCATTAACAAACTACCATTAGAACCAATAATATTTAGAAAAGCTCCTCCTTAATAAGTCAAATTTTATTTTGTTTTCTGCATGCAACGACAGCAGAGCTACGAATATCAGCTTTTAATTTAATTGGTCAAATATTGGTAACACCATTATAAGCACCACCCTGCTTGTTGATTGCCAATTAATAATAAGTGTAATGTAGAAGGTTTATTCATGTTACAAGTGCTTATGAATTACACTACAAACACCAAAACCTTAATTCTCCCGAAAACCTTAATCTCCTCAATTTTTTTAAGGGAATCCACAAAAGTCACTGTTGGCTTTGAAACTTAAGGATAATGAGTTAGTTATTGCACTAAACCTGCAAATTTGTTGTTGGTTATATTAATTCTTTTCACACAGTAAGCAAATTGATCTGAAGATGCAACATTGCTAACATATTAACAATTACTGACTAACAATAGTATACAAGTCTTGATTAAAACTCCCAATACAATACAAGAACTTAGCTGTTTAGTATGCCTTATTGACCCAGTAACTGTTGTAAGTATGCTAAAATGAGGTAACATTATACCTGGTCTTTACACTTGTCCATACCAGTACACACAACAATGACAGGTGGATTCAGATAATCTCCCGCGGACTTCTTTGTAACCTCAATAGCTCCACAAGAATGAATACTATCAAACCAGAAATCAATGTATTCTGAAAAGGATAGCTGAAAACACTAACAAAAACAAATATTACACATGGTGGGCAGGTATTCAAAGTTTTATATAATGATTATAGCTATCTGTTTTACAATATAGGTTTATAGTCAGTGGAAATAAACAGAAAAGGCATGTATCTCTGAGTACTTAAATGAATTATCTCCCTGTGATGGACAGTTTGTAGACATGCAATATTTGATTAAACACACATGTACAATTCATATTGCATAGTGTGTGTGATAATTTATAAGAAGCGTAGCGAGTCAATATTTCTGTAAAAAAATAAAATCCAGGTTACACTAAACTTTTTTGGTTGACGTAGTTTGTCATCTACTATGCCTGTCAACACCTGCGGGATAATTGAGTCTCACTGCTGGCAGGATGTACTAAACTCTTATCTTAACTGACAAGGATAGCCAGTTGTCCTATCGAAAGTTGGGGGTTTTCCCCTTGTACTCCTACTCCCCAATAAAGTCTTTACACAATAATATACCTGGAAAATTACTAAAAGTGGCATTCATAAAAGTAGGTGTTATAAAATTCAAGAGCTGGTAGAAATTTCAAACGTTAAGAACCTTGTGCTGTATTAGAATATGGAGTAATTTTGTTTTCTGAAACAAGTGCCTGTGTGCTTTACCAAGTCCTTTAATTGTCAGTTTTCTACTGTCATAAATAACATTATCTTGCTGTTTGGTTTTTCTACTGGTTCAATAGAGTCCTTTGTTAAACTTAGTCTTAAATGGCCATGGTGGTCTTACTTAAAAACTATTGTAGAGGACCATCCAATAAATATTTCCAAAAACTTTGATTGGTTAACTGGTTTCAGAGGAGAAGACTTCTACAAAATTTTTCCAAGAAGTCCTGTGTTAAAAAAAGTCCTGTGGTAGTGGCCATTTTAAATTTCCAATTGGCCAAAAAAAACATAAACCTTATAGAGGACCATCCGAAGAATACTGAACATCCTGACCAAGTTTAGTTTCAATTACAGGTTTGACAGAAGATTAAAAATGTAAACAGTGTACACACACTGACGACGACAATGATGACAGACGCAAAGTGGTACTAATAGCTGACATGACCTGGCAGGTAGGTGAGCTTAAAAAGGTACTCTGAAGAGGCTGGACAAACTTTCAATATAAATGTAACATAAGTTTGACCTTGGTGTCAAAAGTCAAAATCATATAAAGGTCATTCTACACAACACTCCGTGTCATGGTGATTCATCCACATGTACAATATCTAAGGCACAAGTCAAAAGACAAACAAGCAACAGGCTGGAGGGTGGACAAGATTCACAGAGAAGAAAGACAAGAATAACCAATTAGACAACAAGAAAATGTGTCTGTGCAACAATGATGTCACGCTTTGCACATGCATTTATTAGTAAACACCTCATTTATTCTAAGTTCACTAAGGCATGAAACATTTGGCTAATCCCTGCATTATTTTGCCAGTGAATGGATCTCAACATGTTGTGACTCGGTAGATGTAAAGTCATCTTCATAAAAAAAGCTTCAATGCAAAAGCAATCCCAAAGTTAGAACGGACAAACAACAAACGAATGTACATCTCTCTAATTCTCATTGGCATGACATAAAAACAATGTTTCCTTTCATTTGTGATACTTACCACCAATCTTGTCATAGCCACCTTCAGTGTTTATCTGTTTTATATCTTTTGTTATATCAGCAACCAATAGATGTACAGCATTTGGATTGAGAAAAATTGGATGTGTTGGATAATAATGCTTTTGTCCAGCAAAATCCCAAATTCCACAGTCCACCAAGACTTCATTAGGCATTTCATATTTCTCAATATCATTTAGAAACTGGGAAAGTTCATTTAAAATAGTCTCTGTTAACATTTTTTCTAGTCTTGGTTCAATTTTCTTCTCTAACTTTTGTAACTGGTTATATTCTCCTAATGATCTCTGGAACTCATCCTCTGGCAAAGTAAACCCATCACTATTTCTCTGTCTGCTGTCATATGTTCCTGGAGCTGATGGTTCAATTTTATTCCTTTTATTGTCCCTAGATTTTCTCTCCACCTTCGTTTGTCTATTCTCTATACTTGTTCCTGGCTGACTTTGCTCGTCTTCAGAAGATCCAGAGTTCCTGTTTTGACTATAATTGTTCTGTTCATTGTTGGCATCCTCCTGTGTCGCTGCATTTACTGGTAAAACCTCGCGTGTCTTTGAACTGACTGGTAACGCCTTGTCTGTTTTTGCATTTACTGATACAGCCTCATGTGTTTCTGTATTTATCGTTAAAGCATCATGTTTCTTTACCTTTTCCTTTACTGCCATTTTTATTCTGGTCATCATGTCTCTTTTTAAATTGGTAACTGTAAAGTAATAATATACCAAATCAAGTTATATCTTAAGTACAATAAATGCATCCAACTACAGTATCTGATTTTCACCATTACTCCAGGATTTAGCAGTTTCACAATCAATAACAGTCATCGTTATTGGCAGCCAATTAATGATGCATCTCAACACCTGGATCAGAACATATGTTGAACGGTTTCTTACATGAATGTTTGTATTTAATTTGACATCTGCTTGTTGTATAAATGACAATGATTTGATATCTTTTTTTCAGTAAATGCAGCGATATAAGTATACCAGAATGGACTTCTATATTATATCTTAAAAACAAGGCACATCCATTTCAATGTTTTTTATGTGTTTTAAGGTATGTTAAGAAAGCAGTGAAGCTTTTCAGTAGAATACTTGATTTCATCTAATACTTCATTCAACATGATATTAACATGTACCTTCATCAACAACCCACTGTCCGTCATGTTGCCTGATTTTGCACATGTGTACATCTACCCCGTCTGTACTTTCCACATCTTCAATGGATTTTCCAAGCATTCGTCGCAATAAACATGTTTTACCAACCCCATTCTCTCCAATGATTACAATTCTAATGTAAAATCTTGTTTCTGTACCAGATCTGATGATTTCTAAATAAAGTTCTTTTTCTTTATCGCTTAACTGACGAATAGCATGAGGGAGTTCTGAAATAATATACTGAAATGTGTCAATTTTTTTTCATTTATTTCTGGAAGCAGTATAGTAAAATTGTCATGGTTTTAACCTTTAGAAATAGGCATCAGTAAAATGGACCACCATCAGCAGTGGCCTATAAGTCAGGATTTATTATTACTAAAATTAATACACATTTTTTATTACTCTTGCATAAACCAACACTGCCATGTACACTACTTATAGACCATTCAATTATTCTATAGGGATGGGCAATTTATTACAATAAACCAGTGAAATATTGTGATATACTTGGCTATTTGGTTAGCTAAATAAATTTCAAGAAAAAATACACAAAAACAAAATAACCTATATATATGTAATAAGTTTGAAAAAATCCATGCAGCAGGTTTAAAGCTATTTTGCCGACAAGAAAAAAGAGAAATAACTGAACAATTAAAGAGTTATGGTTCCTGTGCACTACTCATCACAATCTATCCACGCTCCAGGTTTAAAGTCAATAGGTCAAATATATTTGGAGATATGCTCCGGACAACACTATCCATCCAGCTGGTTGTATGTTATTTTCAGGACAATAAAAATAAACTATGAAAGAGTAACTCAACAATTAGTGTATGTAGAGTTATAGTTTTTATGCACCACACTTTTACTCATGACGAACACCTCCACACCCAAGTTAAAAGTCAACGATTTTTACAGATACTACTATGATTGAAGAACAGATTGACAGAAAAGGTGGCTCTCACCTTCGGTGGGGATCAGTATTGGAGGACAATATGAAATCATTTTTGAATACTCCTAGAATTATACACTTCAATGTGTCAGACATTTGCTCTAAAGAGGCTGACAATTAATAGAGACCATATTTTTAACATTCACAAGTGTTGGGTTACTGAGTAGCTAGCTCTTATTGGTATTTCCAATTAGGGTATTTCAATAAAAATATGTTCTTAAATGACAGCATTATTTAACTTGGGATCAAATCTAGAAACTCAAATTAATAAAGAGTAACCCAAAGAATTAGTATAGGACCCCTGGAATACTTTATTTACTAAAAGTGATTGTTAAAATATATGCAGACTGAACACACACTGTATTACCTTGAACTATAAGTTTGGAACTTCGAACATTTTTTTTTATCCTAATAGAGTATTCTCCTTGATCATCAAGTGTAGTATTGTTTACAACAAGTCTGTGAAGTTTCCCATATTTCTCCACTTGATATCTGCCTGATGTGCTCACTTCAGTGCCATCTTTAAACCACAGGGCTGTTTGATTATCTTCAAGCACTTCACATTCAAAGTGTACATTTTCACCCTCTATACATGTCCTAGTAGCCAATGACTTAGTGAAATATTCTGGAGAGGAAATATGAATAATACTTTGTCATTTTTCTGTGTTACTAAAATGTGTTATTGAATGCAGTGTTACTAAAATGTGTTATTGAGTGCAGAGGTTGTTATTTACAATATTTCTATTGTTATCTATGATAAAAAATAATGTTTGTTATTAACAAATGTGGACTGTTAGCAGCTCACAGAGGGATACCCGCCCCCCCCCCCCTTTTTCAAGTCCAATTATCTCCCATTAATAAGTTAATGATAACTGAGGTCAATAAAAATTATTCCTGCACATCTACATATAATGTACTTCCTTTATGCTAAATTTCATTAAATTTCATCAAGCGGTTTAGGAGGAGTTGGGCATACAAGGGATGTGAACAGACGGACAGACAGACAGACAGACAGGGTGATTCCTACATATCTCTCTCTCAAACAAGTTTGTGGGGGTATAATTAACTACTATAATATTCACTTAGATAACAGCAAAACTGCCGATATGATATATTTTGCTGAACCAGTTTAATATGAATTTTTCTAGTTCAATATCGGTATTGGCCCGATTCCAACCTGAATTGGCCTAATTAATTTGGACTGATTAATTAATAAAGATATCATTACGTGATGATTTTTGTATTGGCCTAGCTATTGGTTTTTGGCTGAACCTCAGGCCAATACAGCAAGCCTTAGACCAATACCTAGGCCAATACAGAAATCATTACGTATTAATATCATATTATCTACTTAATAATAATAGTGAAGAACTGGAAGTAAGTGAGTGTATGTTTTTACTTAATCACAACAGAAAATATAGTCTGTGGTATGCACAGTTTTGCTTGTTTTTTTTCAGTGATATTAAGTCCACAATAAAACATGCATGCACATTCGAAGAAATTTTTTTCACAGTAAGAAATCCAGTCTTTGTGCAGGCTTTGTGATTACCTGATTACTGAAGATCAAAGCCACACAATGAAGCATACCAGGTGAGAAAGCTACCAACTATACCATGAAGCCAGTATCAATTGGTCAATAAAATTGCAACGAGTACAATAAGTTGAATTTCAAAGAAAAATATTTGACAATCAAACCTTTGATGTGTAGTGTTGTTGATCTCAGTCTTCTGTTTATTTTAACCGTGTAATTGCCAGCATCCTGCAATTCAGCCTGTATAATTGATAAAGTATGGATTTTACCGAGTACTTTAATTTCATACTGATCACAATTCTGAAGAACAACACCTTCTTTAACCCAGTCAGCTGTAGCATCTGCATCCAGGACTTCACAACATAGATCTACCTTGTCCCCCTCCATACAGTCAATATTTCTTTCTAGACTCTTTGTAAAATATTCTATAACAGAACATGATAAGTTTTTCATCAGCCTTATGGTTTCAGTACAGCAGTTTACACATAAAAATGTTAATTAATGCAAACATTAAGAGCTGTAAATATAAAGTTAACAAATTATATATACACAGTAAACTATGACTGTAGAAAAGAATAACGAACATTTTGTAGTTTAACCTGCTAATTACAGTAAACACTAAGATATCATGGTCAATAGAGTTGATGGGTCAAGTTAGGCCTACTGTGCTTTCAAAGAAATTTGGCACCTTACCCAGTAAAATGATGAGAATGGCTAGAAGATCAGGACTGGTTTATTAGCTTGGGTATCTGATAAAACCAGAATGATTTGCAGATGGGATCCAACTATTACTGTGTGTTTAATGAAGCAATCATTCAGCTATTTCATGTTTTTTTTATTGATGGAAGAAACGGATATAGCCAAAGAGAAAACAGACAAACAATGTCAATTAAAACTATGGATCAGACACAATTTGCATAAGAAGCTCATACACACAAGCCAAGCAAACAACTACATGAATTGTACTTATGGTATATCTTAAATAAAATCAGGTTTATACAGGGACGATGATGTTAAAACAGATCATATTAGTAAACATCAATTTCAAATTAACCCTAAATATGCTATAAGTGATTGTTCTGCAATGTTTGTTTGAGTTTAATGTCCTGTCTAGAAGTTTTCAGCTATATCATGGCTTATCTGAGGAAGAAGTACCTTTGGTAGGAAAACTGGCAATCCTTGTCAATTAAAATAAAAGATGGCGTTTTTGTAAGAAAACCTAAAACTTAAACAAAAAGGTACCAAAAATGTAATGACTTTTACACTTAAACTTAAACTTTACAAAAGTTTTCTTTAAACTTGTTCGAAAAGAACGTACACGACTAATAGATATTATACACATACTGTCTGCAGTTAAGGGTATATACTAGATTACCACACAAATGAAGAATAAAACCTGAGATGAAGTCGATGGAGGTATTCTTTTCTGAGTGTGGCGATCTAGTATACCACCCTCAATTGCAGGCTGTACGAGTTTCTTTCGCTTCCTTACTTATCAATAAGGCTGCAATATATCCTCATCGATGATTGCGAATGACAGGTTTAATGTTTGCCATTGTTATCTGTTAAAATTGTTGCTTGACAGAAGAAAAGTTCAATTAAAATCTGACTACTTAATGGAAAGGGCCTGAGCGGATGGTATTCTACAGAGGCTGGTATTCTTGACAGAAGGGTGGTATTCATCACAGAAAGGTGGTATTTGTAAATGACTGGTGGTTTACAGGGAAATGGGGGAAACTTTTTAAATACCCATGTATGATTTTGTTAAACATAAATAAATTATTACCATATAAATTTCTTGTTTCATTGTAGAAAATGAGGGTACAAATTCCAATTTAATAACAAACTTTCATAATTTATTTTCAGATGTCGAGGACACATTATAATACACAATGCCTTTCATTCCACATCCTCGCTTAACCTTTATATACATTTTGGGGTGCAATAGACCAAACTGTAATTAAATGGGCTGTTTAAAAAAAGGACCCCAAGATTTAAAAAAAAATTTCAATTTTAAGCATGAGCATATCAAGTTTTTGTTCATAATTTCCAAATGTGCATAAGTTGAAGTTAATAAATAAAAAAAGAAAGAAAGAAATGAAAAGGTAAGAAATAAAGTTTTTATAATATTTTTTTTTACAAATATTGAAATATAAAACACCTTTAACATTTATACATTTGACTTCAGTTTAACAATGTTATGCTTCATATAACTTGTTGCTGTTTTCTTAAACAATGTAACAAAGACTTCCTGTGCAAGATTTTGAACAATATGCAATTGTACTGTTTCAAAAAATTTTTTTTTTTTCAAAAGTTTTTGAAACATTCTTTTGTTATCTACCTCTTAAATTTTCTATCAAGTCAAAAAGTAGAATGCATTTTTGCATTTGGCAACAAAACCATTATATTGTAATTATAAGTCATCCCAGGAGAAAAAAATTCATGATAAAGTTAAAAGAAAGAAATACATTCTTTTAAAAGTATTGAGGTAATTTTGTGATATTGTTAGGAACAAATTTCATATATCTTAACAATTTTAATAGGATATTTAAGACAGAACAAAATTAATATGTTAGCTGTTTAAAAAAAGTCACCCGAACAGGTTATGGTCCTCTAAATGTATGGCTAGTTGTTGGGAAATTGTCTGCAAAAAATCTTGAAGATATGTCAGAAAACAAAAAAGTTATGCCAAAATTGTCAGGAGTGCAACGCTTTTCTGTGACGCCTACAAATGTCATTTTTTAAAAGGTGACCAAAAGGTGACCCTGTCAGAAGTGCAACACAAATGTAAGCCATGTTGCATTAAGTTCTTTGTAGAAATTTTTTCCTTTTGTTTTCAATGATCGATGGAACCAAAATTAAATCATAAATATAACTTTGCTGCATCAAAGCAGTCACTGCAAGATACCCTAAAACTGGTTAACTGATCAGGTAAACCAAATAAAACAGAGCACCCTCATTTGTCAGGAGTGCAACAAATGACATGTTCTTAGATATATATTTTCTTTATACATTGACTTATTTTGTGTTTTTCTTAAGTTTTCAGCAGAAGCTACACAGAAGCATTGAATAAATATTTTAGAATGTATAATTTCAATGTGTATATATCATGTATATCTATCACGACAAGAGATGTTGCCCTGATTATGTTGTTTATACTGACTGTATAATATACAATTACTGCACTTGAACGAGATCAATATTAGATTTTATGGAGCAGGTTTAGAATAATAATGAACGAGGCGAAGCCAAGTTCAATATTATTCTACCCTGCTCCATAAAACCCCATACTGATCAAGGTCAAGTGTAGTAATTGTTTTATTACATAATTTATTGAATCATGTAATGGAATGTACAGGATTTTTTTTTATTCCTGAAACTGACTGTCTTTCATAATGTTTATTTCTCGAAAATCAGTAAAATATCGACATAAATGACGAACTGTTTGCAGTGATTATTTCTTGTATAATTTCCCATCCTCAGTCCTTCTGCACAAAATTTACAAAGATTTGAGTACAAATACAAAGATTCCGCCATTTCCAAACTAACTGACATGTCCATTTCACCTAAATATTTCGCAAAACAACGAATCGCTTGCTCTTTCGATTTGCATGTGTGTTTACATCATCTCTTTTCTTAATGATTTCATTAATTTCCAAGTTAGTAATATCTGCAAATCTTCGATTATTAGCACCAGAACAATCCGTATTACTTCCACTCGATGATGTTACCATGTTTACAAACAACAACATAATCCGAACAAAGCCAGAACAATAATTGTGATTGGTTTAGTGGAATAAAGAAGGAAGATTTGATTGCCTATCGGATTTCCGTTGGAGGAAACAGCACGTGCTAGGTATTTCCATTCATAAATTTCTCAACAGAGTGCAATATGGTTTTTTATTGAGTAGAATGAGTTTTTGCAAACCAATGTGACAGGAAATGGCAAGTCATGTGTATTTAGGCCAATAGGAAAAAGTCAAAAATATATATTATGTGTTACTTCTCAATATCATGTATATTTACCTATCACAACAAGAGATGTTTCTCTGACTGTTTTGTTTATACTGACTGTATAATTCTCAATACCATGTATATTTACCTATCACAACAAGAGATGTTTCTCTGACTGTTTTGTTTATACTGACTGTATGTTTGTTTGTTTGATGGTGTTTAACGCCACTTTCAGCAATTTTTCAGCTATATCATGGCGTCCAGTTTTTATTGGGGGAGGAAGCCGGAGTACCCGGAGAAAACCCCCGACCTGCGGTAGGAAAACTGGCAATCCTTGTCAATTAAGATTGGAGTCGAGTAAACCCTGCCTGCAGTGAGAATCGAACCCGAAATCTCAGTGTTGACAGACCACGTGATCAATAGTAGACGAACTACCTTGACCACTCGGCCACCGAGGCCCCTATACTGACTGTATAATTCTCAATACCATGTATATTTACCTATCACAACACGAGATGTTTCTCGGACTGTTATTTATACTGACTGAATAATTCTCAATATCATGTATATTTACCTATCACAACAAGAGATGTTGCTCTGACTCTGTTGTTCATACTGACTGTATAATTCTCAATACCATGTATATTTACCTATCACAACAAGAGATGTTGGTCTGTCACTGTTGTTTATAATGACTGTATAATTCTCAATATCATGTATATTTACCTATCACAACAAGAGATGTTTCTCAGACTCTGTCGTTTATACTGACTGTATAATTCTCAATAGCATGTATATTTACTTATCACAACAAGAGAAGTTTCTCTGATTCTGTTGTTTCTACTGACTGTATAATTCTCAATATCATGTATATTTACCCATCACAACAAGAGATGTTTCTCTGACTCTGTTGTTTATCCTGCCAGTATAATTCTCAATATCATGTATATTTACCTATCACAACAAGGGATGTTTCTCTGACTCTGTTGTTTATACTGACTGTATACTTTGATGTATCATTTAACTCACAATTCTTAATGGATAGTCTGTGAAGTTTTCCTGCTTGTAAAATTTCATACTTTCCATCATTTTCCATGTGGATTCCATTTTTGTTCCAGCAGGCAGGTAAGCTGTCTTCTATAACTTCACATGTAAATTGTGCTGTTTCTCCCTCAATACATTCCACACTTTGATCGAGATTCTTTGCAAAGTATTCTGTAAATAATGCAAGTCACACAACTAACTAGTGAAGAGACAAAATTCAATGTGTACATGACTATTGATCAACGACAATGTATAAATAGTGACACAGAAAAATGTATAGCCTGCATTTCGCATCAGCAATGAAAATAATAACAAATTAACATGTTGTGGTAATTTATATTCTAATTCTGTTTAATTCATGCAGCATTCACTTAATATCGTAATTCTTTATCAATGGCAAACTACTTACACATAAAGTAACACATAAACATTTGTGGCAATCTATATTTTACAATGTAAACTAAAAAGAAAAAATGATCGTTTAATTCTATTTAGTTTATGTAGCATTCATTTAAGACAGTAATTCTTTCTCCAATTAGAAACGTAATAAATTATATTCTAAAAGAAAGATAACATGGACAAGCACTAAGTCCTGCTAAGTATACCCTCACTCCACCATTTTTCTGCTTGGAAAACAGGAAGTACATAACTGACTGACCTGGAAAAGGGAGGCAAAGTACAACTCATCAGGCTTAAGCTGTACACCACATTTGAACGGACAAGGTGATAGCAATATAGCCCTCTTACCAGTGGGGTATAATTATAAAAGTTATCATGTAACTGTATTTTTGAAATCGTGAGAAATCTGGAATGCTGGTATCCATTTAATGCTTGCGACAAATAATATCCAGCACAACTTATTTGTAATTTAATGTGCAAGTGCACATTTATATATATACAGTGTTAATTAAAATGACAATCAGATTTATTCCATAGTAGTAAGTCACAAATCATAAATCCTTTTATGAATGTACTAATTACATGCATTAATTGTACAGGATTATAATGTACATGAAATTTTGTATACATTCTTATAATTTATCTACAAATGAAACTGAAATGGGTTTAGAAGTATTATCATAGATTATCATAACATACTGTTCATTTATATTTTACTATTATACAATTACTGCACTTGAACAAGATCAATGCCAAGTTTCATTGAGCAGGGTAAAACACAATTGAACGAGGCAAAATGAAAACCAGAGGCTTTAAAAAGCCTATCGTAACCTTTTACCCAGGTTTACATATAACCACAAAACAAGAACTTTCATGGTGGCATTCCTAGAAGTGTGGCTTTCATAAAATGAGGAAATAATGTAAGAATATTTTAATCACTGTCCCAACAAAAATAAATTAAAAAATAAATGATGGTTTAAATTATTGTGTTTTTGTTTTTAATGGGGGATGGGGTTATGTTTGAATGGTGTTTAACAACATTTGTAGCACCCATTTGTCGGCTATATAATCTGATAATATAGCATCCAGTTTTGAATGGTAAAAAGCCAGACTACCCTTATATAACAAACTGGCAATCTTTGTTAATTAAATAAGATTCCTTATTGTGACTTTTAATTAAATTCATCCAAGTGAAATAATTTTAATTAGGTTGGATATTTATACATTTCACATCATCAACAATTGTACTGTGGACACAGATAAAATTTTTGCCTGTATTCCCATCAATATTAACTAGACAAAGTCGATCTTGCAATCACTGATAAAAATTGTAAAAATTTCTAACGTTTCTCATGGACTCTGACCTTAAAATTTGGTGTATTTCCCCAAAATCGATAGGCTTCTTACCAACATATTATTTAACAATATTCCACGGTTTTATTCAAATCAGATGCAAACTTTTTTAGTTATTGTACGGAAACAACTTTTTTTCTCAAAAGTTTTTCGTGCACTGCGACCAAGAAATTTGAGGGATTTGAACTGCACTAATCACAAATCTTTAATGTAGTCACCGGATCGTGAAATTGAGGTCAAGGACAGGTGACAGGTGACTGACTGGCAAGGACTTATCATAAGCTACCACTGGACCAAATTTGATGGACCTAGGGATTAAGCCAAAACTATAATAATGAATTCGCGCTGTCTCATTAAATTTCACCCTATATGACGAAAGTTTAGTTACTTGTGTTCGTGGATAGTATTTGGTCATGTTAAAATATAATAGAATATGTAACAAGTATGTAAAAATCTGTATATTTTATCACCTGTTCAAAATGAATCTTGTGGAAACACTTTTGGAATGATAAATCAGATAAATCAGACACATTTCAAAGATTTGAGTAGAATAAAAACAGTCTTAAGGTAGATTACCTTTGTTTTAAGTCTATTTAAATATGAATTTCTGAAGAATTATTCAAAAGTTTCACATATAATAGTGAATGTATGCATTACACTGTCAATCAAGGCAACTAGTGGACAGAACACCAAATACATTAAAATACCACACTGCGAAATTGAGGTAAATGTCAGGTGACAACAAGACTGTCATATACTATTTATTAGCAATCTATACATCAAGTATATTGTCATCCTAGCATCCAGGATTTTTGAGGAACGTCAGCAATCCAATAACTTTATTGTAGCCACTAGACCATGAAATTGAGATGACAGACAGGTGACAGACTTACAAGTACTCATTATTAGATACTACTGGAAAAAATTGATGGACCTATACCTTCATCATACAAAGAAATCAAGCAAAATGTCAAGTGTTAACACCATCGCTGGAAATCCATATGAATGTATCTTCTTCAACACACATCACAGACATGTCTAAAGCAGCTATTCCTTAAGGTGGCAATGTTTAAAATATAATCTAACTCCTATAATTAAACTTAATCTCAGAGACCAATTCAACAATATAAGTCATTATAAACAGGGAGGATCAGCAAAATATGTAAAACCGGATCAAGGACCACCATACTTCAACCCGACAAAAAAATCATGCAATTGATGAAAACTGCATGTATTAACATTTCTAAAATCTTATTTGCTAATGGTGGAAGAATTCAATATTTGGGCACAAATTGTGACATTAAAAGTAAAAAAAATATGTCTTTTTTATATAATATGTGGTTGTTTTCTTAAAGTACTATATTTTCAGTTTTAGAAAGCCTAGGTGGATAGATAAATTGTGTCTCGTGTAACTTACAATTTTGATTTTTTACATACCACCATTTGTCCGTTCTGTTGGTTACATGGTGTCCAAGTACCACTCACTTTATTCATATATGTAATCATATTGATGTTTCCTTGTGTTTAATAATATTTTGAACTAGAACACAACTAAACTCCTGACTTAATTTGAGAAAACAAAAATCCTGGAATTTAATTCCTTACAAATTCGGCACACTGTTACTTACAAACGCTCAAGTGATTGTACATTTTCATTGTAGATTTCTGAAAAGTGTTCTTGAAAAGCATAGCCATGTAAGACACTGTACAAAATTTTACAAGTCCAGTAATTCTTCATTTATTTATTTCTTAAGACACTATTCCCACAAAATGTCATTAAAATTGGTTGAGGAAGAGAAGATTAAAATCTAAATGGACATTGGATGACAGACAAAGAGTGATGACACCTGACAGTCCAATTTGTCAGGTATGTTAAGATTGGTAAAAATATAACAATAAAATGTTCAATAAATTTACCATAAATGTCAAGTCGTGAGCTTCTTTGACAACCTTCAAATTTGGCAGTATACATTCCTCGATCTGTTAGGTCTGCATTTCTTACGATAAGTGTGTGCTTTAGACCAGAGGTTTCTACAACAAATTTGTCAGAAACCTCTATTATATTGTCCTCTTTAAACCATTCAACAATATTGTTACGCTCTTTGGTCCAAAGCTCAAATCTGGCATCACAGCCTTCAACTACTCTGATATCATCAAGGTCCCTGGTGAGGCATTCTGCAAAGAAATTAATAAGGGTAAAGTTTCACCCTGTTAATATACAAAAGGGAAAGCTACTGTCAATCCTTGATTGCCACATAGATCAGTCATTAGTGATGTTTAGTTACTCTGCAAATAACTTAATTTGCTTCGTAAGCTGAAATCTGATTGGTCAATTCAAATCAGGCAAACCATATTATAAGAAATAACTTGTGTGACCTATGACCTATTCTAACGACGTTAAAATTCAAATAGTTCCACGTGTTCGCCGCTTTTACCACAAAAATTGATAAGATTTATAGTTAAAATTAAATTATAAGGAATATTTCAAATTTCTGAACAGATTATACGATATAATATGGTTTGCGTCTGTTTACACCATTCATTAGGCATAAACAGACCCAAACCATATTATATCGTATAATCTGTTCAGAAATTAGAAGTATTCCTTGAGTAATTATTCATTATAAATTGTAAAGTCAAGTGCTTTCCACCAATATAACTTTAATTTGTAATACTTTTTTCAGATCATCACAAACTATGTTCTAAAACAGGGATTCCTTTGATTATTGCACATGACAATATCTATTTATATGTGCAAGGGACAAGATGGATGTGAAAAATTATTGTTACATGTACTAGTATACATGTAAAAAAAACAGTGCAGTCACTCAATTTCTAGAAGATTAAAGACAGGAATATGAATTATTTATTGATCGTTATGGGAAATCAGTGTCTCAAATACGATCTGACATGTTTTCTGAGTCATATGTAGTGATTCCTATTCCTGGATTTGACTTTTCCCTAGACATGACAATGAGTAACTCGACGGGTGTATAATTAGAGGCAAGCACTGCTTACTCGTCCAGAGCACCTGAGTGCACCCATGGTTTTTGTTGGGTTCGGGTTACTCTATTTCTGTTTTTTTTGTTTTTGGTTCATGTGTTGCGTTTTGTCTATATCCGGATTTGTAACTGTCCCTTGACTTTTGGCTCTTGTTGTTCGGTCGGTTTTCTTTGCTATTTTTCTTATAACAAAACTTTATTTGTATTAAAATCATATTGAAAAAACAAGAAAGCAAATAAGTAAATAAGGTTAAACACTAGTATAAATGCTGCGAAGTGATGGAATCGTACATGTACCATACACAAAAGACCATGCAGGCACTATGGACGTGGGTATTCCCGTGCCCAGTGATTGGTGTCCACCAATGTACACTCCCAAAGTGGGCCACACACTACCGCCTGGTGTCAAGTCCACATTTGCCAACCTATACATGAGGGCGGATTTTATATGTGGACTGAAGAATTTAGAATTGTCTCAAACGACAACTGCTGTCGATTTGACAACTGGGGGTTAGGGTTACCACTATGAAGCCAATTGGATGGAGTGTGCATTCGGTAAGAAAATCCATGTGATCTGTAGTGTAATTAATACATACAAATTTGTAAACATTTTAATATGGCGACCATGTAAAAAAGTACTGCTTACGTCTGAATTTAGTTTGTCATCCCAGTGTTTAATTAAACATACCTGGTAGTGTTTTTTCTGGCAACAGTCTTTTTATTGTCTGAAAACACAAATTATTCTCTGTAATTATGACAGTAAGAAAGCTAGCCTAGAAAAACAAAATACATGTTTTTTTTTCATTTTTCATGTTTGCATCATCAAAGCTCTCAAGTATATGATGTTGTTTATATTGGTTTAAAATATACTGTTATAATATTCTTGAATCTGTACATTGTATTGTTAAACATCCATCAACCTTAATTCTGTGTCCGCGACGAATAAAAGAAATCTTACCTCCTCTAACTGACATTGTTGCAGAAGTGTATTCTGTTGTTCAAGAAGAGTATTTTGGAGCTGCAGACATATTGCTATATTTAGTGGTTGTTTAGCAATATCTCTCAGCTTTTGTTTTGTTTCTGCTTCTTTCCTATAAACCTTTGCTAAAACTAGTAATGAAACCTCTACATCTGCCATCAACTTCTGGTATTCATTGTTGGAGATTTTTCCTTCTTTGGCATGAGCAAAAGAGTGGTTCCTGGAATTAACTAGTTCATCAAGAGCAATCCTTTCAGGAGATCCCTGTGGCACAAGTGTTGTAAAGTTAACCAGAAGAAATCTAGCCAGGGTGAAGTCAAGGTCATGTAGCTGGAGGTTAGGATTGACAGGACGACAACAGTGGGGAGCTGATTTAGTTCCACGGTAATGACCCAGTAACTTGTTACCAGTTGTGTCAAACAATATGTCCAGTTGTTGCGGATGTAGGACTCTATTGCCTCTGGTTCCTGTCAGAGTTCCGGGAGGACACTGACAGCATGGATAACGGTTGAAACATAGGTGATAGATGTCATGTCCATGTATCTCAATGAACCTCGGAAGTGTTATGCCTTGATTTGTCAAATGGATATCCAGTAGATGTAGGAATGAATCTTTGGTTTCATCAACGATTACTGTTGAATGGCGGTAGAAGTTTTCTTGTTCCTGTGTCATTATACTTTCAGCTTCATTCACTAAAAGACACCAATTAACATTGCATTAAAGTGATTATAGAATGGTCAACTAGGATTAAATTAGACTGTACTATAGTGACTTCACCTGACGAGGTTGTAAATATGGAATGTAATACATGATGTACATGTATACTAAGGAATGTGAAATAGAGACAAGTTAGTGAGTGATCTAATGATGACTTAAATCACAAACTATTAAGTGGACAATAACATAATTTTTGTACACATAGACAATTGAGTGATATACCCTACAAGGCATAAAAGACACTTATGGACATGCAATAAACTCGTGGAATAGAGACAAATAGCTTAGGTTTGAATGATTGATTTATTGTGTTTGTGACAATGTTGTTAAATTGTTTGTTGAGTAATGTTTTATTTAATCATGAATCTTTATGCAACACAATATTTCACCATGAGACATTTCAGACTGGTTTAACATTTTATTTAATTAAAAAACTACCTTGACCTAATCTGCCTATGACTAGTACATGACTGCTGAAAATAAGTTAAAAAAGTTCCATGCGAAACACTGGCAACAATACCAGCTTAATAAAACTGATAATTTAAAAAAGAAACACAAAGGACATGTCAGCTGGCGCTCCAGACCATATATATAACTGATCAGAAGATTTCTGGTGAAATGCCACCAAAGATACAAAGGCTTAAATGAAAATTGTCATACAGAAAATCAAAATATTGCCCTTCCCATAAGGAATTAAAATCCATGTATATGAGAAGAGCATGACCTGTCATGCCTGTGCCCCACTCTAATAATGTACATTATACATGTATTTTCATTGATGAGAAGGTAGCAGGTTTTTTATGATAACACACTTGAAACTTGAAACAGGGTAACCTTGAAATATAAACATAAAGTTGGACTGACAGATGAACAGACCCGAACACTATTATATTCCTTTTATGAGCAGTACATAAACAAATGTAAGAAGGATATTGGCTTCGTCACTACGTACCAGACACTTGTTTCAAAAATTGTTTACCAATCTACGTATATACAACATTTATAGGTTGTTTCATACCATGCCCATTTCATACCTCAAAAACAACCATTTTGTACCATGTCTGTTTCATACCATATGTACACATGGTAAATTTCAATGTGAATACTATTTTAATTACAACTGATCATCATGAGAACCATTTTCTACAATGTGAAATGTTCATTGTTTAATTTATTTACTTGTTCAGTACCACAAGCAGTCATTTCGTACTATATGGAATTTTAAACATGCAAAACTATTTGATGAAATATTTTCGATACCCTAAGATTTGTATCATATTTAAATTTGTGCGAAAAATGTCTGTTGGGATTTTTATATGATCATTTTGGAAATATATTTCTGTATTTTGGATATTTTTCTATTGTTAGGTTTGGATCCTATTTCATTTCTACAGAATAAGTAAAATGGCGTTTTTTATTTGTTTGTTTATTTAAAGGGGAACTATTATAAACAACAATATATTGTTTGTTTGTTTGAATGGTGTTTTAACGCCACTTTCAGCAATTTTTCAGCTATTTCATGGCGTCCATTTTTTATTGGGGGAGGAAGCCGGAGTACTCGGAGAGAACCCCTGACCTGCGGTAAACTGGCAATCCTTGTCAATTAAGATTGGAGTCGATTACACCCTGCCTGCAGTGAGAATCGAACCCGCAATCTCAGTGTTGACAGACCACGTGATCAATAGTAGACGAACTACCTTGACCATTCGGCCACCGAGGCCCCTAAACAACAATATAAAATTACTCAATTACAAGATCATGTTTTTGATATTAGGCAAATCATCAAATAACTAGGTCTTATCAACACTGAAGTATTTTGACAGTTGTATAAAATTGTTTGTTTGTTTTGGTGCTTATTGCCACTTTAAGCAAGGTTTCAGCTATGTCATGTCATTTTGTATTGGGAGAGGAAGCTGGAGTACCCACAGAATACCCCTGACCTGAGGTAGGTAAACTGACAATCGTTGTCCATTAAGATTGGAGTCAAGTACATTCATGAAATGTGGGTATGTAGCGTAAAAGGCACGAATAGACTGGACACAAACACGTACCACAAGCACCATGTATATTATCCATGGCGATCTCTGTAACCTTTATGCCACATACTCAAATGGGTCAAAGGTTTAACCAAAATAACGCAAACTGTGCTTTTTAGAAGCCTTCACATTTTTTTAAAAAGATGCAGAAGACTTTCCATAGACTTCGTCTCAACATCTTAATAAACAAAAGGCCGAATTTTACTGCC
This sequence comes from Limnoperna fortunei, assembly GCA_944474755.1. Lineage (NCBI taxonomy): Eukaryota > Metazoa > Mollusca > Bivalvia > Mytilida > Modiolidae > Limnoperna > Limnoperna fortunei. The sequence goes on from OX104125.1 coordinate 50,945,018, forward strand.
GTTTTAATCCGAAGATAGTTTTGTGATTTGTCGGATTAACGGCAGAATTCAGTCCTATTGCTTGTAGAAAATAAAAAAATTCTAACTTTGGTCTATTTATTCAAATTTCAAGCATAATATTCATCTTTTTTTCCGTTATTTAAGCTTTAGACATTGCGAAACTAACGAGAAACGATCTTTATAGAAATAGAAGATGCACGAGGAAAATGCTACGTTGATCATTTTCCGTATATGGATAATGTGACCTAATTTTATTATAAACGCGATAATTGGCATACTATAACAACCATTCCGTATTAAGAATCCAAAACAAAAAACCAAGGCCCCCTTAAGTAGCAGATCAATTGAGATTTATGTAGGGTTATTGATTCATTGCACGGACAACAAAACTATTCAAAAAAATAGCTAGTCTCTTCTCTCCTACCCCCCTAAACAGAGATTAATCACAAAAGTTGGCCTCTTAATATTTATTATATATAGATTGATCATTAAATGTAAAAAGCAAAAAACAAGGACTTGTGTCCCTATTCTATTCAGTTGATGTATTCGTGAATTGGTCAAATATGGGGGGGGGGCAGGCCCTGAGTGGAAGAGGAGTTAAGGTAGTTCAGCTATTATTGATGATGGGGCCTACACTGATATTGTGGGTTCTAGTCTCACGTTGGGCACAATGCGCTCAACTTTAAAAATAGCACAAGTCTGAAATGGCCAGGTTGCAAATCAAGTGCCTTTATAAATAGGGAATGATAACAATTTGTAGAAAGAAGGTTTTAGGTATTTGTACAAAATGTAGGACGAGTTGATTACACAAAAACGGAACCATCTTCTGCAAATGTTACGAAATGACTATGTTTCCAAATCTGGTTATAAAGAAAAAAATCTTCAAACAATTCTATAACAGCAGGTACACAACTTGAATACAAGTTCAATCCATCTGTCAAGTTTCAGAGAACTGGGTTAAAAACTGTAGGAGTTGATTATGCAAATAGGTACCATCTTCTGCTAAAGTTCTAACAAAATTCCAAGTCTGGAAAATCCCTGAATAATTTCATAATAGCAGGTGCACAACTTTAAGATCTGGGCTGAAAACTGTAGGAGGATACCCTATTTTCCCTGCCCCACATCACCATACTATAACCAGGTTTTACATAGATCAATCCAACCAAAAATTACTTCATAAGCAACATGTAAATAGCATTAAATGTAATCATTTAAATACGAAATGCACATTAATATAGAGGAACTGTCCAAATCAAAAAACAAAGTCACTGGACTGGGAAATTAAGGTCAAGGTCATGTGAAAGTTGATTTACTGGCACTTACTTATCATTAGGAACCACTGGACCCTATTTGATAGACCTACATGTAGTGCTTATGTTGACAGAGCAAAGTGTTACGTTTTTACCCAGATAGATTTCCATATATGTCTCGCCTCCAGCGACTATCATCTCAGGCTAGACAAAAAAACACCATTCAAATAAACAAACAATTAAAATATGGGTTGTTCAAATATGTACCTTATATATAGATTTTTTTCTTTTCCAAGCATAATCAATCAGCTGCAAAAAATGCATAAAACATATAAATAAATCCATCAAATAAAGGATAGTTCAGACAGTTTTGGACTAACTGTGATTTGAAGGCATTGTCTTGCTGATCATTTTGGCAATTTACAATTTTAATAATACATCAACAAGATAATTTACCAGATATTTGCTTCTGAAACTTAACGAACAGTTCAAAGTCCCACCCAAAGTTTCTAATAGGTCTCAGACGTCCTTTGGCCACTCTCAGTAATTTTATTATTGATAAGATGTTAAAAGATATTCATCAAACAATTTGGATTTTTTGCCATGGTTGTCGGAAGAATCTATAATACAACATAATATTGTCCATCATTTCTCTCATCAATGTTACATTTTCTTCAAACATTGGAAGATTATCCAGTGCAACCATCAGTTTCATTATTTGTATTCCCAACGTCATAAACAAGTCCTGAACACAATTAAGTGACAAGTGACTATAATTCCAGCATGGATAATTCTGTATGTTGCTCTGAAATATATACAATTTAACTTGATAAACATTATTTAAATAATGTATGCCTAACAAACTAATTACTGTGAGTTTTTTTATTCGTAATCTAACATTACCTTATAATTACATTAATAAACACTAAAAATACAACTAATATTAATTATCATTATACTGTAATAAAATGTAAATGGGGAATGAAAGGCAATGCCATAACTTCACGAAGAAAGCAGTACACTTTGTCACGTTGGTTATAAACAGTCTGTAATTAAAAAAAAATACATATAATAACATGAATATTGCATTAGAATCACTATGAAATATAAAACTAATTAATATATTATAACAAGCTTTTACTTTTAAAAACCTATTTAACTTTGACTGTGTTTGCTTGCTTGGCCCATAATCGGCAGGATTTAGAACAATTTATATAGTAAATAGTACCTGAAGGCCATGTTCTTGCACTTTGCGAAATACTGCTTGCGACCAGTGAATAACACACCCTTAGAAAGGTAACTGTGAGAAGCTTGCCTCAGTGCTAACCATAAACCAGCCTCGCTGCATAACAAAATGTAGATTTGTTCATGTTGATTACACATGTTATTTGCCTTGGGGGTGTCAATTAACACCTGGTAAAACCTGGAACGTGCTGACTTATCAATTGCTAGTGTCGTTATTTTTCACTTGGAACACCGCCATAAAATATGGTCGCCTGTCTGTTTCTTCACAGTGTAAATGAAACCATCGTCGTCAACCAATTTTCTTTTACCCTGTCGTCAACTATGTGGTACTGTTTAGATGGATTCAAGTCTTGGGCCACGTCGTGTAAGGGTTCCTCTAAAATTGAGTTCTCTACTACTGGCTCAGGACGTTGAATGGGACATCAACAACTTTAGATTTTTCTGGTTCATCCGTCTCCATTTGGCATTGGCTACAAATCCAATCCAGATGCAGGGCACCCTTTACTGCCTGTCTGTATTGGTCTCTTGTAATGCCACTGTTACACGTGCGATGCTGCCATCGTTGGCACTGCTCACACTGAAGAGCTTCCTGGCGAGGACGGACTTGTTGGTCACAATGTGTACAGCTGTCAGACATCTTTCGAATAATACATGATTGTCCATCGCTTTCATTTTATTTAAAATGTTCGCTTGTGATTTTTTATCATGAATTTCTCAAGCTACCTCTTATGTTTGGATAGATGGATTGTATTTCGTCTTTACCAGAATACATCAAAAGTACAATGAGTAAAAAGAAACAAAATCGTAAGTAATCATTATTATGCGGTGTTTTTTTATGTCTCTGATGGACTCATCATCTACTTTTTGAAGACCAATAATTAAAAGCTGATTAAAACTTATAACTAATTATACTTTATACAATGGTTATGATTACCATACTGATTATTAATTATACTTTTATACATGTGTTATAATTACCATGATTACATAAATTATAATGCCATTTGTACTTTTATTTTATATATTAGTGAACGTGACACTTAATCTCTATTTTAAAATAAATTTTTAAAAAATAATTATTATTGACGTAAATATACGGAGGTGTCGAAGTCATTACGTTCCGAAATAAATATACTGAGGTGCCAAAGTGTCCAATCATCAGGTGCCGAAATGACCAAGTGCCGAACTTTTACGGTGCTGAAGTGTCCAAATGTATAGGTGCCGAACTGTCCTGATACCAGTCAAATGACGATCAGTCTTCGGAGTAAATCACTCTCTGTAACTTGATTTTGTGGTTTTCTAAATCTATACATATTTTTGTCATTTCATTTGTTTACGCAAGGATCGCACTAGTATGTGTACTGAAATTTCGATATACTCTTAAGTTGAATCGGGGTTGTAATCAGAATTTTAGTGTAATATTGTTACGTTTCACATATTGACTTCTATTTCATTCAATGCATTGGTTAGTAAACAATTATAAGGTAAACATTGTACAAAAATCTCCCTACTGTTAAAGCTGTTTGGGTTAGGCTAAAATTATATCTTCTGTATCTTTATTTTCGTTCTGATATTGATGCAAATTTAACAAAACATATGTTTACCGCTAACTTTGAACATTTGTTTAGGCAGTCAACTTTTGTTTAATTATTTTTAAAAAGAACGTGTTAAGTGACGACAGGCATTTAAATCTCTCAAGCACCATTGGATAATAGTTTTGCGTAAACAAAGTCTTTACAAGGTACATGTACGTTGTTTACCTATCCTACATATAAATTACAAAAACACAGATACTTTAATAAATCCATAAAATTTGTAATGCAGCTTAGAGACGGTTAGCTTTTTAGAAAAGCTAAACTTGTGATATATATAATTGTTTTCGGGTAAATTGAGCAAAAAGGTAAAAACCATACTCTACAATATAGTTCATGTTGTAAGTGATAAAATGGCTAATTTAATATTAAAGAAAATATTTCAATTACAGTTTTTCGTATTTGTTAAATCCTTCAAGCTTTAAAATACATTTTGTTTGCCCTGATCTAATAAGAAGGAGTAAAGATGTACATAATTGCATATTAATGCGCGCTTCTCAGTAGTATGAATAGATCGTTTCAATTTTTATTTTTGGATTTTTTTACTATCTATAGGGTAAGCCTAGTATTTTTATTAATGCATTCTATAATATTGACATAATAAAATGTATATACTTGTGTTTCTTTTATTAATTAGTTATTTAATTTGATAAGAAAAACGCATTTAAAAATTGTGTTATGTTATATTACGTAATGTATTTCATCGCTTCAATTGTATTTCTTGGATTATTTCGTGATTGATATGTCAAGCTTCGTAATTTTTTTATGCATTCTTATTTTAACATGATAACGTGTATGTTATTCGGTTTCTTTTATTAGTTACTTAGATAATTTGACAATAAAAGTGCATTTATAGATTTTGTTTAACGCGCTTGTGACCACTCATCCAGAAAACTTATTTATGGATTATTTCATAATTTATAAGGTAGAGAATGAAACCTTTACGCAGAAAGTTAGTCATCTTGAACATTAAATTCAATTTCCCTGGGTTTTGTTTATTGGCGGTTTCGACATCCCAAACTCTCATGAACGATTCGTGTGTGGTAGTGGTGGTTTTAGGGAGGGGGCAGAGACATTTCTGTGATGTAAATGTATATAGGATGTGCCGTGTTTATTTGCTAAATGATTATTTATTACCTGACATGGAACTTTGATGAAAGGTAAAAATGAAAGACCAATAAGACTCGCATAATAAGCCGCTAAAATGGCTAAATTAGATTATGATTTTGATATATATTGTATATAGCCTGTTGTTTTGTTTGTTTATTTGTTACTTTCTCTGTACCAATTGTATTATTGGCTGTGTGAGAATAAACTATATATACAAAATTAGATTTTGAAACAGGCATGTCATTTAAAAAAATTGACGTCTTAATCACTGAAAAATGTGGTAGAAATTAGTATGGAAAAGAAATTTCTCAGTAATACAAGTGTGGTCACAGAAAAACGTCTCGCCTGCATTCCGCATCAGTAACGAAAATAAATTTCGTCATAAGCATTACATAAATAGCATTAAATATCAGCCGCGCCTGTATACCAAATATTGTTACTATACCATGCATAGTTACAGAGGAACTGTCCTAATACAAAAACTTTAAGGTAGTTGCTGGACCGTGAAATTGAGGTCAAGGTCAGGTGACACCTATCAGACAGTCATGTACTAGTCATCATCAACCTATATACCAAATATTGTCTTCCTACCATGCGTGGTTACAGAGGAACTGTCGTAACCCAAAAACTTTAATGTAGTCGCTGGACCGTGAAATTGAGGTCAAGGTCAGGTGACACCTACCAGACAGTCATGTACTAGTCATCAGCAACCTATGCACCAAATATTGTCATCCTACTATGCGTAGTTACAGAGGAACTGCCGTAACCCAAAAACGTTAACCGTGAAATTGAGGTCAAGGTCAGGTGACTGACTGGCAAGTACTCATCATAAGCTACCTCTGCACCAAATTTGATGGACCTAGGACTTGGGCTTACAAATATATGAAGCAAGATGTCAAGTGTTTACGCCGCCGCCGCCGCACCACCGCCGCCGCCAGATTCCCATACATATGTCTCGCCTCCAGCGACTTTTGTCGCAGGCGAGACAAAAAAGCACAACAGATATAGATTTTTATTTATTCAAGATTTAAAAATTTTGATGTTAAGATATTTTAACGAAGCAAGTTATATATATTATAATACAACAGAAAAAAGGTTTATCTGTATATGTACGAGACTGTACGGTGTGAACATTTAAAAAATATGCATTTTTAAAAATCATATTCGGGAGGGATTTTGTCCGCCTTGAACATTTTACAACAGGGATTTTGTCCGCCTTGTAAATTTAATGAGGGGGTTTTGTCCGCCTATGCTAAATTACACGGAAGGGATTTTGTCCGGGGGGATTTCGTCCGTCCCCCGTTGAGAATAATTGTAGAAGTTAATAATCTCACCAATTGTTTAGCAAAATAAGACTCTTCTAATTCTGAAAATTTTATAAAGTTCTTGTTTATGCACATGAATGCTAGTTTGACGTTTGAATACATTTTAATTGCAAATTTTTTGAAAAACAATTTTAATTACTGTAAAATCAAATCAATTGAAATTGTAACTTGTCGGTATTTTTCTTTGATCTTTCGAGGATGCCCGACGGAAGTACGCGATAACTGTCGATCTTACCGCCCCCTCTTTTTTTCCACAGAACCACGTGATTATGTGATTTCGAAAAGGTCAGTATATTGTTATTGTACGGTAACATTTGTCTTTCCTACATATTGCTTTTTTGATTACAATACTCTTCTCAAAGTTGAAATATTATAATCAAGATGATAATTTCTTGCATTGCACAGTCGTCTATATTTGTAACCTTTTGCAGCATATGATGAAATTTTAAATAAAACAAGTTTTGAAAAAAACTATTAAAATTAAATCGGGTACTCATATAACATATAAATCGAACATCTCTGGATTTGGGTGTGACCCATATCATTTCTTGTTCAATATGAAAGAGCAATTTTCTATAGTAAAGTTTGACCTACATTAGTACGTAAGTGTATGTTTGGAAGAGTCCATTGTCGTCTTTTCGAAATCCTTCGGGTAATATCGTCTGCAATTAAGGCGGTTTGTCCGAATACCACTGAACGTTACGAAAGCAGACGATCTTTTTAAAAACTACGCGAGGTCCCTGTAGAAACTCAAATGCCTGACTTCCTATGTTAAGTTCCCGTAGCAAATGTCAAAGGCGATTTGAACTTGTCAACAACAAAGGCATAATATTAAATATGGACGTGTTATCGTGTAGAAATGTTTTAAATTGGATTTTAACACTACAAAGTCACAAATGCAAGCAAAACACCTAGCGCAGCGGAATGTACTATTTAGTATGGTTACACTAAAAGTATATCAACGTCATTTATCCAAAAATAAATACATTAAAAACCTCAAACAGACTTCGACCAATCAAATAAGCGTATTTCTCAATATACACAATATGTTAGAGCTATTTTGTATAAAGATCAAGATTTTTTTACGCATCTTTTTTCATGCTACAACAAACCAAATATTTAACATTGCATTTTCCATATGGGGAAATTTTGTCTGTGAAAATCCTTTCAATTTATACCCCGGAAAGCAGTTACTGGTGTAAGTTGAAATGTGAGACTTCATTATTAGCATTCAAATAAAAAAATATATGTCGTGCGGATACTTGCCAATGCTCCGGGTATTGCCGGAACCTCCGGAATTTGTTACCCGTTTCCGACCTACCGGGTAGGTTGTTGGAATGTCCGGAATTTCAACTTTTTTGAGAAATAATTATAAAATTTGTGTTAAAACAGACTTTCCAATCCTGCGTTTTCAAAATACATGCGTATGTCAGCTAAAAAACCTAGAGATCCTCTCAAATACCATAGAAATACTCTAAATCGTTTTTAGCCGGGGGTCTTTGTGCCCGTCTGCCCCCACCAAGGCTTTTTCTAGGACCCACTGGGGACTTTTAGCGGTACCCATACCCCTAGGCGAAATTATCAGGAATTATACCAAAAAATATGTTGGAAAGAGCGGCAAAAATAACCGAAAATTGTTGGTGAAAAATGCAGCACTTAAAGAAACTAACAAAATGTGTAACATTTTGAAAAAGCTCGATTTTCCAGGCTCTTTTAAATGTTCCTCCAAATATAGAAGATTTTCAATCAAATAATGTTTATATTTTGAAATTTTGTTATTTTTAGAACCCCAACATCCAATCAGAT